>QLTV01003388.1:2171362-2191209 GCA_003457575.1 Thermophis baileyi | reverse complement strand
TCTCCCTCTCTCTCTCTCTCTCTCTCTCTCTCTCTCCCCTCTCTTTCTTTCTTCTCACAGTCACTCATTCCTCAGGTAGTAACTATCTCCAGTCATAGTCATTAAAAATCATAGGAGCCTAACTTTGTTAAACCTTTGCTTCCACACCATTTCATAAGATAAATTATTACCAGCTAGAAAACACTTTGCTTAACCAGAGGGAAACACCTGCTGCTTTAATTTCAGGGGTGTGGGGAATAAGCTACTGGGAAAAGTGAAATAACTGGATCCTACAAGTTCTGATTCTACACCAGGAAGGAAGTCTCTGCCCTCTTGAATGGGAAGAGCTGGTTATAAAGGAGGCTCAGCTCACAAATGGACAGACCAAGGCTCAACTAACAACCCATCTCCTCTCCACATTCCCTTCAAGGTCTTTTCCTTCCCTTCCCCAAATTCTGCATCAAGCGGGGTCCTGTGCTTGGCATTTCCCCACCTTCGCCCATGGGGGGTGGGGGGAGAAAGAGAGCTGCATAAGAGAGCCTCCTCCTTCAGTGCTTGGAGGCAAGATCTCTCTCTCTCATTCTTTCCCTCCCCCTCTCTCATTCTCTGTCTCTCTCATTCTGTCTCTCTCTCTCATTCTTCTCTCTCTCTCTCTTTCTCCCTCCTTCCCAACCCCCACACCCACACCCAGAGAATAACTGTAAGGAAATTCAGCCAAATTCGGTTCTTTCTGTCTCTGGAAAGATACAAAAATAAACCTTGTATTACAAAAGGAGTGACTCTCAGCGAGGGGAGCAGCCCGACTGAGCAGGAAAAGGCAGGCAGTCCTCTGTCTCTCATCTCTCTCTTTCTCTCTACCTCCCTCTCATATTTCTCTTTCTCCCTCTCTCGCTTTCTCCCTGTGTGTGTGTGTGTGCGCACGCGTGTGTGTGTGCACGTGCGAGTTCCCTCTTGAACCAGATAAATGAAGCTCTTTTGTCCCCCTGCTGTGTTTCCAGCCCTTCTTGGGACACTTTTCTCCGTTTCTTCCGACTATTCCTTTGCACTTAAACTTAGCATGGAGAAAAGTGGCTGTCTCTCTTCTTTGCTGTTTTTCCAAAAACAGCAAAGGGGAGAAATAGCAAGCGGAGAGCACATGGACCGGCTCCTGCAACGCGGGGTGGTGGTGGGGTGAAAGGGGAGCTCTAGGCAGCGGCGGGCAGGGGGGGTGGCCCTCCGGGCCCTGGGAAAGTGCAGGCTTTCCGGATGGGATAGGGCTGGGTTCTAACTTACCTCACCGCCGCTTCCTCCCCCGCCGCGTGGCTGTGCGTGCTTCTCGCGGGTGCGCGTGCATGCAGTGCCGAAAACTTGGCTTCTGCTCATGCGCAGAAGCAAAAACAAGCAAAAAATTCCCCCCCCCCAAAAAAATCCCCCCCCCAAATTCTGAAAAAATAATTAAAAAAAGATGGCGGCGCCCACGGACCGGCACCGACCGATCCAGTTCCGTGACGTCATCGTGATGTCACCAGCGGGCCGCTACCGGTTCTATCGAACCGGTCCAAACCAGGAGGAACCCACCCCTGCTAGAAACCATAGTCCTGCCTTAAGCATGAAAAATCGACTCAGCAACTTTGGGGCCAGTCACTCTTTCCCAGTCCAACCCCCCTCATAGGGTTGTTGTAGTGGAGAAAATAGGAGGAGGATGGTGTTTTAGATATATTTACTGCTTTGAGTTATTTATAAAGTAATAAAGTGGGATAAAGGTCTAATAAACACACAAACAATGAGTTCTCAGGGGACTCAAAGAAACCCCAATGACAAAATATAGATTTTAAGAAAACCAGGAGACTATAAGTTCTGCATGAAAAACCAGCTGGGTATATTTGGGCTAGTCACGGTCATTCAGCTCATCTCACAAGGTGGTTGTTGTGGGAAAAATAGGAAGAGTTGAGCTGTATATGAAAAAAAAGTGGGATAAAAATCTTTTAAAAATGCTTAGGAACCTCCTGACAAAGATACTGGCAGCCCTCAACTTGGAACAGTGCATTTAGTGACCGTTCAAAGTTACAATAGCACTGAAAAAAGTGACCTATGACCAATTTTTCACATGACTGTTACAGCATCCCCAAGGTCATGTGATCAAAATTCAGACACTTGGCAACTGACTCATATTTATGATGGTTGCAATGTCCGAGGGTCATTGACAAGCGAAGTCAACAAGGAAGCCAGATTCACTTAACAACAGTGTTACTAACTTAACAACTGCAGTGATTCACTTAACAACTGTGGCAAGAATGGTCGTAAAATGGAGCAAAATTAACTTAATAACTGTCTCGCTTAGCAACAAAAATTTTGGGCTCAATTGTGGTCGCAAGTCAAGGACTATCTGTAAATGTACCATTGTATTCCCCATTATCCTTTCTTAAATATTAGCTACTTAAATATCATGAACTCCATCATATCATTATTTCATTATTTGTTTTAAAAAAATTAGTGAATTTGGAAAAGTTTGAAGAACAGGTAGGTAGTCCTCGACTTACGACCACAATTGAGTCCAAAATTTCTGTTGCTAAGTAAGACATTTGTTAAGTGAGTTTGCCCCATTTTATTACCTTTCTTGCCACAATTGTAAAGTGAATCGCCACAGTTGATAAGTTAATAACATGATTGTTAAGAGAATTTGGCTTCCCATTGATTTTGCTTGTCAAAAGGTTGCAAAAGGTGATAACAAGACCTTAAGACACAGCAATGGTCATAAGTGTGAGTCAGTTACCAAGCATCTGAATTTTGATCACATGATCATGGGGATGCTACTAAGGTCATAAATCTGAAAAACGGTCATAAGTCACTTTTTTTCAGTGCTGTTGTCATTTGAATGGTCACTAAATGAACTGTTATAAGTCGAGGACAACCTGTGATTTCTTTTGTTGAGAAGCACTCAGTTTTTAAAAATGTATTTGTTTTTACTCTACAGCAGGGGTATCAAACTCAAAGCCCAGGAGCCAGATCTGGCCCACGGTGTGCTTAGATCTGGCCCATGGGGCTGCCCTGGAAACAACGAAGGACTGGCTCGTGGTGCCTCTGCCAGCGAAAACAGAGCTCGGGAGGGGCCCTCCCGAGCTCCGTTTTCACTGGCAGACAGTTGCAGGAGACCGTCACAGCCAAAAATGGAGCCGGGGAGTCCGTTTTCTCTGGCAGAGTGCTCGGGCCATCACAGGCGCCCCGACACAAGTTACATCGAGCTGGCCACACCCACCATGGCCACACCCACTCCAGCCCCCCCCCCCGAGGTCAAACACAACCCTGATGCGGCCCTCAATGAAATCAAATTTGACACCTCTGCTCTACAGTTATTCCATGGAATTTAAGGCAATATTCTTGGGTCACTAGATCATCAACCAAGCCAGACCTGTTTCACTTCAGGATGGTTGGCTGTATTTGCTTTACTTTCACTTTATGTCCTAATTAGAAGAGAATGATTCCGACTTCCGGTTGACATCGCAGCGAGAACGGCTTGGAAAATAGCGGGCTCCGCTGAGCCCCACGAAATCCAGCCGGCAACTGCTGTCGGGAAACCCTACGGGGTCAAAGCTGCCTTGTACGGGTGGCGAAGAAAGGAGAGGTGCTTTGTGGACCACGAGGAACCCGCAATTTCCTCGCTAGGTCCGGAGCAAGCTCTCCTGAGCAGCAGCAGGGATGATGGCCATTTTTGGCTAGTCACAAGCTGGGACAACCGGGACCATAAGATTTGTGCTGGAGCGGTCCGTGGACAGAGCATTTAAACTGGGTGAGATAACTTCCAACTCTTACTCTAAAGATTTAACTTAAGTATAAGAATTTCAAAAAATAATCTCCAAGCCTTAAGGAAGTGGCGATTAGACACACGGAGAAGATTAAAGACTGAAAATTAAGACGTGAAAGAATTGCCCAAAGGAAGCTTTAAAATATAAAAAGCTTGGAAAAAAGTTTAAACAATTTGAAAGGTGATTTTTGGGAGAAACTGTCTTTCTTATTTGTATTTTTAAACCCCCTGGACTTTTGACATACTGTTTAATGTTGGAATTTGGAGCAGGAGAGCCATCTACTGGAAGAACAGGAGCACTACAGCGAGAGAACTTATAATGAAAGTGGGGAATGTCTAATACACATAACAGAAGAAAGTAAACAACGCCTGACCTTGATTCTATTTTAGAAGATTTGGATATTTTGAAATACTTAGTGAGTTTCTTTTCTTTTCTGAAGATTTTTAAGAGGAACTAAATTGCAAATAACTAAACTCTATTGATACTGGTTATTGGATTGTGGATTTGAAAGATTGGAGGAAACCTAGTGGATTAATTTGGATTTGGACTATTAATGCTATCTGACAGAACATTCTACGAGGCAAAAGAAGAAAGGTGATAGAAGAAAAGAGAAAAGAAGAAAAGTTAAATAAGACTTTAAAATTTGGATAATTGAGAAGACAAATAATTGGAAAACAAAAAGGCTGTAAAATATTAAAGAACTTTAAAGATTATAAATTTAGGGGATTTGGAGGTATAACTATGGGATTGACTAAATCTTATTAATAATTGGCTCTGTTGGAATTTTTAAATATTGAGACGTTGGAACTATAGAGGTATATTGAGTAATTTTTATCAAATTGTTACAAAATGGATTATCAGGGGATAATAGAGGGATATAAAGAAATAATTTTGATGCTCAAAAGCATGCATGAAACTATAAAGAACAATAAGGAGACAAGGGGATTGTCTAAAGATAAAGAAATGAGTGTAGAAGCCTCTCAACAACTGGGGGGAAAAGTTGAACATGATATTCAGAAAATAGATGAGAAATTAGAAGAAGCAGTGGAAGAGAAAAATCAAAATGAGATGCAAGAAGACAAAGATAATGAAGAGAAAGGATTGATAAGTAGGAATCAAATAGATAATTTCTTAAAAGTGTATAATAAAACAGAGGGGGGAAAGAAAAATCTCTTCAAAAAAAAGAAAGACTTATGGATGGATGCTCAAATGATACAGCAGAAAGAGACAAAGGGTAACTCAAAGGGAATACTCAGTGGGTATAAAAATATCAAAAAAAGTTATAAGATTCCAAGAGAGAGAAATAAAAGGGTGATTAAAAAGTTAACAAATGATGGAACTCCAAAAAGGTTAATAGATGATGGATAGGGATAAAATATATTAATAAAATGAAAAAGTAGAAAATAACAAATAGGGAAAATAGTAACATATATATTAACAGATAATAGAATTTATTATAATTAAAAATAAGCTAAGGTTAGAAGGTGGAAGTTTAGGATTAGGAAATCTAATTGTACTATTAATATTAATGTGTTAAAATATATTGTGAACTTAGACTTTTAAGGATTAGAAATTGTGGGGACTTTGAGATATAATCCCGGGATTGATTAAATTTTGTTAATATTTGGTCTTATTAGTAGAACTAGACATTTGGGATATTGAAATTATGATGGAATAATGAGTAATTTTTAAAATATTAGTGACTTAGTAGGGGATAACAAGTACATGGTGCAAAGAAATGCTATTTATGTTTAAACGAATTAATGGAAAAAAATGATAAAGAATCACAAAGAGAGAATGGTATTGTTGAAGTTGGAAGATTAGGATTATGTATACTTATTTGTATTATTATTGTTAGCATTGTTTAAAAAAAAGTAGAAAATAACAAATATGGAAAATAGTAGCATATATACTAACAGATAATAGAATTTATTATAATTAAAAATAAGCTAAGGTTAGAAGATGGAAGTTTAGGATTAGGTAATTTAATTGTATTATTAATATTAACAATGTGTTAAAATATATCGTGAATTTAAACTTTGAAGGATTAGAAATTGTGGGGACTTTGAGATATAATCCCAGAATGGATTAAATTTTGTTAATATTTGGCCTTATTAGTAGTTCTAGACATCTGGGATATTGAAATTATGGTGGAATAGTGAGTAATTTTAAAAATATTAAATATTAGTGACTTAGTAGGAGATAACAAATACAAGGTGCAAAGAAATGTTATTTATGTTTAAACGAAAAAATTGAAAAAATGATAAAGAATTATAAAGACAGAATGGTATTGTTGAAGTTGGAAGATTAGGATTATGCATACTTATTTGTATTATTATTGTTAACATTGTTTAAAAAGGACACTGACCCAGTCAATACACTGTCCACAAAAATATGTATGGTGTGTAAGGAAAACTGCAAATAAAACACGAATTTAAAAAAGAAGAAGATAATGATTCCAGCCAAATACTCACTCTGCAGGCCAAAACACTGAGAGTTCGTTCATGCACATTCATTATGGGATAGTTCTTGCCTTTATAGAGATTCACTTCCTGTAATTAAATTATAGCAATTAGCATCAGATACTACATTCATCTCCCCAGTAGGTGAAAATGAGTAAGTAGTCTTCCAACCAAGCCATACAGAACTGATACTCACTTGGTCAAAGTGCAGCCCAACAATGATATAAGGACACTTTGCTATTTGGTGCACTCTCTCCAGAAAATCCACATGACCCACATCTAATGTATACATTAAGAAAGCAAACCTTGGGCACTAAATGAAGCTAATGAGACATAGATATGTTCTTTCCTTTTCACAAGCCCTCTATGTCTTTTCTTAGTAGCTCACAATAGTTGTAGATTGCAAGACTTACAATAACTAGACAAGGCTCATGCTCAGAAAAAGTTCTGGAATTGATTGCAGGAACTATTGGCAAGTATTGCAACCATTAGCATCTGCATCCTGGTTTTTTTTTTAAGCTATGCTTATACTTAAAATTAATGGACATTCGTCCTCCAGCATTCTCTAAAGACTGAGGGGTAAGGCACAAAATAGTGGCTGAGTAAAGTAACTATTACAAAATAGTTAAGTCAGAGAGAGAGCCAGATTTATTCTGGGGGGTGGGTGAGCAGGGTAGATGTGGCAAATTCTGCTTAAGAGGATATTATCTGGGATGAGTTTTCCCACTGGAGGGCATAATACAGCTTGAAAAAAGCAGCATTCCATTTTCTTGAAGTAGGCTACAGTATATGTGTCACTTTTTTCACATTACTTTCCTACCGGTAGATTAAAATAAAATCCCTTATCATACAAGGTTTTTATAGAGATAGTGAACATGCCTGTGTGATAATTCTTTTGAAGTTTGGACAAATCACTAAGAATTCTCAGCTAAAAGTATACTTTACTATTAGATAAAGCTACATTCGCCTAAGTTCCTAACTGGAAGAACTTGATTTAGCATTTCGAAGTCAAAACAATCTGAAGAACTGGTTAAGATATGAAGTATAGGCAGTTTCAAAAACAGGTATCAGGACTTCCTAATTTGCTGCAAGAAACTCTTAATTCCATTCTTCCCCAAAGAAAACAAATCTAGGATACGAAAAAGATCAAAGGCGCCCGCCACATAGATTATGGTATCTCCAGGTTGAGGCTCCTTGCCAGATGCAAATTGGATGATCTTCTGAGATGTTTGCAGAAACTGAGAAACTCCAGTCCAGGGACTGTGACCTTTAGGGCACTGGAGAAAAAAAGAACATCTTCAATATTTTTGCAGCTATTGGAGTTAGTTCTCTTTGAATATAAGGAATGCAATTTGAATTAAATAGGTTAAAAAAATAATTCTAATAAATCAACTTATATATTAACCAACACTGATAAAGACCCAGTAATTGCTATAAAAAGTTAACAGACCAGTTAACTTTCCTGAAGCCTGGGGAGGGTGAAAAAAGGCCCAACCGGAAGTTCATTTCTGAACTTCCGGTTGGGCCGTTGGGTCCGTTTTTCGCCATCCACAGGCTCCGGAGGCTTTCCTGAAGCCTGGGGAAGGTGAAAACGACCTCCCCCCACCCTCCGGAAGGCTGAAAATCAGCTGGAATCCGTTTTTCACCATCCACAGGCTCCGGAGGCTTCAGTGATCCCTGTGCGCATGCGCGGGGGGAGCAGCATGGGGGGGTTGTGTGCGCATGCGTGGGGGGAGGGCATTGCATTATGGGTGTGGGCATGCACGCGCACCCTTTTGGCACCCGAGCAAATAAAGGTTTGCCATCACTGCTATAGAAGATGTAAAAAGTGGAAGCTAACAGTAGGTTGCTAACCTCTCTACTTCTATACCATGATTATTCTCTTGAAGCATGACAATAAAGTTATTCAGTAAAAGGAGTAGGAAGGCAGAGGATTCCATAGAATTAGAATTATGCTCATTGGTGGAAATATTGTGCAAAAGGACTGATCACAAGCTCTAACTTCGTTTCAAATGAGAATGTCAACAATTTATTCCTATGTAGATTTGAATTTATTAACCATTAACAAGTGAATGGTATACTACTATACTTCATTTAAATCCAAGAGAATCTCTTATGCTAAATAAAACACTTTCTCTTGAAAGTATTAAGAGAGAAATGGGAGAAATATTTGGAATCTGAACTCTATGAACTCTATGAAAAGACAACTGGATTTTATTTTTTCTTTGAACGCGTTTTGCTTCTCATCCAAGAAACTTCTTCAGTTCTGAGTTTTCAAAGAAAGAAAAAGAAGAAGAAAAAAAAACAAAGTCCAGTTTTAAGCACATTGATACATATTTCCATATCTGACAGCAATATCTAATTAGCAATGTCAATCTTTGTGATCAAAGGATTTAGAATGATTATTGTATCAGTAATATCCTCCCCCACCTCACATCTCCCCGCTAGTTGCCCTGCAAATTCCTATGTCCCAAGCCTGTTTACCCATACCACCTAACTTTCAGTAACATAGCTACCCACTCCAAGCCCCAACAGACAACAAACAGCCATTCTTCACATGTTCATGGACTGAGTTTTGAAGTGATTCATTTATATAGATATATGCCAATAAATTCTAGTAACTGATTGTGAAGGAATGAAGTGAGAAGGTAGATCCCCAGGAAGAAGGAGGTGCATTCCAGAGGAGTAAGAGGCAACTTAGCCTAGATATTACGTGTGAGAGAAAGAGAGGGAAGACAGCTCCTCCCTAATAGTTCACAGAGTATATTTAGATGCAGACAGTTGGTTGTTCAGTCTAGCAAGGTTTTGTCTATAGGGATGAAACAATAAAATAACTCAACTTGGAAGAATCTCCACATGTTGTTTTTGGTTTGGGGCATTTTGTTTTATTATTTTTATTTAATATTTATTAATTTATAGTCTACATTTTAGAAGATTTTTACACACCCATATATACCCTCTGTCTACTTTTGTTCTGACATGTATTTAATATATGCATAGTAAGTGCTAGAAACTGTTCAAAGTGGAAAGGAAGATTAGCTCCACCAGGTGGCATTCTTTGGGACTGCTTCTACAACTCAGTAGAATGACTTCATCAACTGTACGCAGATTACAACTCTAATGCCAAAGAGAAACTTATTTGTTATAAGACATATAAAGCTATACAATTTTTCAAGGCATAATAGTAATGTCTTACATACTGTAACAGTTCTGTATCATAAAGAAGCAGCAAAATATAAAAAAGATTTTCTATGTACATCCGGATGTCCTTTAGTACAGATATTCCTTGAGATCTTTGCAAAGCTTGAAACTACCCTGTTTCCCCCCAAAATAAGAAATCCCCTGATAATAAGCCCAATCGGGCTTTTGAGTGCATGGCAATAAGGCCAAGCGCTTATTTCAGGGTTCAGAAAAATATAAGACAGGGTCTTATTTTCGGGGAAACACGGTAGCTATAATGGCCCCCAAACAAACTCCTTGATTATAAAACTACTCTGAAATCCATGCTTACAAGTTTGTCCTTTTATAAGAGTCTCTAAATAAAAATGGAAAATAAAGTGATTTTTGTTTAATTCAGATATTTCACATATTGGTATCATAAAAATATTTCCATAGATTAGCATCTGCAGAGGAGCAAAGGACAGAACAAGTGTTGCATCACTGCTGGGCAAACTCCACTCCTTTATAGACTGATTTTTTATTTATTTTTTTGTATGAAAGAGAGGAGGCGGGGGAAGAGGAGGAGAGACGGAGAAGAGGGAGAAAAGATCACTAAGTATAATGACTTGCAAATAGAAGTGGAATGACTGTGGCAAAAGAAAATAAAGATAGTACCAATAACACTATCTTTGGGTGCAATCCTAAAACATCTGGAACACCACTTAAACACCATTCAAAAAATCACCATCAATCAAATGCAAAAGACAGCTTTACTTGGAACAGCTTACATCCTACGATGATACCCTTAATGTCATCAGACAACACCACCTGCATTTCCCAGATCCTTGGGAAGGACTTCATAGGTGGATAAAAATGCCAAATCCAGCCTAAATATCTGGCTGACTGTGCAATCAACCATAATAATAATAATAATAATAATAATAATAATAATAATAAAGCACCACACAAAATTATGAAATATCGCGACCTGGCTATTGAAACTACACGGCTATGGATGAAACATGTAACAGTGATACCCATTGTCATCGGGGCACTTGGTACCATGTCCAAGAATTTCACAAAACACATCAAGAAATTGCAGCTTCCTGCAATAACACCAGCGGAACTGCAAAAGACTGCGCTACTCGGAACATCATATATTTTAAGAAGATACTTGGTTGATACCTAGGACGCTGGCAGCAACCCGTATCAACCATTAGCACCAGTCAGTGGTATTTGTGACACTTTTAAATGTTCAGTTGACTGAGTTTCATGTTTAATGAATAAAAGAGATAATAATAATAATCATAATAGACAATCTCTGATGTCAGCTTTACAATATAAAAAAATAGGGAAACAGAAATAGTTTAAATGAATAAATCATAAATTTCAGATAACTCCAATCATTCCAAATCTAGAATAATTCCGCTGGAATATTATATTTGATTACGCATAAACTGCATAGAGTGGAGGCACATTTATGATGTGCCTCTGGTGCCAATTCTTACCTTTCCTAGGTTATCTGCATGCTTCCGATAATCTGTTTCTTCAGCCTAAAATAGAAAAGAAACATATTAATGGTAAAGACATTTCAGTGGCCCATCCAACAAATTAAAAGAATATATGGAAATTAGGTACAGCAGGCCTGCCATTCCTCAACTTTGCTCACTCCCCCCCTCCACTTGAGATTAGTGCTGATTCCTGCTGACTACATGGACAACTCCATGAAGTTTTCTTGGCAGCATTTTTAGAAGTGGGTTGCCACTGCCTTCTTTCTGAGTGTTGAGAGATAAGATGCCCAGCTGGCTTCTGTATTTTAGGCAGGACTAGAACTTAAGACACCCAGGTTCTACATTAAACCGGTTCTCATTAAACATTTTACACCCATGTAAAGAAAATCTCTCAACTGAAAAAACTTTAAAAGCATGCTTTGTTCTAACCATACCTTGAGCTTTACAAGACAATGTATACTTTGTCCCCATGCCTAAAAGAAAGCAAAACTGCCATGTTACTTTTATTCACATCATTCCAAGCCCTCTTAGGACTACTGGAACTGTGGAATGAAGCCCGAGGAGACACAGTGAATTATGTTGCCTCGGTGCTTTAATGAGGTGAAATGTATTGACCTCTTAGTATGTAATGCCTGGCTGTGTAAAGGACAGATACTTTACATACTTCTAGAAACTAGCTCAGCAATAGTTCAGAAGCATAGTATGGCCTTCCAACTTCAGCCACAGAGACACACAGACTAAATATATTCTTAGCCCAATTGTCCATTTAGTAAACTGTCATAATTTAAGCACTATTTCATAAGTATACATAAATGCCACTGACCTAAATTAAATCTTGATCCATTTGCCAAGTAAGGCAACTTGACCTCCTCTTTCCAAATCCCACCCTTAACTGATGATCCACATAATAACATTTCAATGGTAAGTTATTTTCTTTCCTCCTTGGCAGCACATCTGATGTGCATCATATCCACTTCAAATAGCACTTCCCTAAACATACACTTTTACTTTGTTTTGGCATCTGCTGCCTGTATCAAACAGCAATAATCCTAGAATCATATCAAAGAATAATCAGAGAGCTTACAAACTTCCCCAAGATTCATTTGAGAAACTCAAAAGCTCTCTGATCCAAAAAGCATCCCTACATCAGTGGTTCAGAGTATTGAAGGAATTGGAGCATCTTGGAACTCGCTAAGCCATTTTTCACTTACAATGTTGCTGTGATGGGCCTTGGTCATAAGCAACATCCGGCCAACCAGATCTGTAGTGGACACTCCCTGGGTGCGTTTACATTCCCTGCAACAAGACAAGATTCAGATAAGATGGGATTTTTGCTATCCACTATTCACAATGTTAGCAAAGTCCTTCCCTCTAAATATTTTTGTTTGCCTGAGAGTATCTTGGCAAACTCGCTTTTTTCCTTATTTTTTAAAAAAATGTTTTGAGTTTTTAACAAGAAAATAACCTTCTTAATTGTTAATGATACAGAACACTAAACAGTAACCCACTATTTCCCATGTTTCCCTCCTCAATCCTTTGTTAAGTTACTAATAAATTCCATGGCTTTTGGATTAAAGGATTTGCAATCTTCACTTATTCATATTCATAGCTGAATAAGAGCTAAGGACAAAACCAGATCAATATAATATTAATCTAATATAACATTCAAAACTTATAGAGGAGAAGCAAGCTATGGATACAATGAAAAAAAATTAACACAGCATTTCAGGATCTCTGAGCAGAATAAATAGGGATTTACCTATATCTCCCAGCTTTCTTCACTTCCTCATAAGTATCCTTGCCATCTGCAGTAAGTGTGATGTCATCTATTAAAAAAAACACTGCTGATAAATTGGAGGAGCTGCTTAGGTAGTCTAATCAGCAAATCCCTATAATATGCATTTTAATTATAGTAAACAGGTATGCAAGCTGTTTTCTCTAACAGTGAAGAAAGATTTTTGCTAGTTATCTTTCTGTCAAGCCTGAATTTGATTGGGGTGTGGGATTTTTGTATTCTTGGGCATTCTGACATACATTCAGCTTGACACTTTCTCAGTCTTGAAGATAATCACTACAATCCAGCAATGCTGTAGGAAGGCTCAGGCTGCACAACCTGACTTGCAGAATTGCAAGCAGTGTTGATCTCCATTATATGTCTGTTCTCAAAAGCAAGACACATTGTACTATTATCAACCCATACTTGTATAGCTTTATTACATTATACCAGTTGCAAAAAAAAATGAGGATGATGTATATTAACAAAGATAGCAAAATAAATTTACCATTTATTTTAACCAGTAAAGCAGACTTCTAGTAGCTAGGTAGGTATGTAGTGAGAGAGAGAGATAAGTGGATACATCAAGCTTAGGTACTCACCCCCATGTACACAGAAGTCACAGTTGTATTTATCCAGAGTTTCCAGTGTTGTGACATAAGGAGCTCCCTGAACAATCTCATCTACCCACTTGATGGCCTTCACCATTTTGTATCTTTCTTCTTGAGTAAAGACAGGGGGGCCTTTATGTTTGGATATTTCATCTATGATTTAGTATAAAAAGGGAGAGAAAAAGAGGTGATTATCAGGCCTGTGTATACATCCCATGCCACTGTTAATTTCCCAAAAACTCCTACAGAAGGAAAAAGATTTTAAAAATCTGGATAGCCTTTAAAAATTCAATAGTGAGCTTCAATTAGCTTGCTCCAGGAAGCAATCTCTGACTGTACAGTACTACAAGGTGGTAAAGACTTTGAAGCAGGATTGTTCTTCTCCTGATTAGACAATTGCCAATTGTTTATAATAATTTAATTTTTTTAAATACTATTTTATGAGGGACATATACATTCATGCTTGTTTAACTATATTGCTCATTCAGAAAGAAGCTTGAGTAGGGTACAGTATCAATTTTCTTGACAATGAATATAAATATTCCAAGTACAGAACTTAAATATTAATTATTCTGGGCAAAATAACATAGCTTACTATTAGGATTACCATCCAAAAATACAAAATCTTCCAAACACATTGTGAATTGCAATGTATATGCCAGACTGTCAATCCATATTTCATTGAGGAGTCATGATTTTCTGACACACAGATGCAGAAATATCCCAGCCTTTCTCTATATTCTAGGGATAGAAATTCTGAATTCTTTTAAAACACAAAGGAAGAACTGGAGGATGGCAAAAAGCTATAGACCAAGAATTGGGAAGCTGGGATTCTGTCTAACTCTGCAGCAGCCTCAGAATTAATACAGTATGTTGAAGTACTCAGGAAGCAAGGAAGTCAATTCAAGGGGAATATAAAATAAAATAAAGAGAACAACTAATGACAGAGTGACATAGTTGTTAATGGTTTTCTTATTTATAGTTATCAGAAAGATTTAAAATACATAAAATAATTAATTGTAGTGAACAATATAAGGCAGAATTTGAAATGAAATTGTATATAAATGATGAATATCTTCATTTAGCAATTGCTAAGATGTATAAACTTTTAATAAAATTTGCAATAGAAGAAAGTCAAAGAATTTAGGATAAAGTAGGCTTCAATTTTGGTTATAATATACAGATCTAACAATGGGAAAATATGTGGTTTAAAGGACTGAAATTTACCTTGTGTTACAATTTTAGAAATTTTATTAAATGATGTAGTGTTGGTATATGGCACCAGAAAAATTATCCAGAATGTATAAATATTCTTCAAATTTATGTTGGAAATGTGAACAATTTTTTTATCATGTTTGATGGATGTGTAAAAAAGCTAGAAAACCTTGGGCTCAAATATATATAGTGATTCAAAGGATTTCAAAGACTGAACTTTTCCTCTGAGGACTGATGGATAAATAGTTAAAAAAGAGCCAAGGAGCACTGTTTTGCAGTGAGATTATTGTATGCACAAAGTTTGAAAGATCTGGCAAATACCTGTAAATGGAGGAAATAGTTGATGAAGATGATAGAACTTGCTGAAAGGGATAAGTTGACTTGTTTGATTAGAGAAAATACAATATCTACATTTATTGGTGAATGGAAAACCCTTATGGACTTTTTTGCCAAAAGAAAAAGAAAAAATAACTTATGTTTTAGGCTTTGATGATTAGACAGGATAGATTATAGAAAGAAGAGAGTTATGCTGTAACTTTAGAGAGAAGTTAATATATAATTGTACTTATAGCTGGTGTGGAAGATTGGAAGCCATTTTTATATGTTTCTTTATATCTTTTTTCCTGCATGTATATGTGTAGCAATAGCAATAGCACTTAGACTTATATACCGCTTTACAGTGCTTTACAGCCCTCTCTAAGCGGTTCACAGAGTCAGCATATTGCCCCCAACAATCTGGGTCCTCATTTTACCCACCTCGGAAGGATGGAAGGCTGAGTCAACCTTGAGCCGGTGAGATTTGAACCGCCGAACTGCAGCTAGCAGTCAGCTGAAGTAGCCTGCAGTGCTGCACTCTAACCACTGTGCCACCTCGGCTCATTATGTATATGTATATGCATATTTGTTTCAGGAAAAGATAAAACACAGGTAAAAATATTTAGCTAGGAATGTTGCATTGTTTAATCTTTCTGTTATGTGTTAAAGTGTCCTGGTTTTTAATTTTATTTTGTACAAGTTTGTTAATTATTTGTATTTCAGCTTTTATGCATATCCTCAGTTTGTGCATGAGACAATAATTTTAGAATCTTTCTGATAGTTAATGATTAATTTGAAACTTCCAGCAACATACTTGTAATTGTGGTAAAATGCTTATTTGTAGCAGACTAGTAAATCCTGTGGTCTGCTGGGAATATTACAATTCTTATGTAAATGTTCTTCTTAATAAGACTATTTTTCCATAATCTGAATAGCTTTATAACTGATCTCATTCATTATTAAACTCTGGCATTTTGGGACATTTAAAATTGAATAGCTTATAGCTATTATAACATATCTTTTCTTTCTTTAATAAAGTTTGATTTTGTTTATATCTTATAAGATTGGTCTATCTCCTAAGGGTGAGATAGTTACATATTTTTGAGCTACATGGCAAGGACGTGCAATATTAAAATTATTCATTTTTTTGCATTTAAATTTTTTTCATGTTTCACTCACTAGAAAGAGAGCACATGTTGTCAGAGCCGTATGTCTCTCATACACTGAGATGAGGGGGTAAATGCTAGTGGGGTGCCTCTAGAAAGTAGGCTGTGGCACTGTGAATTACCAAGTTTCCACCTGAAAGCTAACATAGGGCCAGGATGTGAAGACCCATACAGCTTCAGGAGAAAAAGTGCTGAGACCTCCAGCATCTGTTTCTACAGGGTCAACTGTTGTGCTATCTATTATTTAAGTTTAACAATATTAACAATGAACTCAGATTAGAGGATTATTAAGAACTAAGGTTCTTAGGGCATTAAACCAAATAATTCCAAGAAAGATGAATCACACTAAACTAAAATCAATCCAATGTGTAACCATGTTCCTCTAAGATGAAATGTAGTTTGTTTTGATTTGGTTCAGTGTACTGGGTATGCTCTACAATGCTCCACAATTTGAAAAATATAGTTGATGGCAATCTTTTGCAGATTCACAGAATACCCCAAAAATCATGCCACTAAAATTTGGTGGCACATTAAAGACAATCAGCAATGTAATTTTCCACATTGGAAAATAGTTTTAACATATCAATTTCACTTAAAAAATCCAAACTGCCAAAAATGTTTAAAAAGAAAAAGGATTGGAAATTACTAACCCTAACCCTCTGATGATGTCACCATGTCAGTATCATGGTCCATGCATGACCCTCAGCAGCTGAAAAGAAAAATGAAAATGAAAGTATGGCTCTTGGATCCAAACAGGATGACTATTCCTGCTTCAAAGTTAGTGTAATGTGTGAACCCAATCAACTCAATAAACGATAGTTAAATTCATAGCTTAGCAAGATATATGAATCCAGCCATCTCCTATAATAGGAATTGATTTGGAGCATTATTGAGTATGTTGTTTAAATACATTTAAGGAGGGAAAACATATCTCTCCCTCCACCCCCATTTTTTAATGTACCTTTGTTCTTTTTTCTCTGTGTCATTGTCATGTTTCAGTTGGGAGTTAATGAAGCCTTTTTTTTTAAATTTTAGCTCTAAACAATTTCCCCCCTTTCCTACCTGATTTTAAAGAATATAATTGGGCATACTTCAGTAAAATATTGGGATGAAAAGAATGGATTGAACTTGAAAGCTATTATTTGGTCCTCTTACAATTCTATTCTAGCTATTGTATTATGTGAGTTTGCTATTTATTTTATTTTTTTCAGGTCATAAGGTGGGTTCTGCTGGAAAGAAAAAGTTTGATTCCAACTCTCATGAAAAACTAACATTGTGGGATCATTATGCCTATTTAAAATTCTGGAAGATTTTTTGGGGGGGGAGAACTTGAAGTTTTATAAAAGGAATTTATTTATTTATTTATTATTTAGCATATGATGAGAACATGACGAATTACAAAAGGAATGTAACTTACCTAATACAGCCAAATAGCAATGCCGGTAGATCTTGGTTAACTATGGCAATTGGGACTGGAATTGCCATTAAATGATGCAGGAAAGCATGACGTCACATGACAACACTGCTTAGTGATGGCAATTCCAGCATTCCCAGTTGCCACAATGAAGTGAATCATTACATGTCATTAAGTGAGGACGTTATGTGGTCACCATCTGCAAGCTCCTGCTGTTTCCCCATTGATTTTGCTTGTCAGAAGCTGGCAAGGAAGATTGTAGATGGCGACCATGAGACTGTGGGATGCTGCAATATCGTAATTTTGAGCCAGGTGCCAAGCACCCAGACCTCAATCATGTGACTGCAGGGACACTGCACTGGTCAAAGCTCCAAGGACCAGTCGTAAGTACTATTCATTCACGGCCATCACAAGTCTGAATGGTCATTGAACAGGTGGTTGTTAAGTGAGGAGCAGCTGTATACACAAACACTTTTGGTTTCATTGTTTGATCCTGATGCCTCAGCAGACTCTAACATTTCAATATATATTGGGGGAAAAGCATTTATAGTGATTTAATCAACAATGTATTATTAGCAAATGTTAATAAAAATAAATTTGAATAATAAACAAGAAATATGGCAGAGAGTTACAATAGTTTTAAGTATGGTATACACAATTTAAAAAATAATTTAATTCAGCAAAAATAATTTGTCAGGCTCATAGGACTCCCCAAAAGTTACTAAAAATGCTTAGCTTTTATCCATTTTATGCTGGAGATGCAATACCTTTGAAGAATTTTAATGCAAACATTGTGCTCATGTCCACTATAGGTAGTCCTCAACTTACAACCATAATGTCCATTGCTAAGCAAGGAAGTTAAGTGAGTTTTGCCGCATTTTACAACGCTTTTTGCCACAGTTAAGTGAATCACTGCAGTTGTTAAGTAAATCACAGCATTGTTCAGTGAATCCAGCTTCCCCCATTGATTTTGCTTGTTGGGAAGGTTACAAATGGTGTCCACATGAACCCTGGACAGTGTAACTGTCATAAATACATGCCAGTTGCCAAGCATCCGAAATCTGATCACACGATCATGGGGATGCTACAACAATCATAAGTGTGAAAAATGGTCATAAGTCATTTTTTCAGTGCCGTTGTAACTTCAAACGGCCACTAAATAAATGGTTGTAAGTCAGAAACTACCTGTAATTGTTTAAATACTAATACTATGCTGAACCAAGTTCTAGGCAGGAAATTAATGTTTAAAAATGTCAGCGAGTTAAAGTATATTCTGAGAAACTGGAATTCAACAATTTATGAAGACCTCTGGATAAATTGTGTCTAGAATGCTACAAAGGTAATGACTATATTCTTCTAGAAAGATGTTTGTGTACCAAATTCTAAATGTTGTTTCTGGGAAATATGTCAAACTCAGCCCTTGAACTAATTTTGTTTCAACAGACCAGATGATACCATGTGGTCTATATTTAACTTTAAATTTTAATGATTTGCATCAACACGATTAAGACTCTTGAGTATAAAAGAAGCAGAAACTCAAAATTTTGGACTCCTTTTTCCTCTGCTTTTAACTTTTGATTTCTTCTACATATTTCTTTTTTTGCTTTTTTTCGGTTTCCTTTTTTCCTCCACTTAGTTCATTAGTCTTTTCCTTTTATTTATGAAGGATTTCCTATAATGGTGTTATACAGCGTTATAGTTTATATGTAAGCTTGTTATCACATGCTATCAGCTGTAATGTCTTTATAACATCTAATAAGAAAATAAAGAAAACAAATATTAAGAACATGAAAGAGCAACTTTGGCAGACCAAGGATTGCACATGATCTTTGACTGACCTACCTTGACTAATTTCTGAAAAGTGGACAAAAAGATAGAAAACATAATAATAATAATAACAACAATAACAATAATAATAATAATTTCTTTTATTCATTAAACATGAAACTCAGTCAACTGAACATTTAAAGATGTGTCATAAATACCATTGACTGGTGCTAATGGTTGATACGGGTTGCTGCCAGCATCCTAGGTATCAACCAAGTATCTTCTTAAAATATATGATGTTCCGAGTAGTGCAGTTTTTTGCAGTTCCGTTGGTGTTATTGCAGGAAGCTGCAATTTCCTGATGTGTTTTGTAAAATTCTTGGACATGGTACCAAGTGCCCCGATGACAATGGGTATCACTGTTACATGTTTCATCCATAGTCTTGTAGTTTCGATGGCCAGGTCGCGATATTTCGTGATTTTTTCCAGTTCTTTTTCTTCGACTCTGACATCTCCTGGTACAGCAATATCAATAAACTGTACGCTTCGGCCCTCGACAACCGTGATGTCTGGCATGTTGTGTTCCAAATGACGATCCATCTGTATTCGAAAGTCCCACAAGATCTTCACCGTCTCATTTTCGGTAATTTTTTCCACTTTGTGCTCCCATGACTTTTCGGATACAGGTAGGG
>QLTV01003388.1:2129870-2164135 GCA_003457575.1 Thermophis baileyi | reverse complement strand
AAGGTCCCTTCCAACTCTGCTATTCTATTCTATGGGTTCATTTAATGAACCAAACGGGTGGATTACAGCAGCTCGCAGACTGCTAATCCCTGAGTGGCAGTTGCTTCTTATCCCATTTGCAAACGATTCAACTCCACTTTCCATTTGAAAATGCACCTTCCTGCCTGACGTAGCTCGCAGGGCAGGGGGTTGACCCAACTTGTTTTAAAACATTAAGGAGGCTGTCGCGTTCCAAAAAATCCAGCTGACAAAATTGACTCTGTTCTCTGTGTGTGTCTTTCTCTTAGCTCGTAGCAATAATCTCGGAGGCCTCCAGTTCAGGGATTTCTCTCCAAGCAGACAGACGGGTAAAGAATCAGAAACGGCGGGTCCACATGACGCTGGAATTGCCCTGGAGTGCTGACCGAGCCATACAGCAGTTTGGTAAGACACTCAAGCCAGCTTTGGTGTCTCCTGTAGGAATGTCCAGAAGCAGGAAATCTAGTTTAGCGAAAAGAGAACATATAGAGAACGGTTGCAGGAACTGGGTATGTCTACTTTGATGAAAAGAAGGACTAGGGGTGATATGATAGCAGTGTTCCAATATCTCAGGGGCTGCCACAAAGAAGAGGGAGTCAATCTATTCTCCAAAGCACCTGAGGGTAGGACAAGAAGCAATAGGTGGAAACTAATCAAGGAGAGAAGCAACTTAGAACTAAGGAGAAATTTCCTGACAGTAAGAACAATTAATCAGTGGAACAACTTGCCTCCAGAAGTTGTAAATGCTCCAACACTGGAAGTTTTTAAGAAGAGATTAGATANGTGACATGATAGCACGGTTCCAATATCTAAGGGGCTGCCAAAAATAAGAGGGAGTCAATCTATTCTCCAAAGCACCTGAGGGTAGGACAAGAAGCAATAGGTGGAAACTAATCAAGGAGAGAAGCAACTTAGAACTAAGGAGAAATTTCCTGACAGTAAGAACAATTAATCAGTGGAACAACTTGCCTCCAGAAGTTGTAAATGCTCCAACACTGGAAGTTTTTAAGAAGAGATTAGATAACCATTTGTCTGAAATGGTGTAGAGTTTCCTGCCTAAGCAGGGGGTTGGACTACAAGACCTCCAAGGTCCCTTCTAACTCTGTTATTCTATTTAGTACAACTTCTCTGATTGATAATGACTAGAAAGAGAAAACAATGAAAGCATTCTACAAATAAATGTGCCTAAATAAATTAATACAGGATATTTTATTTTGCTAAGATAACAAATTATTTTTTTCCAAGCTAAAAACAAAAGTGTGTAAGTGGAAAGTTGGATTACATATTAATAAAATAAGAATACAGTTTCAGGAGAACTTCAATCCTTCAGATTTAATTTGGCTGTAGCCCAGATGTTAGCAAATGCCAAGCAGTTTCTAATGGGGCCCACACCTATCATATGACAATTCAAAAGAGCCTTAGTGCCAGCGTTCCCAGGGGTTATCTTCCAGGAGTCATATGACTCTAAATCCAGTTTCCATGACAACTTCTGGAACAGTTCCAGATCCATTTGTCCCCTTCCTCTGTAACTCAACTGGGATATGGCTGATATTAGCAGCATTTGCAATTTAAAAATCCTCCAAGACAAGTATTACAGGATGTTAGATCCACTCGCACATGTTTATAATAAATAAATACATTTACTATGATGATCTCATTGCCAAATATAATATTTTCCTTCATCTTCCTGATACCATGAAGCTGTTGATTACTTCCTATTGTTTTATTTCATTTTGTTCCTTGTGTGGCATTCTCCCAACTAGTTTGTTTCCTTTTTAACTTATTTTACCAAAACTAAAAGGTCCCTTAGACATTTGATTAATTCAATAATTTTTCGCTACAGATTTTCATTTCATCTGGAAACTCCATAGGATACGTCACTGAAACCTGGGTAAACTGCTTGAATATCCTTAGATTTACCATTATGATTTCAACTTGTTAGTAGATCCAATATATCACATTCCCCCCCCCCCCCCAATGGCACTCTACTCTTGGCTGATTATAATTTTAAATATTTCCTTTATGGTGTTTTCAGGCAATAAATACTGAATGGTTTATCTTATTCCTTTTCTTTCCTTAAAAAAAACCAGGAAATTTTCATGCTGCTGCTGTTAAGAAACTCCATGGCTGTTGATAACTTTAATCAGTTATTGTTTCAGGCATTCCAATAGTAATTATCTGCACAAGCCCAACTGCAATATATTGCTGTGCCTCAACTTAAGTGATTCCCAGCAACTATTGGCACATACTCATGTTGTTTTTATGACAACAATGCAGAAGTTGTTTACTAGGATTTTTTTTTAAATTGACTTTCCAGTCTAATTTACAGTCCTGAGAATAACTTGAGTGTGTGTAGCATTCTCAAGTTCAGCCAAGATTGGATAGGTGCTGCCACCATTATGCTAATTTGGATAAGATATGATGATTTTGAGCTAAGATTAGGAAGAAATGAATGGCTGTTTGGTTGATTCAGAGTGAAAGTAAGACTAACAAGATCAGGGCATTCCTAAGTAAATATGTTAGGGAACATTGAATACTTTTTCACCAAGGGGTTTATAAAGATGCCAAGAAGTCTACATTGCTAGGATTGTATTATAAACTATTACAAAGAAAAAATCCTGCATAAATCACCATAACTACAAAAAGTGATAGTAATGAATAGGAGTAAATTTGTTTTTTTCCACTTAGATTTTTTGTAGTAAGAGTATATATAAAAATATAAAAATATTTTAATAGCCTTACAATTTATATTGACTGGTTCCTACTATGATTTGATTGCTTATTTATACCCGGACTATCATTAAGTGTTGTACCTTGTGATTCTTGACGAACTTATCTTTTCTTTTATGTACACTGAGAGCATATGCACCAAGACAAATTCCTTGAGTGTCCAATCACACTTGGCCAATAAAAAATTCTATTCTATTCTATTCTATTCTATTCTATTCTATATTACTTTCAGAGATAACAATTATGGTGGAAGCAGTTCTAGAATCCAATGTGATTATGAAGATAAAATTGATTGAACTTAATACAAAAAACTACTTCTCTACTAAAGTATAGGCAAGTACAGAATAATTCCATGAGGTACTCTCCAATTTGAATTATCATTTCAGTATAATGGAACTTATGCACCACTTTATATGGCACTACACTGGTGAAACTGCTGAATTATCTGATCATAAAGCAGACTACAAATTTAATCAGTAACTGAAAACTATAACGAATAGTTTGTTTAAACAATTGCTGTACAAAAGCAAATAATTCTATTCAAACAGTATTTGACTAAAGCTAGATTTTGTCTATTGATTTAGAATTTTAAATATTGATTGGGAAGATTACAGAACTAAAAGAGAATCATTTTGAAACTGGCTCAGTCTTCATGTTAGAAAGATAGTCAAAGAAACTGCAATTCTATAAAATGTTGAATTCCAACAGTCATGCAGTTGACTTTATATATGTTGACAGAAAAGAACAGGAAATACAGGCTATTACAAAGTTCTGGGAGAGCAATATTACTTCTTGCAATGGTTTACCATTATTATACCATCCCTACCCATTTACAAATACAATTTAGGCCAATTTGACCCATGGCAAATAAAAGTTAATTTAGGCCAGTAATAAAAATCATGAGTAAATAAAAGCAAATAGTGTTTCGTGGCTAAACACGGTAGCTTCCCAGAATGTTTAATAATCTCAAAGTATGTCTTTGTGTGCAACTCGTGTTTATAAGCCTATCTAAACTCCAAAGTCCTTTTGACATAGTACAGGGAAGAGTACACCCAGTCCTTTCACATGGGTTAATTCGTTTATTAAAAAGCTGACTGTTTCACAAACAAGTCAGTCAGAAGATAAAGAGAAATCCCACAAGAACATATTAACCACAGCTACCAACCTACCCTACTACTGGAACTGCTGCCAAATGCTCAGCTGAGGGATTGGCAGCCTTGAAGTCAGCTCATCTCGAAAACTCAATGGATGCAAACGGCCTGCTTATTAATGTCTACTGCTTGTGCACACATGCTCAGGCACATTAGATTCTGTCCTTAATGAGCACATCTGGCAGACAGAAACCTCAAGCTTTTCCCCCTCCCTCCTCCAAATGAAGCTGTGCCAAGACTCCACCAAAAATGCTGAAGAGGTCAAGTGGTGCTTGCCAAAAGATGCAATTTCAGATGAGCTGCAGCAAACACTTCCGTGATTCAACCGTATACCACACAGCCCCCCTCCTCCCCCTCCCCCCTCGTCAATCATAGCATTAAAGTAAATTTAGCTCTGGTGGAGTCTCCAGATCTAGGCGCACTAACTTTGACCGTAGCCCCAGATGAACCCTGGCAGCAAAAAAACAAAACAAAAAAACCCCAGTGTGCATAAACGAGCCCTTAAGCGGGAAGGAAATGCTCCCGGCCAACGAGTCTGGCCGGGAGCAGCACAGGAGCCAGGCACGGACAGGGCCGTTGAGAAACCTCCAAGAGGAGCCGTTCAACCGAAGCGGAAGCGCGAGGGGCGTTGCCATGGGGACCCGTTTCTCCTCGACGCCGTGGAGGAGAGACGCCTAGGCAGCGGTTGCCATAGAAATGCCGAGGCTAGCATCCCAATTTCAAGGTCCATCTCTCCGCTGGAAGGACACTCACCATCCGTCGCACCAGACGCGCACAGGCCGGGCGGTGGCGCTGAAAGAGGAGGCGCCTCCGGCAGCTCCGTTCCGCAGCATCTCGAGCAAGAGAGTGCCGGACAGACGGCTGCCGACCCGACCCCGCCGCTGTCACTTAGTCCAGGACCTCCCCCCGCCACGTGACCAGGGAGGAGCCGGAGCTGCCGAAAGCGCCGCCGCGCTCGCTACGTCCCCGGAGGCCCCGCCCCTTTCGAAAAGCCGCTCGGATTGAAACGGAGGCGCTGGGCGGGCGCAGAACTGGTCGGCCTGATGGTCTGTGGCGGGAGGGAGATAGTCGCACTTTTCTGCCGTCCAGGCCGCAACTTATTGGAGGACGGGGAATATCCCCCAACACCATTTCACTCTTACTTACTGCATGTGGCTTTTTGAAGATGCATCACTTTTTTTTTGTGTGGAATTACCACCTTTCGCACAATTATTACACCCAGCCACCATTCGTGTTTCAGTGATAGTTGAAACCTTTCCAGGTACATAAGACATTCTAAAATGTGAAAAAGTCAGCAGGGATGCAGATCTACAAAGGCGCATTTCCAACAGGATATGCTATTTCCATTTCTATTCTAGGAACAGAGCTCTGCTCAGAGGCAGAATTTAATATAGAAATCGCTGACCTAAATGAGTGCTGGAATAGAGATAGTCCTCGTAGAGTTCATTTAGTGACCATTCAAAATTACGACAACACTGAAAAGAGCGACTTATGACCATTTTTCACACTTACAACCATTGCAGTATTCCCATAGTCACACGATCAAAAATCAGATGCTTGGCAACTGGTTCATATTTAGGACGGTTGCAATGAGCTGGGGTCATGTGATCAGCTTTTGCAACCTTCTGACAAGTAAAGTCAATGGGGAGTCTAGATTCACTTAACAACCATGTCACTAACTTAACAAATGCAATGATTCGCTTAACAACTGTGGCAAGAAAATTTGTAAAGTGGGGCAAAACTCACTTAACAAATGTTTCACTTAGTAACATAAATTTTGGGCTCAATTGTGGTCGTAACTCAAGGACTACCTGTACAGCGTCTACACCAAAAGCCTGTCAAACTGGCGGCCTATGGGCTGGATATGTCATGTGCAGGCCACACCCACCCTGGCTCCGCAAAGGCAAAAAGCGTCGCAATATGTCACGATCCGGCCTGCGACGTGATCAAATTTGACACCCGTGATCTACACCAAAACCAAAAGAGCAATACTCAAACAACTGCTAGCAGCCATTTATAATAATTTTATTAATAATTGTTAATTGGCAGCCCTGAGTATTAAAAGCCAACCTCCCCTTAGATGGCAGAAACCCAAGCTAAGCTTTGGTCTTTGTCAGCTAATTATAAAAAATCTCTATGAAAATAGCAGCTGTGTTTTTTTCCAGTTAGCCCAGCAATCCTGATGAACTCTAGTGCAGATGTCATTTCTTGCCCTGATTTTAGCAACTATAGTTGGTCCTCAAAATCTTTTTTTTAAAAAAAATATCTGTTATCAAGAGTTTTTTTTCCTCTTTGTGCCTTTTGCACAGCCTCTGCCAAACCAGCCACCAGAGGGAGGATCTGGATGCATCTGTTGTTCCTCTCCCAGTTGTACTTCATGAAGACTTGCTGGTGGAGCCACAGGTTTTCGGCTATGACTGCTTTCTTCTGCAGGTTGCAAAGGAACAGCCAGAGAAAAGATGGGGTCTTTCGTTCTACAGACAAACATGATAATATGTAATGTTAATTTACACAACTACTTGTGAATAAGTGTCTTGAACCAAAGTAGCAGCTTACATTTTGAACTATTATGCAAAATGTCAAGGTGATAATTTAAGAGCTGACCAGCTGATGCAATGAGGGGAATGAGTCAGCAGGGTCTTTGGCTATTATCCCTTTAAGAGGCTGTGTAATAAGAGGAGGCCCTGCTAGAGTGTTCGTTGATTTGTCGCGTTTCTCCCCTGCTGTAATTGCTGTTTGGTTAGATACTGCTTGTAGCACGTGTATGTATAGTATTCCTATATTCCTATTGTAGATAAAAACCACTATTTGATACAAACCACTGTTGGCTGTACTTGCTCCTGGTTGATACATATGATAGACCTGTGCACTCTCTGACAAAATTTATTCAACCATAGCAGGATTTGGACCACACCATCTTCCTTACAACTTTGGATGACAAATTCTGCCTCCAAATAAATCCAAATAAGTTATATTATCAAGGGCATTTGATAGCTCATGACACTAACCAAGCCTGACACTGAACAAAAGTGACACTGAACAAGTTTGGTTGTCACTGACCTATCATAGGAAGGAATGGGAAGTCCCAACTCATCCATCAACAACTTCATCACATCATCACATCTTCCATGAAGTTTTAGGACTGCGAGATCATCCTTTGGTGTCCACTGCAAATACAATAGGTTGAGGTTGGATTAGTTTCCTCAAAGACAAACAATCTGTGAGTGACATAACACTGCTACTCAGACAAACATAAGTTTTATTTTATTTTTTTGCAGGATTGGTAAAACATATTTAGCCCTTATAGAAAAAAATGACATTCCAATAGTTAGTCAGTTAGGAAAAAAATACTTTCTCTTTAGTTTGAATATATGGCATTAATAAAATTAAAGTGTAAGTCAGAATACAATGGGAAGCTTTTGGAATACTGAGAAAGAGACATAATTAGCTCACATTCCAACCATCACTGCATTGTCACTGGATAGAAATAGAGAAGCCAATCTAACATTTAAGAGGAAATAAGTGTCTGAAGGTTATCAAGCTAGGACATACATTTCTGAGTATAGCTGAATGCCATTCAGATTCTATTCACACTATGTTAAGAGTCATTATCATGGAAATCTTAACCTAAGGAAACACAAAACTAAGCAAACAATTGCTCCACATAGCTATATACCATCTATTTTAATTGACAAACCTCCAAAGGCTCACACATGCCTTCTGCTCAAGAACAATTTATTTATTCTTGGTATACAGTAGTAGGAACAGTCTACGACCTTCTGCATACATTGTTCCTTATCAAAAATATATAAAAGCAAATGATGTAAGCACATGCATCTGTATATTATGCTCTACCTCATAATAGACTCACCTGGAGATTTACAATATAGAGTTTAGGGCGCTGTCTGGGTGGTTTACTCATGCACCATAAATGTGGATACTTTTTCAAAACCTGTTGGAAAAAAGGACAATAACCCAGCATGTTACTGCTAAAAGGTGAATGTATCTCCTAGTTTTCAGATATCATGGTATAGGACCCCATGATATGTCATTTATATACGGAGACTTCCTCCAATGCATATTTGCAGATTTCCCTGAAAATATAAAGGAAAGTGGGGAAATGAGAACAATCATCTGTTTATAGACCTTTATTCCAGGATTCTGGGTTATCAAGTCATCTGCAGGATTTTTTTTTTAAAGAAAAATTATTTCTGGACTAAATAACATGCATAGGTACAGTATTCCAAGAACAAATGGCCAAGATACAATCTTACGTTAGAACCCAAATGTTACTACCTCAAATTCAAGGGGAAACTTTTAAAGTCAGAATACCTGAAAAATGTTCTTACTAATTCCAGTTCCTACCATTACAACTATAGCTAACACTGTAAGTCTATATAAGTTTATTTTAAAACATATCCGATAATGTTTAACAGAGATTACTGATAGGAAAATATGTGTAGAACTACAGCCTGAGTTAATGGAAAACTAAAATGCTGCCCAAGGTATCAGGAACTCTTCTCTTTAAATATGATATACCAAGGTGCATCATGTTTAAAGGTGAGAAAGAAACTGAGAGAAGGAGCAGATCACAGTTACCTTGTGGTCCTACTTGACAAGTGCCAGTTGTTGAGATTCTTATGAAGAACTTTGGATTCATATTTAATATATCAGAATTCTGAAGATACAGTCCCCACATACAGTATCTTGAAAACGTTATCTTGGGAAAGTATTGGGTTGGAGGAAAGTTATCATAGGGTGACTCAGTATAGCTTTTATGTTCTTAAACACAAAAATATTCTCAAAGTCTGTAACTTATAAATCAAACCTTATGTGTAAAAGTTTCTAAACATGCACTTTAGCTTTGAAAAAAGTAATGAATTAGTGTCCAACTGGGCATTTATTGAAGTAGGCCATACCTACTTTAAGAGGAATTTTAACTATAGAGTAGGCAATTCTTAAACCCTTTCTGGTCTTGTACTGAACTATACAGTCTGCTCAAAATGTTTCAAGAAGAGCATATTTACTTGGTGCTGTTGGCTACTTTCTTAGTGAAAAAGGAAGCAAATGATCTCAGAATAGTATTGTACTAGTACAAGAAAAAAACCAAACCTGTTCTTTTCTACAGGGTTTAATCAAATCTTTCTCAATACTTCCACGGCAACAATTTGAAAATCCTTTTCTTTTTAACAGTGCCTGTTGCATGACATCTTATTTCCAGGGAATAATAAATAGCAAACCAGCAGTTAAAGCATATTATTTTACTTGGAAACTACTGGTAGTATTCAACCTACAACCACAATTGAGCCCAAAATTTCTGTTGCTAAGCGAGACATTTGTTAAGTAAATTTTGCCCCATTTGGTGACCTTTCTTGCCACAGGTGTTAAGTGAATTATTGCAGTTGTTAAGTTAGTAACATGGCTGTTAAGTGAACCTGGCTTTCCCATTGACTTTGCTGGCCAGAAGATGGCAAAAGGTGATCATGTGACTCCAGGACACTGCAACTGTCATAAATATGTGTCAGCTGCGAAGCATCTAAATTTTGATCATATAAGCATGAGGATGCTGCAATGATCATAAGTGTGAAAAATCATCCTAAGTCACTTTTACACTTTTCTGTTGTAACTTTGAACAATCACTAAATGAATCATTGTAAGTTGAGGACTACCTGTACTAAATTACTGTTTGTTTTTTTAATTCTAGGGGGAAATACTATCTTTTCCTTTTCAAATATAATTTTAGGAGCTTCATTTCTTGCTAAGTCCAGCTGTCCAAATCTGTATTCATTAACTTTCAGCATATCTACAGAAATATAGATCACTGATAAAAGGAAAAAAGGTTAGCACATGATTTGATTGCTACTATACTAAAAAGAATCTGCAAGATTATATTGAAGGGATAATAGGAAGGCAACGACAGGTAGTTCTTGACTTACAACAGTTCGTTTAGTGACTGTTCAAAGTTACAACGGCATTAAAAAAAGTAACTTATGACTGTTTTTCACACAGACGACCGTTGCAGCATCTCTCTGGTCACATGATCAAAATTCTGGTCACATGATCAAAATGCTTGGCAGCTGGTTCAAATTTATAACAGTTTCAGTGTCCCAAGTCATGTGATGACCTTTTCGACCTTCTGACAAGCGAAGTCAATAGGGAAGCCAGATTCACTTAACCATGCTGATAAGTTAACTGCAGTGTTTCACTTAACAACTGTGGCAAGAGAGGTTGTAAAATGGGGCAAAACTCACTTAACAACTGCCTTGCTTAGCAACAGAAATTTTGAGCTCAGTTGTAGTCGTAAGTCGAGGATTACCTGTGTGTGGTTTCAAAAACTTCTATTTTTGCAAGCTGAGTCTTGAAAATTACAAAATAAAATCTCAATTAGTTCATCATTCATTTTCAGTATTTTTCCAAAAGCTTCCTATACATAGTACAAAAGAACACATCTTAAATCATAACACTTTTGCACTGATGTGCAAAGAAGATATTTAATTTTACCTTCAAGCTAGATCCCAAGCAAAGGATCACATCTGCTTTGCCAGCAGCTTCTGTTGCTGCCTCCCAGTTCAAGGGTTGCTGTAAAATACCCTTCTCTCCAAAGTGTACAATTGTGTCTCTCAGCTGTGCTCCACATTTATGGCATAATCTCCCAGTCTGGTGCCTATGCAAGGCTGTGCGCTCTGTCACATCAAATATTCGTACATATTCACGATTGGGTGTGCAAGATGTGCAAACCTAGTTTGGGATGGAATTATAGAATTTATTAGCATTTTTCTTCTATGACAATGCACCAAATCACACTCTCTCCAAGCACTCACCTCTATATACATGTTTCCATGCAGCTCAGACAGGGCTTCTCGAGGGAGGCCACTGCGCAAGTGAAGCCCATCACAGTTTTGAGACACTACATGCTTCACCTAAAAAGAAAAGAAAATGGGGTGAAAATGGAAATAGTATCCTAGACAGTAAGAGAAGATGTTTTTCTCTTTTCCTTTGTCCTTGCTCAATCACATTCAAAATACACTAACAAAATCCTTATAATGTACAAAAGACTTTATCCTCTTTTTCTCACTACAGAAGTCCTTGACTTATGACAGCAATTAGAACTGAAATTTTCACTGCTAAGCAGTACAGTTGTAAACTGTGACCACATCACTTAGTGACAGCAGTCCCTGCAGTCCTGGTTGTCATCATTAACTGAATCTCATGGACATTAGGCAAGACAGCTTCCTGCCAGCTTTTCATGACCAAAGTCAATGGGGAAGCCAGCAGGAAATGGCAAGTGCCAGGCCCACAGGCAGGTAAGTGGTTGCTCCCAGGTGGGGAGGGAACAAAGGGGCACGGGCATGCAGGAGAGGGTGCACAAGGATGTGAGGGAGAATCAGGAGCAGTGCAAAAAGGGGTGCATGAAAGGAGCTGTGTGAGTTGAGGATGTGTGAGGGGTTGCACAAGTGCAGAGGGGCAGGGAAGGATGCCCCAGTGAGGAAGACTTACCTCAATGACTTGCAACCTTGAATTTCAAAAAAATGTAACCCCCATTGATTTTCTGGGGGAAATCAGCAGGGAAGATTGCAAATGTTGATTATGTAATCAAAGGGTGCTTGTCAACCAGTTGTAATTGTGAATGGATTGCCAAGCACTCAGATCACGCTCATGACTGTGAGGTTGAGAACTGATGGTAACCACAATTTGCTCAGTGCCATCCTAACCTCAAATGGTTGCTGAATGAATGGTTGTAGGTCAAGGACAGCATTTACTTGTTCTGTTGATTGGCAGCAGGCAATAAAATTGTTTTGAACTCGCTAACTTCCAGATTGGAAGTAGTTTACAGACAGTGGTAAATATGGTTGCCTGATCAAGTTTGAGCACCATGATCTTAAACCTATTTCAGGTCTGAGACAGAGAAATGGAAGATTTAATGACTATGCTATTTGGATTCCCAGTGTAAGAATACGAGATGCAGAATGTTGTCTCCTGAAGAATTCCAAAGATCAGAAACTAATTTTCTGAAAACAGATAAAGCTATTAGCATGTCTCAAAGAGAGTATGTATTAGAGGGAAAGCAAGCACTGCTGGGCCATGGACTGCCCTCCAAAAGGCTACTGAGTTTTAAATTCTAGGGTTACAAAGTGTAATGTACTTCCACATTTTGAAAGTTTCCACTTCACTACTATTCAAGTTTAAAAAGCATTTCAAAATTGTATGTAAGAAATATATGAAATATTACACTGTAGCTTATCTCACTGTTAACAGAAATTGTTTTGGCACTGAGATTCTAAGCCAAGAATTCAGAATCTTTAAGCACTGAGATTTCTGTGCAAGGAAAAAATATGAAGAAGAATCATACTTTCTATCAGGAGAAGACTGATATAAAAAATAAGAGTCAAAGAAGAAAGCCAATAGCAGAAAGAAAAGACATGTAGTAGTAGTGGAAGCAGAACAGGGATGAAGCAGGGAAAGAAAGCAAGAAAAGCGAAGAAAGGGAAGGTGTAGAATGTTGGGAATGCCAGCCCTCTGCATGTCAGTTTGCACATCTATGATTTAGACCAGTATTTCTCAACCTCAGTAACTTTAAGATGTATAGATTTCAACCCCAGCAAGCACTACAAGCTGGGGAACTCTCGGTTGAAGTCCATACATCTTAAAATCGTCCAGGTTAAAAAGCACTGATTTCGACAGTGGCACCAACAGATTCTGTACGTCTTATCTTTTACAAAAGCATCTAGAAACAATATGACAAATGTTGTAGATACAACATGCAGCAAATCTAAGAGTCGCTGTAAGAATATGGCCTCAGAAGCGCAGGACTGAAAATCAAAGAGCTTACCAGTTTGTTGTTGTGCAAACAAGCAATGCTCATGTGGGTGAGTGTGGGCTCTGCTTCACTCAGATCAGTAGCCCTGATACATGGAAAGAAAAGAAATATGAAAAGCAAGAACCAGGATTCCAATGTAACATAAGAAATGCTTTTGAACCAATTACCTGATACTTCTCCCTTTTTGCAGCATTGTCCACACCCCATTTGGGCCTCTGTAGTCAGGAATTGAAGCTGCCTATAATGAGTCACAAAGAAAAAGAAACTCTACTGGTTTCATATCAAGAATGCATTGTCTTGCCTGTATTTATAAGCATCTCTACCTTTTACTTCCATGCCATGAAATTACTGGATTGTTGTAAAAAAAAAAAAAAAAACAGAGTCACTTTTTGTGAATTAGGTGGCTCTACAAATTTGATTAACAAAATAAAAATCCTAAAGCACCTGATAATTACTTCTTTGTACCAAATATGCTGCCATCACTCAAAGATCAAAGCCATTCATAGTTTATCTATCCATCAGCTCAACCTGCATCCCTTAAATGTTTATCCTGAACAAAACAACAGACAATTTCTAGTTTATTCTAAAGTTACAGCTATATAACATGCTGCTTTGGCCCAGGGTCAGGGACTGTTGCTTTGTACCTGCAAAACACTTTGATACTATCCCAAGTAAACTGTATAGATATGGCCATGAAGTCACAATGAGCTGACCTTGGCTCAAAGGAGGTTTTACATGGGAAGTGTGTAGTTAATCTTTCTCTTCACATCTCCAATTTGTTTGGATAAAATAGTTACGCAAAATACTAGGATTTACCAGCCAGCCAGGGAACTCACTTCCACTTTCACAGTATTTAGCTGTCTGTCACAGTTCTTTTCTTCCCCAAAGCACAAAAAGTGTGAAGTATTCACATATTTTACACCTCTCCAGCATTCCTTCTCACAAAGGACTAATTCCAGATATATATTTTGCATTCTAAACAAGAGTTGGCTCCTTGAGATGTGAACAGCTCAATTTACAGTTTGATTTTTACTGACAATTTAGATGAATAAGATTGGTATACAGAATCCTACTTGTTTCTACCAGTCTTTAGGGATACCCAAACAGTTTACACCAGTGATCAATGCCCTGCTTTGGAATGCTACCTATCATGAGTACAATGAACACACACTTTTCTTAAATCAGTCTAATCTTTTTGAACTTTTTATGAAAGACGTTGCAGAAAAAGTAACATTTTTCCCAAAGAGATTGGGAAGAAAAATGAAAAGCTTTTTTGACACCCCCCCCCCATTTTTCCACAATGCTAGTGTCAATATACAACATAAAAGTCATAACGTAAAATGCCAAAATGCTCTCAAGTTGTGTTTCTACAGAAGGTGATGAAGCCAATTATTTCAACTTGTGTTGTGTGACTTGAGAGCTTTTAAGAATTTTCAAACCTCAAAACAATGCTGCTCTCACATGATAAGAGGTAATTCAGTTATAAGAATCTTTTGTTGCTGATGACTTTAGAAGGGACAGTGATACAACCTTACCGTACTTATGCCCGCTCCTGTATATACAATAAGATGTTTAGCTCCTCGGACAACAGCAGATAGCTTGCTGACTTTTCTCTTCAATTCGTCAGGCTCATCACACACCTAAAAAAAAAAAAGAGTAAAAATCTCATATTTTCCAAAATGATGAAATCCACACATTTCTTTTCTAGCTTTTGTCCATTCCTGTAATTGTAGCCTTACAATAAAATAGATTTAGCTCATCTAGTTGTGTTTCCTGTCTGCCAGCATCAATCTTGCCAGTCTAAAAGCACAAACTTCCTCCCCTCCACTTTTATCTGCTTGTTCCATTAGGATGGGTCCTTCCTTAGTTTCCTTCTCTGATTGTTAAGTGACTGAGGGCTCCTGCCCCTCGTCTGATTGTTTCCCAGGCAGGATCTCTTGCCCTCTTTCCTGTTCTCCCATGCATTCCATTACCATAACTAATTTATTTGGAAAGCTTTTTAACATCATTTATATTCTTTCAAGCAGATGAAATGTGGATGAAAGCAGAGACTGAATTTTACAATATCAAGTAGCCAAATTAGAAATTACATACTCTTCTAAATAAGCACTGGCTCTCCTACCATGTACTTATAAATCTACTTGGTGCCTCAATGAAACATGCTGGAACTGTTCATTAATATATTTATCTTTATTATCTCTACCTTTAATTATTACCTTTCTTCTTCAAAGTAGAAGAAAATTAATTGCCAAAAAAAGAGATACAGATAAACTAACAGGTTCCTTTTCTGTAAATTTGGCAGAAATCTTATCTAGTTTTGTCTGTCATCAAGGAAAACCACAAAATTCTCAACAAGCAAAACCAGTTCAAAAGACAATTAGGTTGTTTAAAGCCTATGGAGGGCAACCAACTTAATTGGTTAAGGAGGGTTAGATCCAGATCTGCCTTTCCAGAAACAAAAGGCCTTCAGTTCACAATTGGAAATGAAATCCAGTGAAAACTTCTCCTGAAAGAAACTATAGAAGTAACTTCCATTGTTTGTTTGTTTGTTTCTTTGTTTAATTCACAATCGTTTTTCTTCTGCCACTTACCCTCATGAATAGCTTTTAAATGCTAAACAAAACTTCAGAAAGACATTCAGGGAAGATATTTATGCTAAACATTTAAAGGTCAATTTACATTTGAAGCTTTTTGTATACCCATATCTAAATAAACTAGTCAATCATTAAAAAGCCAAACATTAAAAAATTGTAATAATGGAAAAGGTGTCCAAGCAGACCCTTAACAAAAATAAAAATGTAATCAGAAGTTTTTAAGATGCAGAAAACCAGTTGAATGAGAAAAATTTTCTCACAAATTTTGGACAGTATAAAGAGCTGTGCATATTTATTTACAAAGAAAATTAGATAGTAAAATATTTCTACTTTCTAAATTCAACCAAATAGGTAGTAAAGGTAAAGGTTCCCCCGCATATGCGTGCTAGTCGTTCCCGGCTCTAGGGGTGGTGCTCATCTCCGTTTCTAAGCCGAAGAGCCAGCGCTGTCCGAAGACATCTCCGTGGTCATGTGGCCAGCATGACTCAATGCCGAAGGCGCACAGAGCACTGTTACCTTCCCACCAAAGTGGTCCCTATTTTTCTACTTGCATTTTTTACGTGCTTTCGAACTGCTAGGTTGGCAGAAAACCAAATAGGTACTAGTGAAATATAAATATATTACTATTACTTTCCAGTAGTAGTAAACTTTAATTTATATGAAAAATATAGGTAAGTGCTGTTAGTTATCTTACCTCCCAAACACAGAAGTCTTACAGATGTGACAGATTTATTGTGCTACATGTTTTTCCCTGCAAATTAAAATACTCTCCAGCCATTCTTTAATATACTACTGTATGCTACTTAAATTCTGATTCTTGTAACCTTTAGCTGGGTGAAACAGTGCACCATAGGGCAAAATATTTTCAAGCAAGGTAGCTCAAGTGGGCTAACTTACAGAATGCATCCAAAATCAAGGACCCATGACTCCTGTGGAATTGAAATTTGACAAATTTTATAAAACATGTTATGACATAAAATGATCATAAAACAGTTTATGATATAATACAAAATGATGTTGTATTATGTCACATTATTAAGTCACAGAACATTTCCTGTGCTAATGTTTGACTGTGCTATACAGTTCAGGATGGGCTAGTTTCAAGGCAGATACATCTCTGAATGTATCCTGGCTTTTTCAGTGAAGGCTGTGCATTAGAAGCCGTTAGAAGCTCTGTCACTGCTGAAAGCATGGGGTCCTTGGTGCTCTCTGAGCTCAGTGAGTTTCTTGCAGACGTTTCATTACCAAACTAGGTAATATCATCAGTGCTAGCAGCATCAGTGCTAGTGATGAGCACTAATTAGCCCTGATGATGTTACCTAGCTTAGTAATGAAACATCTACAAGCACAGAGAGCTCCAAGGACCTCACAATTTAATCTCGAGCTATAAATATTCTCACTGTTGGAAGTATTGAACAACCTGGTAAGGAAACATCTGTGAAAGGATGACCCGGGGGTCATCAATTGTTTAGTGAAAAAGCTCGCATGAATTTTAATGTCCTCATTGCCAATCCCTATCCTTCATCTAAAGACCAGAATTGTGCAAGCAATAGTTTTCCTCATGACACAGTATGAAGTAGAAATTTAGTTTTGAAGAAGCAGAATGGAAATTCTGCTTCTTCAAAGTCAATGAACTTTGATATTGGAAAAGACTTCTGAGAATACCATAGACAGCCAAGAAAATAAACAAAAGGATCATCAAGCAACTCAATCCAGAATTTTAATTTCAGGCACAAATGCCCAGGCTGAAATTATCATACTTAGGACACATTATGCAAAGATCTACTTTCTACAGAACCCTATAATGCTGAGAGGGGGGGGGGTTTTAAGATGTTAACCTGCCACAAGGTCAGTTCAGTTACAGTGTTGATGGGTGACCGCCTGAAGCACCATATAGGGATCAGATCCTCAGAATGGAGAAAATCTATTTATGTGGTCAGTAAGAGTTGACACCCACTTGAGGGCATATAATCAACTGTGCCTATATTTCCAGTCATTGCCAATCACCTAACTTTTTTTTTCATCCTAGTAGATGATAAAGCACAGCTAATTTTACACACCTTGAAGCTGATTTCCGACCTGGCAAAAGAATTTAACTCCTGCCTAGTTAAGGCCACCATCAATCAAACTTGTCAACTGAGGATATGAAGAAAATAAATCACACGCGGAAAAAGAAGATCGCTAAAGCTCGCTCGAGCCGAGGGGCGAGTGAGAACAAGCCCTGGCGTCCATCAAAGGGCACTGACAGCACAGCTATAAACGTACCCACCTCCTCTAGCCGGCGCCGCAGCCTCTCACGCTTCTTGCGAAGCCGCTCCAGATCCCGCACCATCTCTTGACATCCAGACAGAAGCATCGCCTCGTCGGCGCTCCGGTCGGCCGCCGGTTTGCGCAGGATTCGGGACACCTGAGTCGAACGAGGGAAAAAGAGAGGAAGGGAAAGGGGGCGTGTTGCCAAGCCGGCGCCTCGAGAAGAGCCGCCCGCTTTGATTTCTGGCCACCCCGCTGTACCTGCCTCCGTCGCTCCCGCTGCTCTTCTTGACGGAGGAATTCAGCGCGAGCCACCGCTTTCCGCTCCGAGCGACTCAAACTTCGACCGGCCGCCATCCCCTGGGTAGTTTCCGGGTTCCTATCGGCCGAAGAGGAGGGTTCGGCTACTTCCGCTTCCGGCAACGGACGACGCTCGGCGGAGACTGCTTGTTGCCCTGGGGACGCTAAATGATGTTCGCTGCTGTTGCCAGGCTCTTCGTTCCAAGATAGAAGCTGAGGACACAGCTCTACCTGCTACTTCCGGTTGGACTTGTCTTCCCATGTAGACAAGACTGCCGTTTCTATTACCTCCATAGAGAATAGGGTCGAATTCCTGCTCTCTTCCTTGCTTGGGAAAGTGCGCTCTCTTTCGGATTTAAAAACGATGCTGGTCTAACGATAATTGCACTGCTCCGGCCCCTCCTTCTCCGAGACCCCCATGGTGGCCGCGTGTGAAATTCTGTCGCTGTTCTTCCGCATCAAAGCAGATTCCATTATGTGCAATCCAATCCTTTCAAGCGCAAGGTCTTCTGTAACGATGCTTATCTTGGTTAGCTTATTCCCGTAACCAGAAACTATTGTCTACTGCTGAAGGTTGCATAGGAATATAACGGGGAAAGCATTGCTCAGGGCATTTAACTCATTAACTATTGGAGAATGAGAATTAAACATTTTGTTGGTCTTGAGTAAGAAAAAGTGGAATATTTTTTCCCCTTTCAAAATCCAAAATCCTTTGACTTTGGTCAAAGTCAACCATATCTTATTTAATGCATTAAAAATACAAAGGGAAATTTGGCAGTGAGAAAAAGGCCTCATATTAGGGGAAAGTTTAAAAATACTGTACTCTTGGGCCTCCTAAGTTCTGCATAAGCTTTCATCAACCACTCCATTTTTAGTGGTGTGAATTAGTATGAAAAAACTTGTAATTTAATGTTTAAAGGACCTGGACATTTTGCTTGTTTTATTGCTGCATACTGCCATTCTCTTGGATTTGTTACATGAAAGCTTAAAGCTCTTGCAACAAGTTAACCTACCATTGATTGTATTAGGCAAAAAAGTGCACATTTTTTGAAGTAAGCTTGCCAATGGCCATGTTTGCACAACTTACTGAACCACAAATTAGTCAACTGCATTTTAGCTTTACCGTAGCATTTTAGCTTTAGGGTGTTGGTTTGGGTTGTGTTCAATGTCATGTGAATCCAGCAAATTGGGTTGGGTGAACCATGCCTAAATAGGTCATTGTAAATGCACCCATTTTTAAATGCTGACTACCAGTTGCTCTCTTGTTAGAGGTATGTGCTTCCCATACTACACAGATCCAGATAATATCCAGATTCCTTTTTCTTTCTTCATCGTATTAGGCTAATGTGATCTGTGGAAAACAAAAATGTTGCATTCTTACTACCAGAAAAGGACAGAGGTTCTTACAATTTTGTTTTTACATTGCTTCAGATGCCATTATGCATTTTGACGTAAAATAGAACAGTGCTATTTGCCACACTATCTTAGACTAGACCTTGTCGAGTGCTGAAAGAGAAATCTGAAACTTCAACACAGAAACATTTCTTGTATTACTTTGTTTTTGTAATGACAGGTTTCTTTCAAACATAAATAATGTTGAAGAGAACTATCAACAATGTTAGATATAGGCACTGCTAAGAAATACATAATTAAGAAAAATTACAGTAGGTCACTACCTATAATTATGCTATACTTGATAAATACAAAAATGTTCACTTTATTCTTAAATCCTATATGTATTAGCCCAACTCCAGCACATACCATAATAACCTGAATAATAGTGTTGTTTTAATATAACTGAATTTTTAAAAAGATGCTATATAAAATCTAATCTGGCTACCTTATCTGGGCTGCAGAAATCTAGATAATCATTAGATGGCAGCAAATAGCTACCTCTTTGTTGTTGTTTAGTGGTCATCTGGATTATTACAACCCAGATATGTCAGTCCTAGTTAAAAGCACAAGCCCAGAGATTTGCATACTTAAATGCATGATTTCAAGCTTTAAAAATTTTAAAGTACAGAAATAATCCAAAAACACGGAGATTAATGTAAAGGACAGTAACCTGATTTCATTAGAAAGCAATATGTAGTTTTCTGTACCACAGTAGATAAAGATCAATGAATATGCTATTTGAATAAGTATATTTATCCACCACGAAATATTGAATACAACTTATTCATTCTTGGAGGAAAGGGATGTCAAATAAAAATATAACCCTGAGGCAAATAATCTGGACAGTTTATAATAAAACAATCATACCAATGTGTTGAGCTGGAAAGGATTCCTGGGAAATTTCCAAATCCAAACAGGAAACTAACTTGACTTTTCAAGCAGCAGGGAGTAGATTATGTACACAATGCATGCAAACAGTTAAATCTTAAAAGTTCTTGTCAGCAACAGAACAAGTTTAGCAACCCGAACCTGCTCAGTGATATCATAGGGGCCAGCCTCTTTAAAGATGTTTATTGGTCATATACAAAATAAAGAATGCTTCATATCAACATACACTATATACATAAATAAATTAACAACACCTCCACTGGGGCTGTGGCAACAAATCCCCAACAGTTATCTACAGATTGAAAAAGGACAATAATTTAGCAATAAATACTGATTAATTACTTGGGTTCGACTGTTGTACAGGAGAGACCCAGGACATGACAGTATGCTTTTACACCCCTAACATATAGAATTCATCTCCAGTTGTATCAGCTTTGAAGACTGAATTTCTTATTATCAAAATGTTCCTCCCCGACCTTTTAAACAAATATTTTAAAGCAGTAGTGAAGTCATTTCAATTAATATTTTTAAGGACTATCTTCAACATTTGGAGAGTGGGGAGGAGCAGTCCATCAGTTCAGTTCATTAAGTACACCAAATATAATTTAGTTTCTCCATAATATTCCAGTTTGACAAAGGATGTAATAAATTCAGAGCAAACCGCAGGTGAGGACAAGGACAAGTAGCACTTGAAACTGCACGGGAATCCCAAACACCTTTGCATAGCCAGATAGTGACGTATCTTTACTGGGAATCAGGAGACTACTCACTCAACTGTGCAGTGCCTCTCATTCAGGCAAGTGTCAGCTGCAAGCAGCTAGAGCTCACATATACTGTATATCAGATCTGGAAGGGAAATAAGTCCTCAGTACTTGGAAGAACTACTTGCCTGAAGCTCACAGCTAGACCACTACGTGATCCTTTCTGCATAGGGAGGAGCAATCCTCTGTATGAGCAGTCACAGCTATTCACTGTTATATTACAGGAAACGGCAGCAGTGCTATTAAACCAGAAAAGAAGATTCCTGCACGTTAATTATTTTACTAACAAAATACAGTTTGAGATATCAGAAAGAGGTGAAAGGCAAGTTGTCAGAAAGTGCTTCTATTTTCACTGGCACAGAAGACGAGGGATACCACTGGAACACACTACTAGTCCAAGTGAAAGTAATATATAGATATGCCAGCTCTGCTTACTGCTAGATTATAGTGAAATGCTATCCTATTTCACTGGGATGTGCCAGTGTACAGCAGATGCAAAAACTTGATCAATGACGCAAGGAACAACAAATGTTTTAATGTCTTCTATGCAAGGAACAACAAATGTTTAATGTCTTCTATGCACAGTAGTACATTCCCTCCTGCTCCTGCATCTATTTCACCCAGGAACATGTTCCTCAAGGACCTAACATCTGAGTAGCCTCTACCCATTGCTAACCATCACATTCCTCAGCTCTTAGCCTGCAGTTTTTCTTGCATTTTTCTGGAAAGAAAAAGTTGTTTCATTATCCAAAATATCACTTTTACATAATTCACCACGACATAAAACAACCCTACCTTTCCCACCCACCCAAAGCCAGCCACATGAGGGCGGAATTCTACTTCACGGAGCTGTTCTGCATCCAGGTAGAACGCAACACTCCCCAACCTGTTGCATCAAGCAAAATGCCCCATTCAAAACAAAACAACAAAACAAAAACACCCTTCACAGCAGGAAAACCAAACAGTTACCTATAAAACAAGAACCATCACACTCTGGATGCTATATACCAGAAAACAAATTGAGGGGCAAGGGCTTGAGAGGAGAATCTAGGACAGAAAAAAACAAACTCATGAACACTAGGAAACAGACTGAGAGTGAAGGAACCTGGGAGGTATGAAGGGTTCCCTTGTCTTCTCCCCCACCTCCAGTTGCAAGATTGACCACTGGGTTCTGGAGCCAGATTTGCTCAATAAATATCCATTTGCTTCAGAGATGGTATTCACTTACCTTCCCTACCGGTTCGCAAACGTGAGCGTGCGCACATGCGCGCAACCTTCTGTGCATGTGCTTTGGTCGTACGCACGGCTTGCACATATGCGCACAGCTTCAAAACATGCAGAAATAGGACAGCATAGCGCCGGGGCAGGTGGGCGGGCCCACCTGGCCCACCCGCAGGTCGCCGCTACCGGTTTGCCCGAACCGGCAGAATACCACCTCTGATTTGCTTATAAGAATGTCTTGCAACCCACTCAGATGAAGATACCATCTCACTTATCTAGCCTTGAAAAGGGCAAAAGGCGCATCTTTAGAGGAAGAGACTGAGTCTTGTGGCACCTTAAAGACAAGCAAATATATTATGGCATAGATTTATGTGGACAAGTCAACTTCAATAGATGAAGTATTATCCCAAATTGGCCAATTAATACTGTATACAGGTTGTTTATGGAGAAAGTTGTTACTGTAGGAAGAATGATCAAAATCTAATTGCAAGAAATATAGATTGCACTTCAAATATATTTTAACATTTTCAGTGATCACAGACTAATGCAGATAATATCGATACCTTGTAATGTTTGTTACCAACTTTGCAGAAAATGGAAACTATAGTATTAATGTATGTGTGTGTGTATAAGGTTTAATAAAATTATTAGTCTGTACTTTTTTATATCTAAAATGTGTCTGGATAGTTGTATTTATACACATATATCAGAGCCAATTTGATATCATCTCATGGATCTGATGAAGTAAATTCTAATCCACAAAAGATGATGTAATAGTTTTTAAAGTGCCAGGACACTATTAGTTTTCCTACAAAAACCAACCTAGCCACTCTAGTAAAATCCTAGAGGACGGGCTTTTTTTATCAGAGGCTTCTCACGGCATCCAGGATCTTGATTGTAAAACAAGCAACCCAGGAAGAAGAAGCACCAAAAGAAATTTATTTAGCCAATTCTAAGGACTGCCAATCAAGAAATGTCTAGGATGATATATGGTCATGGAACAGAAGAGATCCAAAACTATTCATCTGGCCAAAAACAAATTCCTATTTCAGAAATGCAGCCCAACACAGAACTGTATTTTGACAGTATGGAACTATCACGAATGTCTTTGCCTTGCTTTCCTTGGGGTAATGTGCAAATATGGCACAGAGAAGCATGCCAAACAATGGAGAGGCAAATTCTTGAATTAAAACAGCAGGCAGCTCAGATATAAGAGTTGTTTCCTCATCCATCCATCCATCCAGGTGACATAAATGCATTTCATGCAACTCTCAAAGGAAGCTATGATCAGGAGACCTAAAAGTTCAATCCAGAACTCACCTCTTGTTTATAAATTTGATGGTGAGAAAATCCCAATTACACATTTTTATTTCCATGTTTGACATGAAAGCATAAATATTGCTTATTTCAGTTACAATTGTTTGGTTTTCACGGAATTTGGACTTCTTTGGCAAGGACTAGAAAGTGGAAGGCAATGAAGGGAAGAAATTATCTACAGCTTAAGGATGGAGAGAAAGATGCAAGGAGGTAGAGTGATATGGAACAATTAAACATAAGAAATTTCTGGCTCTAGTAATTCCTCACAGATCTGCATTGGTTTCTAAGTCTTTCAAATTAGCAGTGATAAAACATACCCCAAGGGAAATTATCAGATTTTACTAACCTCAACATAGCTCAGAGCAATTTATTTCACACAGGTACAGTTTTTAAGATCAGAAACCTACACGCCTTAGTAAGGCAAGGCTTAGTAATAACTGCTACTGTATGCAGCAACCTGTCATCCATTCCTTTTAAATCTAAAATAAAAAATAGCAACTAATGTGGCAATGGCGATTTCTGGATAGAATCTGGAGCTAGGGGAAGTGCATGTTCACATTAAAGCACCTTATTTTTCTCTTTCTCTGAAGTTTGCTGTTCTTAGTGCCTATGTATCCCTCAGTCGTATTTTGCACATCTGTAATTGAAATATGCCAAGAAAAGCACAAAAAACAACAATTAAAAACACCTCCAATCTACTGTGTCAAAAGGGCAGCTGAGATATTGTAAACAACTAGTGCCCTTCCCTCCATTTGAGGTGAATAGTCTGCAGAGGACACTGGTCTTACAGTGAGAAAAAAGGGAATTCCAGCAGATATGAAGATATTTTGAAGGCAAGTCCTCATTAAAAGCCTTTTTTCCCTCCAGCATACTCTAGGCAGCAAAACTTTGCCAGTTAATAGATATCAGGAATATCATTTTCAAGGAATGGATTCTCAACTGATTTTTGTGAATAGTTGTTTCTGGATATGAACTTGCCTTAGAGCTCATTTGAATTTATTAACCCTGCTTTAAAAGTTATTAAAGCTACTTTTTCTTTCTAACCACCGAGACCTAGAATGTAGTTGGAAGTTTTTGAAAAGCCGCAAGAGGTTTTTGAGCCCAGTCTCAGCTGTGGAAATTTCCAGAATTCACTAGCTGTGTCATTAAAACAGGTTGTAGTATCTGTTAACTAGAAAATGGCCAAATATGGTGATCTCAAGTGTTCTGAATAAGCCAGTACTCAATGCTTACCAGCTGTCAGTAATTGTGCTCTCTCTGATGGCCAATTTTCTGGGCAAAAGGTCAAGTGCCCACCTAGATACAAACTCACATGTTCCTCTTGGTAACACACCCATCACTCCCTCCCCGTAGGCCAATTACAAGGCAAGCAACAGAGAAGGTAAAGCAACTTTCTTTGTCTGTAATGACTAGCTCTTTCAGATAAACTAGATTAGGTTTCCCATAAGACTATGTATCCAGAAGATAAAACAATGAATTTGAACTTCCCTGGGTCATGTTGACCATCACATGCTCTTTAGACCTTGTTGAGTTTCTGGCTTAGATCGCTATGTAATGCTCAACATGCTAAAACGTGCATAGAAGGAAACAGGTAAGAGGTAACAAAATTTCTGTAGTATTACTAGCAAAAGAATCCTGCCGCAATAGTGGATCTTCACAAATGCTACATACAATCCAACCCTAGAAAACATATTTTGTGGACCTTTTGTATGATATGCTGTAAATTGTTTCATATTCCTAGATTAACAGGAGTGATCCCTTCTAACCCATTACCGTTGCAACTCTGGTTTCAACATTTAGGAACACCCAGTCCCAGCCAAAAATAAATAACTTTTTTTTGGCAATTGTAATACAAGTGACATGATATAATGCAACACTGTCTGCCAGCTCTCATTAAGCAGTTTTGTTAACCTCTTAAAAGAACTCATTCTTTTCAGGCTTCAGATTCAGGTAATTTTTCTCATGAGACAAAACCTTTGAGAAGGTCTACTGGCAAATGCCCCAGAAAACCTGCACTCAGCCCTGGGAAAGCCAAACGAATGCTCACAGGACACCCACATAGCAAAGTGGCCACTGGCACCATCACGTCACAGCGCCACAAAAGACTTCAGAGCACAGACAACTAAATACAACAGGAATACAAAAGAAGCAGATGGGGAATTCAAGAATAAGTCACTTTTGGTACAATTGCAAAAAGATATCAAACAGGACTAGCCTCTTTTTTTGTTTGTTTTTTTCCTATGTTATTTATAAATAAAAGTCTAATAACTCTTTATAAAAACCAACCTCAGAGCCACAAAGACTTAATGAGAAACTTTTAAAATTTGCATTTTCTGTCTCCAAGAATATGACAATCATATATTCTCACCTTCTCAGGCTAAAAGGAGACTGTTAAATAGAAGTGCTTCACCGAATTGTAATTTGAAACATAGATCATTTAATAACTTTTTAAATGAATGCTTCTCTCTTAAATAAAGGGCTATTTAAACTACATAAACTAGTTGTGTAAACCATCACACTAGAGACACTGGATACTCTCCAAACACAGAAAACAACTAGTGATTTTGGTCTTGTTCAGTGCAACACATTAGGCACAAAACCGGCCTGTGGTCACTGCAATGTAACCCACTTCGTCTGGTACATAGATACAACAGTGCTCATTCCTGGCTACTTTCCTTCCTCTGCAGCACAGACACCAGGAAATAGCTGTTTCCCCGTTTCCCTCTCCTTCAGGAAAAGTCCTAAGGAATCCCATCTTCAAACCTAAAAGGTGCAACTAGATGGTAATATAAAAATGGTTACACAAACTACCCCCCCTGATACCAAGCAATTTACAAGCAGCAGACTGGACAGCTGACTTAACCCTGGAAGAACGGTATTGAAGTCATCACTGACAGTAGGTCTTCCAACTCTCTTTGACCTCTTCCCTCCCCTTTGGGTTATTCCTACCCAAGAATGGATTCCATGCTGCTGAAAATCTCTTTGGCAAGAGTACTGAAGTCCTTCAGCTTCCATTTTCAGAACACACTAGGTGGACGGTTCTGTTCACAATGGAAAGGTTGCGTTACCATCAGTCACACCAACCAGAACAAGCTAAAAACAAAGCAACTGCAGTGACAAGCAGGCTAGCATGTGCCTGTGTGGGCTAGGCCATCTGGGAGAGGGTTGTGCTTTGGGGGTTCCGGATGAGCTTTGTGCCTAACTGCCCTGCACAGACAAGCCCAGGCAGTGCTCGTTTCACTAAGACCGGGCGTCCGTTTTGGATTTAACTATTGTGATAACGCTGGTGGTGGCAACTTTGCCGGGAACAAGGGGCCCCATGCTGGAAGCAAGTGGGCCCCGGGCAGGGGTGACAGGGCTCCGGGCAACGGTCCGGGCGAAGTTCTGCAGTGCCTCGTACTTGGAACGCAGGGCATCAAGTTCCATTTTCATGCTAGCATTCTCTGAAGCCAGCTTCTCCACTTCCTGCTGAAGTTCTGCCTTCTGTTTCTCCAACTCTTCCTTCTGTGTTACCCTCTTGACCCGGCAGCTGGCAGCATAGCCTCTGTTCTTCAGGGTCCGCCGGCGTTGCTTGAGTTGGATTATCTCTTCCTTAGATAAGCCCCGCAGATGCTGGTTCAACTCCCGTACAGACATGGTCACCAGCTCTTCATCTGTCAAGCTGGTCCCATTCTCCCCTGGCTCCCGCTTCACCTGCAGAGACCGTAGAAACATGCTTTAGTGGAATTCTGGTTGCATGCATGGCCAGCTAACCCCAAGTCTTGCCTTATTACCTTCAAGGCTTTGTTTCCTTTGTTGGGGGTCGTCATAACACGCAAGCCTTCACAATCAGATTCTGTAAGATACAAAATGGGTAGATGTTATCAAAGTCAAGTTCTACATCATCCAAAAGCAGCTATATATACTCAGACTAGGCAGGAAAAGAAGCACCAAATACAGGTATTCTCTATACAGCATGAACCAACTGTGGGATTTAGATGAGCTCTTGACAAATTCTGCCCAGTCTCTGCCAACCCCACAGCTTTCTATAAATCTTAAGAGCAAATGCTCACGAAAAGGAAGATTTGGAAGTTTGGGAGGAGCTGGAGTAGGATGAAACCACATTTAAAAATAGTCTGGCAGCCAGGGTCCTGCATGGCTGTGCTGAGCCAGTCATGCTGACTCAGCATATTAGCAGCCTTGCTCGCAGTGCACGCCTTATACTACAGTACAGCCTAGCAAGAGAGCTGCAGTCTAAGAGAGTTGCCAAGGAATTACCCTTATAGACTTCTCTTGATAGGGTTCAAAGCAACACTATATCCCCATAGTTGTAAGGGAGAAGTATTCAAGAATACCCCCTATTTTTTTTTTAAAAAATGTCAATTAGTTAATCCATTCTGCCTGAAGCATTTATTTATCTAGAAAACAGAACAGCAGGACCAGGGGATGGAAGGAAAGAACAGACAAGGGAATAATGGGAAACATGCAGAACCTCAGAGAATTACCTGTCTCCAGGTTACTATATATATATATACTATAATTGAATAGTCATTACTGAACACAAATCTATTATTGTGGTTCTGATAACCTGTCTTCTTTTGACTATCTTTTCCCATGCATGTTAATAGAAGAACAGTGGTAGGTACACAAAGTTGGGAAAAAGAAACAAATTCAGCTAGGTGGGATTCTGACCAGCAATACAGAAATTAAATACTTCCATTTATTTCTCTGTCCAGTTGCTTCCTTTCACATTGCCATTTTACCAACAGGACTAAAAATAACCTGAGATACAGCAAATTTTTTAGAGATGCAGATAAAAATCATCCCCATTCTTATGAAATCACCTATTCACTTATTGCATGGGTGTCAAACTGGCGGCCCGTGGGCCAGATGCATCACGCACAGGCCACGCCCACCCCAGCTCTGCAAATGGGAAAAACGTTGCGAAACATCACGTGATGGCAACGTGACGTGGTGAGTTTGACACCTGTGACTTATTGTATTCATGTTGCATTGTTCTAAATTTCCAGATAATTCATTATTTAGGAAATGTGTGCTACTGATAACTTATTGTTTATTATTTCAGAAATTCTTCCAAAAGTGGAAAATTTAAAGAAATTTTAAAATTATGAGAATGAGGCTTCCTCATTTATGCTTTTAGCATAGGGGTGGGTTCTAACTTACCTCGCTGCCGGTTCACTTCCTCCCGTGCTGCATGGGCGCGTGCATCGCGCGCGGGTGCGTGCATGCGCAGTGCTGAAAATCCAGCTTCTGCGCATGCGCAGAAGCAAAAAACAGCTTCTGCGTGTGCGCAGAAGCAAAAAACAAGATGGCGCCGCCTATGGCGCCACCGAGAGAGCCGGTTCGGGGGCGTGTCCAGCCGGCCATTGCTGCCGGTTCAGCGAGCAGGGGGAAATTCCCACTACCGGTTCTAAAGAACCAGTCCAAACCGGCAGGAACCCACCTCTGTTTTAGCATGTATCATATAGGTCTTGGATGGGGGCAACTGAAATTATAATATCGGTATTCACAAGAAATACAAGTTCTCTGAGATAACACAAACATTTACTAGCAATTTTACATTACCTGAATACACACTAATCTGTATTAATCTTACATTACTGAAACCACTACTTAAATTCCCAAGAGCTCTTTCTTAGACACACATAATCACATATAGAGAAATCTTGTCATTCACTGTGGTTGTCTTGAGCAAACCAAAACTACTCACCAGTTTCCTAAACAGAGGAAATCAAATACTTGCATTTTGTTCTCAACATTCAACCTGCAACTATGTGCAATAGTTACTTTCTCTTAAAGAAGGCCTGATAGCTCCCCCAAACCATTGAATCAGATGTTGTACATTACCTTTACTACCTTTAATTACTCCTCTGGAACAGCTCAGAAACCTCAATAATTGCTCCCCACACCCCTCAAAAAAGATGCTTTTTAAGGAAGAAAAAAATGGCCAGAGGTAACTCAAGCACAAAGAAGTCACCATAGATAAGGATTTGTATGTTTATCTCACTCATGTGCCTCCACACATGGCAGCACCTGGCTGACCATATCTATGCTCACAAGCTATGCAGGGTCTGGGCTCATGTGGGAGACCATCAGAGCATTTCAGGGCTCTGGGGCTAGACATCAAGCCAAACGACATCTCAGGCAATAATAAACTACCTCCATAGCAAAACTGCATGGATGCGGATTACCTTTTACTCACCCAAGCATATCATCAGTATCTACATAATAAATGCCTCTTCCACACCGACCAGGTTCTTGTTTGCTAAATGTATAAAACATCAGTTCACATTTATAGCAAAGAACCAAGACAAGCTAGTGTCAGCAAAAGCAAAAAAAATGGTCCCCCAGCAGCACCCCAGAAGAGATGGCTTCAGCGCTTTCCAAGATCACTAATAAGCCAGCCAAACAACTCAGATACTCCTAGAGCACTGAAAATTGCTGACAAGCCAAATTCTTGTGCCCAAAAGACATGGCTACAGTCACTGATTAAAGCTCTAACATACTTAATATAGTGGGCCACAAGTGTCTTAATGGGACCCCACTGCCTTATTTTTGCTTTTGCAGCTAAGAAGCAAGTTTGAAACACTTATTAATTGTACAGTAAGACATGTACTGTACTGTACAGCTTACTGTGCTTTACTGTCAAAAAGTTTTAGACCCACAATTTGGGAATTAGTACCTCAAGTATGTGGGTAACACAGTCAGTAACCAGTAGCCATGTTTTCTGATTAGAAAAAAATTACAAGAGGAAGAATGTTTCCATTACTGTAACACTGCTTGAAATATTGGTTAAGTAAACACTGGAGCAGACACAACTATATTCACCAATGTATTTATATATATTTTTTTAATTTTCCAGCTTTATCTAAAAACCACATGCAGCCATAGGAACCAGGAACAAAACTGTAAACAAAGCAAGGGAAGTCACCTATTCATTCAAAAGTCAAGTCTAACCTACACTTATAAGTTTTATCTATGGCATGTCAGTGTTAAGTACCATTGCTAATGCTCATGTGAGAGGAATATGAACACAGGCAACACAACAAAACTGCATGACCAAAAACAGATTTGGTGTCATACTGTAAATCCAATACAAGTCAGAACCTTAGAATCACTATGCTAGTGTTAGTGACAATCAATAAAAAAATCCCAAGGAAATGTTGCCTAGTAGGGTTAGGGTTAACCACCTGGATAATTTAGTGAGGCTCTTCATAAGGCAAGTACTGCACTTCTAGTACATATCAGGATTAATGCTTAGGAAAGCAATTAACATGTGGGAAGTGAGAAGATTGCACAGAAGGACTGAAAATTGACTGGAGCTGATCTTCATTGTTAAAAGTGATCAGCATAGATTGCTGTGTAGAAAAGATGAAATATTAGGTCCAGTAGCTCTGAGAGTCGAACACAAAAAAAGTTCTTCATTTGTCCTAAACTTCTAAAGATTAAGAATCTTTTAATACAAGGAGTATAACATTAAGTTATCAATATCAGATATTATATAGATTCAATCTTAGAAAGATTCATTTACATTCATCATTCATACAAAAAGAAAAAAACTAAGGAAGGTGATGATTAAGTAGAAAAAACCTATGAAAAATTTCACATTCTGTATTATGCCTGAATCAGGATATATACAAGGTTTTTTTAAAGCCCTGCACAGAAGCTGCACTTGTGAATATCTTGCAAGGAGGACAGCCAGAGAGAATTGGCATCCAGACAGAGACAAACTTGGTCTAACTCCCTAGACTGCTGATTTCTCAGCTTTTTGACAGCTTCCCGAAGAAAGATCACACTGAAAAGTGCCAAGTGCGACGGCTGTAAAGGAAAAAAAGTGCAACCTCAACACATTTTGACAGAAGTCCAAAAGGCCTGCACTCAGCACAAGTGCCGCCAATTCTTTGCTTACAACAGAGCTGACAGCAGAGTGCATGATTCAACACAGGCCCCATTCTCAACATTCCTGGTTCAGCGCGCTATGCCATCAAACTAGTGTAAACACAATGACATCACCCATTCCAGCAGTAAAGGCAGCACCATCATAGGAAGAAGAAAAAAAACTTTAAGAGATGAAAAAGAAAACAGGCTACAGGGGAGAATCAGAAGCTGGAGGGTATACCCATTGTAGGAAGTTTTTCCACATGTGTAGTGTAAAAAGCAGTGTTAACACTATCTTGTTCTCATCTACACATATATGGCTCAGCTGTTCATACATTTACAGAAACTTGTCTACAAATAACTTCCCAATTAGCTTCCTAAACTTACATTGACATTTTAGCTAGTGCTCTTAACTTGGCAAAAGAATGTAGAAGAAAATGCTTGTACTGTAAAATATCCAGAAAGATACCATCACTAGGGAATATTGCCTCCTCCAAATCAACATGACTTGCCTCAGGCAAAGTCTCCCAAATGTACCTAATGTTTCAACTTGCTTTCTACCACTGTACCTCTTACTCAGCAGAATGGAAATCAAAATTCTACTTTTCCTACATAACTAGAAGACTGTCAGCCTCATACCATTCCTATAATTGAAACTCATTTTTATATCAAAAACAAAGCTCCCTTCCTATCTATGGATTTCTGTTTCTGAATAAATCACAGTTTGCTTTCTGTGAGCCACAAGTCACACAAGAAATTGCAATTCTGTAAATAGTCAATGCACATTGAGTTAGTCAAATAATTTCCGCACTTATGTCTTCTGGCTTATTTATCTCCAATTTGAGATAATAGAGAAATAGTGAGAGGCATTTCAGTTTTTAAATTATGTCCACCTATCTTTGCCCTATATTAGATGTGACTTGTTTATAATATCTTAACTATTCATTTTTCTCAAAATAGATGTATCACAAAAAAAATTTTGTAATTTTATTTTAGAATCACAAGAAAAAAAATCTTGGTTGAAAAGACATCAGGCTAAAATGGCTAGCTCTTTTACCCGCAATACATTTACAGATAATTAGTATGCCTTCACTATTCAGATTTATTTATACTCCCATTAATACCTAAGCATTATCAGACTGACAGAGGACAAACTGCCCTCTGTAGGTGAGAATGGAAGCTCTGCTGTGAGAATTTCCCAGAAGGAACTCAACAGAGAACCGGATGCACTTGTTGCACATCTGTGCTTTGGTATACAAATGAGCCATCCAGAACTGCATTTCTATGTCCTTTGCATTTCTGCAAAACAATATGCCAAGATTTTTTTCTAGAGCTCTTAAAAACATTGTTTGTCTAAGAGACAACTATGAACTACAACAGAAGGAGCGTTCCCATAAAGCTATGGTTTTCAGGACCTACAATTTTACTATCCAAAACAAGAGTGTCGGTATCTGTGTGCACAGAGAGTATAAGGGCACCCCAGCAGCTCTCTCATTCATTCCCCGAAGGATTCCCAATGGCCCCATAAACCATTTTTACCGTGTTCATATTCACACTCTCTCCTACCTTCTTGTTCACTACAAATACACAAAGCACTACAGTAATGCTAAGGGTCAACAACTGTCACAAGGGCTTATAGACAAAATAGCTGAAAGAAAGGGGATCTGAGGTCAAGTCTGACTACCTTACAAAATGATGAATCAGCAGATTATCTGTTTGGGTTCCCCTTTTTCCTTTGCGTCTCCTTAACCCTAGTTAGCCCCCATTCCTTTTTGTGTGTGTGTGTGTGTGTGCAGCATATACTTATGGGTGACCTCATGTTGATGAGTCAGCAGTGTCTGGACTCTGCATACAGAAGGCTGCAGCCAGGAGATACAATTCAGTCCACCTCATCGGTACACTCTGTGAAACACCACCACCCCGCCGCCGCCGCTCCTCAGCCCCACCCCAAAAACATTCGGCCCTTTCCTCCGTTCCCAGACACCTGATGAGTCAGCACGGCAAGCCCTTTTCACACTCGCAGACATGGCTGCACGTCCTCGGAGCCGCACATACACACAGAGAGACTTTCGGCGTGCGGGGAAACAGCTTACCTCCCTCCCCGGCTACTTTCCCAGATGGTGAGGGCGCACTCAACGCTTAGGTAGTCCAAGAAGAAGCGGGGAAGGGCCCGACTTCTTCTTCTTCTTCTTTCCACCCCACCTCCGCAGAAGGAAAACTCAAACCATCACGACGATCCCGGAAAAAAGAGAAGAGCCGGGGAGCGACGGCATTTCTCTCTCCCGCGACCTGCCGCCGCGGGCAACAAGGACGGCCACCCACGCCGCAGACCCACTCCAGAAGGAAACGGGCAGGGAGGGGGGAGGAGGGAAACCCACCCACCTGTCAGCCACGGAAAAAGGAAGTCGGCGAGCGGAGGAAAAGACGGGAGAAACGAAGCTCGGCGGGTGAAATACGGTTCCCGCCAGGCTCACCTCGCCCTCAGCCTCCCCACCCTGACACACACGCACCCTCCGCCGAGCCCGCCAGAACATTCCCGGGTGGGAACAGCCGGGGGGGGGAGAGAGCGAAAGAGCCGCGATCGCGCTCCCGGCAGCCCGAGTCCAGAGCAGGAGGCGCTTTTTTCCAAAAATAAACACCGCGGGGAGGAATGCAACTCCAGAAGCCGATCGTCCGGGGAAAGGAGCAGTCTTCCCTAAGGGATCCCCAACACCCCCACCCCCACGCATTAATTCCCTTTTGCTTCTCCTCCTCCTCCCTTCTCCACCTCCCTTTCCTTTCTTTCTTCCTCCCGCTCTTGCTGGGGAGGGGGGGTCACTAGCCTTCCTCCCCACCCCCACCCCTCCAAAGGGGATCCGGGGCCCTGGACCGCCCCGTGCAAGCTCTCACCCTCCGCTCGGTGCCTCCGGAGGGGGGGGTCCGGGGCGGGGGCGGGAGGGCGGCC
>QLTV01003388.1:2107313-2129334 GCA_003457575.1 Thermophis baileyi | reverse complement strand
AAAAGATTCCCCCCGCCCGGCTCTTCTCTTCCCCCCCCCCCCACCCCCACCCCTCAGAACAATAACAGCGGGCGGGAGCGCGGCTGCGAAGCTGGTGGGAAAAACAAGTGGCTCACGTGCCAGGAGGGCGCGCGCGCGCGCGCGGTGCTGGGGCGTGCCTAGAACGTCGAGGCTGAACCCGAAGGGCCGAGGTGGCGCGAGACAGAGCCGCGTTCCACGCGTAGCCCCCCCCCTTGTGAAGCGTTTGGTACCAGACAGCGAGGGGGAGGCTGTGATTCGATCATCCTCGACTAGCCGGGCTTTACAATTCAAAAGAGTTTCCTATTTGGGGGGGGGGGAGCTACAAACAGCTGTTTTCTGAAAGAAGCCGGTTTTGCGAAAAGATAGATGGAAGAAGCAGAAAGTGACCCTGCAGGGGTCTGTAGTATAAAAAAAAAAAGGTCCAGTTAAGTCCAGACCTTTCCGTTTTCCCGAGCACAACGGAAACGAGATTGAAAGAAGAATATTTGGAAACTTTTTGATTAAAAAAAAAGATAAGCGTATTTTTGGACGTAAAAATAAACCAGTTGGGTGAAAAGAATTACACGACACTAAATCTAGATATTACAATATCCGTGCTGAAGAATAAAAATCCATAAAAATTAAAAAAAAAAGCGGCACGAATGCTTTCCTCTTTGAGATTGATTGCCCCACAGCGGGGGCAACATTTTTGCATAGGCGCGGAGGTACTGCTGTCTAAGGTTAGTCTGCATATTCCAGAGTAGAGATAGACGTTGAGTTGCCAGTATTTCTCAACTACACTCATCCTAGCGTTTTCCCGCAGGTGCAGGGTCCGCTATTTCTCAACTAGATCCTTAGAAAAGAGGGGGGAAGGGGGGGAAGGAGGGAGGGGAGATAAGTGCTGGTTGTTTAAAAAGTCATTAGAAAGATATCCAACGGGGTACTTTGGTGCCAAAAGAGTCCTGGAAGGTTCCAGAGAGCAAGTCTTGTAGCTGATGCCTCCAAATTTGCAAGACTTAGGCCATTTCTTCATTAGTGTTTTATAGCATTTTATAGCAACATCAGCTAATGTTGTTGCAATATAAAGCTTCATTACTGTTATTAGCACAGCGATGTTTGAATGAGGCTATAAGATGCTATAAATGACTTTAGATAAAATGGCCTTATAATATTTTAGACACTGTATGGAATGCCAGACAGTTTTTATTATCTAGCCAATAATAGTAAAATGTAGTACCTGATCCACAATTTCATTGTAAATAAGCTGCCTGAGCCAGCACTTTAAATTTTTCTAGACGAAGACTTGCTTATTAGAAAGTTTTCAAACCTTTCCCTCACAGTATTTTCCTCAATAGTGCTTTTTTCATCGTGAGCAAAGAAATCAATCATTTAATAGTTCTGCACCTATCCCTGCTTATCAGAACCCTGTAGATCCAGGCTTGTGGTATTAAAAGGTAAGCAAGAGAGAGAGAATGTTAGCCTGCAGCCATGTTTGTGCATTGTGTCTTTTTAGTCTGTAGGTGTTTACCTAAACTGTCAAGTTGCTTTTGCTTCCTATTCCATAGGCCAATTCCTAACATATGTCAGACAGTTCCTCATCTCTCACATAGATATTCAATCACATACAGACTTTGGACAAGTATGTTATTCCCAGAACTGACTAAACTGGCTTAGGACCAGGCATCTCTAAGAATAGCCTTTGCTGTTTATCTGCATTCCCCCCAAAGAGTCAGGTATGCTCAAACAACTGAAATTCTAATGGCTTTTAATTTCCCTTCATTAATAAAACAAAAACTGTATTATGTGGGTGAAATGCCTATAGCTATCTGCCAACCACCCAGGAAATTGAACTTGTCATAGCTGAATCACTAATTTACCTAGTTTATACATCATATGGGGATTGCTGTGAGTTGCAAGTTATAAGTCTCTTGTTTTTCATTTCATTAACAATGAGCCAGTATTTCTTGATGCCCACCTTCTGGTGCTGTCCCTCCTCTTTAAGGGGTACCTCCCTCCCCTCCTCACATTTGTGTTAAGTCTTTGCTGTGTCTACACTTTCTCAAAACTGCGGAAATTGTAAGGAGCAGTGAGGTCTGGGCTGAAAATGCTGATGCAGGAAAGTTGCACTCACAGCTGTTTCTTGCTTAGGTGCCTGGGAAGAGGAATACTGCAGCACACTTCAAAGCTAGAGATAAGGCAAAGTATAAACTATTGTACCTAGTAAAAAGTCTCAAGAGATCCTGGGTCAGATTGATTTCATCTTCCAAAGCTTCAGTGGGAAAGAAACTTGTTTCCTTTGAGTTTCACACATACTGTAAAAAACACTCTCTTGCAAAAGTCAGCAGAAGCCAAATTTAAGTAGAGCAAGAACAAAACTGTGGTGATACAATGCTGCAATTTGATATTTATCTATAATTGGAATAGAATGTAGCTAGAATGGGATGGGTCAGAATTTCTGTCTCTTAGAACTTGCAATCTATAAAAACCATGGAAAGGGCAATAGGAAGTAAAATAGACACATACACTGCAGGCAGAAAAATAACTAGAAAGAATGACAGAAAGCACCATATGTTCCTAATGCAAAATCTCTAACTATGACATGGAGTTCAATTAATACTCAGTCTTGTATTCATTACAATAAAGTGCATTCTCCGGAGAAACAAATATTTTAGCAGCTCAATACATTTTTGTCAAGGCAAACTGCTCCAACGTGAATAGATTTTCTTTGCAAATCACTCTTCGTAATTTCTCTTTTGAAAGCCATATCTAAAAAAATATGTATGGGAAGAATTCGCTGGCCTGTCAAAGGGGTAAATGCTCTGAGCTTTTGGTTAGGAGCTGAATGGCATTCTGGAGAATACACACTCTGCCAAAAATATGTGAATGGGACAACTGTATCACAGAAAATATTGAGTTCCTTGATTAAAGTTTAGCTAAATAATTTGCTCATAGGCTGCATTCGGTGAATATATGCCATGCTACGAATTCTATGTACTGCAATCTGTATCCTATGTCTTAACAATGAAGCTAAATATGCTAAATTTTGTTCTCTCTTATATGGTTGTGCAGAGAGCTGGATTCATAGGATAAAAAGTTACAGTATAATAGCTACATGGTGCCCCTGTGTCTTTTCCAGGGTTTGTATCAGTGGTTGGTTGCTACCGGTTCTGACCGGTTTGCAAGAACCGGTGGCGGAAATTAGGCCACGGTCGCCGAACCGGTAGTGAAGGCCGGCTTGCCATGCCCCTGAACCGGTTCCCCGGTTGCCGCTGCTTGAAAGCAGCTGGCAAATAACCCTCTGAGCAAAGGCTTTTGTGCATGTGCAGAGGGTCAGTACCTGGATGTGACACGCAAAGTGCGCACTTCCGATGCGACGCGCGCACTTCCGAACCGGTGGGGAAGGTAAGAGAAACCCACTCCTGGTTTGTATGACTGCCCTCTACTGGCATACCATCGCAGAAAAACATGTTTAGTCTAAGACAGCGTCCCCCAATCTTCTGGGCACCAGGGACCAGTTCCGTGGAGAGATTTTCCACAGACTGGAGGGGGTGTGGTTTTGCGTGCTGCCTGTATCCTGCAGATGGGGCTTTGCTTGTTTATGGGGTCCAGTTTCTGGCATGCCGCTGATCAGGGGTTGGGGACCCATGGTCTAAGACATTCCTGGTAGGTGAAATGTCCAAATCACATTTTGCCCTCAAATCCAGATAATTGCACAGTCCTATTATTTTTACTATTTACTATTTCAAAAATATTTAAAGTATTTTTTTTTAAAAAGAGCAATATTATTTTCCATTCTTTCTCTTATTGGAGACATAGGCCATCATACACATACCGGTACCTCAAATTTTCTTTAGTTATACACAAGGATAGACAGACAGACAGACACACACACACACACACACACACACACACTTTTCTTTGCATCAATATTTTCTTTCCTTTTTATGCAGTATGTACTATGAGAATGGTAGGCCATATCTGGAGGGCCTTAGGACGAAAACTACTTTACTCATGTTTTATGTGCATAAAATTATTGTGTACATTTTACAGTCACACAAATCACATGAAAATTGTTTTATAACCAAGGTAGCCAACAGCTACTGTTAGAAAATATTCTGTTCTCATTCTGCTCCATGTGCAAGAGTCACATATTAATTTATACTTCAGAATGAGGACATGAAAGTTCAGCAAGAAATCCTAAGTCAGGGGAAAGTTTTTGCAGTTTCAGATAATATAAATAAAGAAATCTGTTGAAAAACTTGTGCAGGCTTCAGACACGTGTCTTTTGTTGTCAGCATTATTCAAGGTTGCAAGGTTAAGAGCTCTAAATCACAGTTGATAAAAATTGCTCCCTCATTTTATTTAGAATTGACAAATTTTGGAAACAAAGCTTTAGCAAAAAATACACAATTCTTTCTTTTTCCATTCCCTCGCCCCAACTTTTATACCAAGATCATTGGTAACAATCTGATCAATAAGGACAGCTCTAACTAAGCTTTAATCCTAGATCTTAGTCTTATAATCATTTCATTTGGCAATGATTTTTATGTAGTTTAGTAAGGGTAAAAATCTACTTAAAAAGAGGTTTCTGTACTGCTGACCTTTAATGTTCTAGTTATCTGCCATGCTTCTAGAGGAGTTTTAAGAAACTACAGTGGGAATATGAATTGCTATCCCGCTTCCATTACTGAGAGAGGGTAATCAGATAAACCCTAAATATAGGATTTCATTGTGATGTTTTTCAGTGATCAGCAAAATTATATAAAACCTAGAAATTAACATAAAGCCTTCCTCTAGTGAAAAAACTGTGATAGGAAACAGTTTTGTTTTCCATTTATGATGGTTATACAATGTTAGCAGTTACTGGAATTTTATTAAGCCCTAATAGAGCACATAATGTGTACTACCTATTAGTTTTTCTATTTCTCATTGTATGGTTATAGAAGTTACAAATAATTAAGTGCGTATAGCATGGTTCAGCAAGCATTTTGGACCAGTAAACATATATGAAGATTTGAGAATCTGCTGTGGCCATTCTCTCTAAAGGGCTGCTGTGAGGGAGGGTTTAGCTATTCAAAAAAAAAAGCCACCTATGATGTGCATGTCCTATGAAAACATTATATTTGAAGGGTAAACTGGTGAAGTTATTCCACCCCATCCTCTATATACTTCCAAAGAGAACACTAGGCTACAGCCATACATAGTGAATATTTTCTAAGAATAATTTACAGGCACACTGGTCTGGTACCCACAAATATCATGTTGCCTACCGGTACCTCTGCTATAGCAGAGTGAACTTTGAACCTGATAAATCCAAGACCAGGAACATCAACACTAAGTGAAGAGAGGTATTCCCAAATCAATTTTTCTAGAGGAATTTTACCAAACAAGTGCTGTGCATTGTAATTTCTTCAGAGTTAGAAAGAACACAAAACCAACCCCATCCCTAGAAAGTGTAATATTTTTAAAAAAGACACCTAAAATATATAAATTCAACACAATGTTAGATGTTGAGTTGCATGCAAAAGTTTAAACATTCCAAGTCAAACTGTATATTTCAATTGAATCCCTACATGAACAAAACCTGGAACAACTTCTGTGTAATATGAAATTAAGCGCTTCTGTGTTCTATATCCACTCTCTTGGTTTAACAACCAACTTCCATTGCAGTGACCAAGTTATTAAGCAAAATGGTCAATAAGTGAATATGTGACTAAGAGTCTGTTCTGCCCTGGCCCATGGAAATTACAGACACACAGGTCTTGTATCTTTACTAAAATGGTTTTGAAACAGAACTCTAATGGCAAAATGTTTGAACAAACAAGGCAGCTAAGGAGTTGAGGAACATGATGGCAAGGTAAACAGAATTGTTGCTAACAGATCTGTAAGTGCACAGCTTCCCTTATAGGTAGTGTGACCCAGATTTGTTCCTTTGACAGGGCAGGTTTTTTTCTGGCCAATAGTCTTGCTGAGCGCCTTTCTTTATCCCTCCTCTTCTTGCAGCAGCCCCTTGCATTGGAGGGAGGCATTAACTCTTTGTCTTCTGATGCCAATGATAGCTGCCTTCCTTGTTAGATAACTTTTGCATCTGAATCTCCTCAGACTGATGATCCTCTTCAAGTATGAATAGGCCACGACACTATTCCCTCCCCCCACAGCTCTCCTCTCCTGCAAACTGAGGCTTCAGCTTCTGTGGTTACTGTCAATGAAACAGGTATGTGTGATGGAAAGCATGAACATCATTGACATCTTCCAAGGAATTCTCCTCTGGTCCATAACATTTCCAGTCCACTGAGTCAGCCCCAAAAGTGCCAGGAATCTAGAATGTGACCCGCCTCATATTGATGTTCTGCTTCAGTTACAAAGGGTGGTGGATTCAGTGCTGAGAAGCAAGGAGGGTTGGCAGGTGCCATAGGAACCAGAAAGGAATGATGCAATACAGGATGAACGTGGAAATTGGAAGATAACTTGAGCTAAAAAGCAAATGGGTTGATGATAGCTTTTCCTGGGAATGATCATAGGAAGTTGAACTTGTTTGATAAGTGACTGGCCACAAGGTGTTCAGAGGAGACTCATTCTAAGTCCCCCACAACTATTGGTGGGCCTGCGGGGTGATGACAATTAGCAAAGTGTTTATAATAAACTTTGGCCTTCTGATCTTGGAGAACGTGATGAATTGTTTGTAGTTCCTGCAAGAGCTGATCCAAGGCTGGAACAGAAGAAGCTGGTGAGGTCAGCAGGAAAAAATGGGGGTGGGTGCCATAGTTAGTCAAGAATGGACTATGTTGTGCATTATTATAAGCAAACTTAGCCTGTGCTAGGAGGCCTGCCCAATTATCTCGCTGGTAGTTAATAAAACATCTGAGATATTGCTTCAGAATCCCATTCACCCATTGTGTCTGACTCTAGATGATGCTTGGAAGATTTGGAGCCCTAGACTTTTGAAAAACTTACCAAAACCTAGCAGTGACTTGTGGGCTACAGTCTGAAACCAAGTGTTCAGTTAACCATGTATACAGTACATATGTTATGAAAATAGCCAAGTGGTGTCTTTGGCTGTGGTCAGACCTGGACAAGCTATTCAGTGAGTCATCTTAGTGAAAGTGTTTGTCACTACCAAGATTATCGTGTTATCTTTTGACTTTGATAGTTATATTATAAAATCCTAGGATACAGTGGCCCACGGATGTGTTGGGTCATGTAATGGCATGAAAAATCCCAATGATTTGCCTAATAACATCTTTTCCTCTACTACTGGTAGAACAGGAGGTGACATACTGACTTACATTATCTTGGATTCATGGATACCAAAAATCTTCACAAAGAGTCTTGAAGAAACCAAAGTGGCCTGCAGCTGGGCTATCATGGCATAGCAGCACCCTTCTCTTAGTTCTCCATTGTGGTAATTCGTGGCCCAAAGGCAGGGGTAGGTTCTGAAAATTTCCGCTACCACTCTGTGGGCGTGGCTTAGGGTTACGCACGCGCGCGCTCCCCCGGTGCAAGTCTGTGTCCGCGCATGCTCAATGACTATAATCTGCCCGAAACACAGCTGAGGAGCTGATCAGCTGTGCTTCGGGCGAAGAATAAAGGACAGCCTTCACCCGAGGGCGGGTGGGAGGGCCCTTTCCAAAGCAGCAACAGAGCACAAATAGCCCAAAACGAAAAAAAGCCACCAAAAATACCCGGAAAAAAATGGCCGGAAAAAAATGGCGGTGCCCACGGACCGGCGCCGACCAAGGCGGGTCCACGATGCCATCATGATGTCACCAGTGCCTCGCTACCAGTTCGGGCAACCCAGTACGAACCGGGAGGAACCCACCCCTGCCCAAAGGTGTTTTTGGGATTGGCATAAAGAGCTTGAAACTGAAGGCTGAATTCAGCAATGTTGTCCAGCAGGGGGCTCCGCTGCATTAGCAAGTGTGCCCATTTAGCAGAATCTCCTGACAAGCTGATGACAAATCCAACCCTAAGTCTGTCTGAGGTAAAATGTTCAATTAGGCTCATATAGAGGTTATACTGTGCCCAAAAGGCATGAAATTGAGTCAGCAACCCATCAAACTTTTCTGGGCATGCTACTGAACATTTCTGGTTTGTGTGGTATGGCACTGTTGCTGCTGCCTGCAATGACTAGACTTGCAGAGCTTGTAGCTGTGCTTTAAGTAGCACAACCTGCTGCATGAATGAGAGTTTTTGGCGGCAAGTTGATCCATGACAATTTCCATTGCTATGTGGCCAGTAGTTAATTACTCTCCCTAGGTGACTAGGACTTAGGCTGGTGACAATCTGTTCTGTCCTGGCCCACAGAAATCACAGATGTTACTAATAGACATACTTCAAAACATTCTGTTTTGAAACAGAACTCTGATGGCAAAAGGTCTGAACAACTAAGGAGGCAGCTAAGGGGTTGAGGTACACGATGGTGAGATACAAAGAGAGTTGTCCCCACAGATCTGTGAAATGCGAGATGCATGGCTTCTCTTATGTAGGAGTGGCATGACCAGGATTGTTCAGGTCAGGGTTTTCTGGCCAATAGTCTTTGTTCAGCCCTCCTCTCCTTGCTAGCTCTGCCTCTTTGACTTCTAGTGATAACTGTCTTTCTTGGTTGCTAAGCAACTCTTCCAGCTGAATCCCCTCAGGCTGATGATTCTCTTCCTTTTCCAAGTCTGAACTGGCCACTGCACTGAGAGATGCTGCAAAAATCATTGGTTGGTACCTTCACATTCAGATAAAGCAGTTTCAGACTGCACTCCAGTGTCATTCTCACTCCAGTGTGCTTTGTTGTCAGGCATACATTTGATCATAAATGAACACACTGATTAGAAAGTGAATTTATTACTGTTTATTACTATAATATTTTCAAATACTGTAGTTGCTGAAAGTCTCTAACCAAGGAGTGGGTGTATAGAGATAAGCACAGTAGCTTTCTGTAAATTGGAATACAGGTAATCCTCAACTTATGAGTACAATTCAGCCCAACATTTTGTGTTGCTAAGCAAGATAGTTAAGTGAGTTTTGACCCATTTTAAAACCTTTCATGCCATAGTTAAGCGAATCACTGTAGTTTTTGAGTTAGTAACACAGCTGTTAAGTGAATCTGGCTTCCCCACTGACTTTGCTTTTAGAAAGTCACAAAAGGTTATCACATGACCCCAGGACACTGCAACTGTCATAAATACATGCCAGTTGCCAAGCCTCAAATTTTGATCACATGACCATGGGGATGCTGCAACTTTGTGTAAAAAACAGTCATGTGTCATTTTTTCAGTGCCATTGTAACTTTGAATGGTCATTAAATGGTTATGAGAACTACCTTTGAGTGTTATTTATGTGCACTATTTATACAACTTCAGAAAAAGCAGCAGAGAATATGACAATGGCAGACATGTAGAGCCCCAGTTTTTTCAGGGCTTTATATTGCAAGTCGATGTTAATAGTAACTCAGATCAATGTTTTGTTGTGGTTTCTGCTAATTTGTTGCCAAGGATAGTTGATATGTTGGCAGTCATAGGAAAATTGCTTATAGGAGATAGAAGGAAACAATCTCAAACATCACAAAATAAACCATGAAACATTTAAAAATAAAGGTTTGGAATGAAAGTCATGGTCTCTGGATTAAAATACTGAAAATCCACAAGGTAAGCATTGCATGCAGATAAGTAATATTTATGAGCTAGAAAAGTTCTGCATGAAATAATTTCTATTTTTTGGGAGGTGGGGACAAAAATACTATTAAATAGAGTCCAGAAGGAGGTTTAAATAAACCAGCATTTAACCAGCAGGTCAACTTTTAAAGATAGGAAGCAAAGAAAAACAGAAACTTCAAAAAATGAAGTTAAAACCTAGGCATGCTTAAGAAAACAAACTACCAGAGGAAAGATGGATGACCGGTGACTTTCCAACAGCTTTCATAAGGAACTGCAATCTTCAAGATTCCTCTTCCCAGGTGTGTTCATGGTCACCCAAAAGCTATCTTGGGTCATTCCTACATGTCCCCATTCAAATCCAGAGAGCAGGACTACCAAAGAATCAGTTTTGGCAGCAAATCAGCAGATCGTTGGCAGGAGAAAGAAAAATTCCTACTGTTCAGCAACCATCTTGGGGTAGGAGTCAGCACTTTTTGTTTTCTAATTGATTCTTTCCTTTTTCTTCTTTACTTATATAAAAAAAATAACAGAAGAAAAATGAAAACTTCAAATAAGCATATTAATCTTGTGAGACCATCACCAGTACAAATTACAAGGTTTATAAATGTCATAAAGTACAGCTCTATGTGTATATGGATTTTACAGACTAAAAAAAACCAAATATTTTTATGTCACATTTTGAGAAAGGAATAATTCAGCCATATCTGTTTGGAAGCCAGATTCCCCATCTGCTTGGCCAATAGACTAACTATCCCATTTGGAAAACTTACACACCAACATTCAAGTGAGAAAATCAGACTGAAGAATTTGAGTGAGAAGGAAAAGCTATGTGCCTTTCAGATTCTTCCAGAACTGATCCTCTTTCAAGACCACCAGAATAAGCTGAAAAAAACCTACAAACAAACCTTACTGCTTTATTTTAAAATATGTATCAGCTTCAATCCTACAGGCATGTGATAATCAAAATTTTCTCTATAATATGTATATCTTACATATAAGTTGTCAGCTTTGTTCTAAATTAAAAACCAAACTTATTACAACCGGATCTTCTATCAGTTCTCCAAGATGCTGATAGACAGTACTCTACTGTATTTTTACTCCCTCAGCCCAATTTTGTTCCATCTCTTCCATTCAAGGAAGTGGGAAAAGCAAAGTCTTTGATTGATGGCCGAGTTTCTTTGTTGTTGAAGGGAAGGCAAGAAAGAAAACACCTGAGGTTTCACACGCTTACTTTAATGCAATCAGGATACAGAAGTAGTCAAACATAATTTTAAATTGAAGAATGCAGACTATCAGTGTTCCATACATAAAGATTTCCCGAAAAATAGTATCTACAAATTGCAGCAAGTACCTAGAGCAAAAACATTTTTTCCTCTAATTCTTTGACCATTTGGGTAGTCATAAAAAAATAAGCTAAAGCTTCACCCCAAGAGAATCCTGCTTCATATTCTTTGGATATAGTTTAACTCTAGATCATTGTCACTTTATTATTTAAGAAGTTTCCTGAGTTCAGATGTAACAAGAAGTGTGGTTTGTTTAAAGACAGAATGATTGTTTCTGAGCTCTTCCTTATAGGTGTAAAAGATGGGAAAGAATGAGTCAATGGTTTGGCTCATTCACAAAATAAAAGCCACTGCTCTTGTTATGTGTATTCCAGAAAATAGAAAAAAGTGACAAGAAAAGACTAGAATAAGACTAAGGCAGGAAGGGGACAATGATGAAGTAGTACAGAATTGCTCTGCCCTTGATCTTTTTGTGGGCACAATCACCACCTACATCTTCGCAGTCTTTGGGCTCTTTAGCAGGAACTGCATGCTGAAGCTCCCAATTAGTTCAGAACACATGTCTGCCTCCAGGATATAAAGAGACTTAAGTTCTACAGATAAAGGATAAGTTCTGCTTTTCTCAGCAGAAAAATATTTTACTCAGAAGCAATATATAACACAACATCCATGTCCTAGAAAGGGCAGGGAGCATTTTAGCAAAGCAAGACTCTAGCCTTAAAAGAAATAAGAGAACTGATTTCTCTGCACCTCACTATAAGTTTTTAGATTTCAGGTGTACTTAGAAGGTACACCTCACAACTATTTTTTTTTCCATTTTGCAGCCTTAGGCAAGCTTCAAGTCTTAGTCCTTATCTATTAGAGGAATGCTGTGAATAAATCAAATAAATTCATGATTAGATCACTAATGCATCTAATTGTTACTCATTCTTGCATCATAGTTCTGTTTGTTATTTCTGACTGTAGTATCAAAATGTTAATACCTTGTGTTAATAGCTACTCCACTGTGAAAATCAAAATTATGTATGAATAATCCCCACACAATTTGAACAACTTCCACACATATGCCATAGCAGATTCTGAATCTAGATGAGATTTCTTATAGCTTACATACTAGAAGTTTGCACAATTACCTGCATGAAAATGAAAGATCAAAATCTTGGGCAAATCCAATTTAGGTAGCAAGAAATGAGAAAGAGCTCTGCTAAAGACTGGAAAGTTGCTGCCAGTCAGAGTAGACACAATATGTGGTCAAATGGAGAATCAGACTGATCTGTTTAAAACAGATTCTTATGTTCTTATGGAATGAAGAGATTATAGACTACTATAGATACTTTTTGCAGCGTATTAGCCCAGACAAATAACCTATATGAAATCTAAAAGCAATAGACAAACAATTGTTTGATTAAAATGAGAGACATTGCAGAAACAAGATCTGAAGAGTCTGCTTCTACCCTGTATATGTGTGTGTTTGTATGTGTGTGTGTGTGAGAAATGAAATAATGAACAAATGAATGAATGCAAGTGAACAAGACTTGGAAATACCTGTACTTGGATACAGCTTTCTGTTTGACTATGTAATTATTTATCTGGATCACCTGTTGTGCAAATCTGTTGTGAGGTTAACTAGGAAAATTTGGACTGAAAAATGTAAACAAATTATCTGTCAAGTTCAAATGAAGACTGCTGTAGTTTCCGCCCTAAGAGAACTGGCTGAAAAAATTACTTTCCCCTCAGCCTCCAAGAACATTGCCCTATCTACTATACCTTAATAATTACTTCTGGAACTTTAAATGCCTTTCTTTCAGCATCTCAAGTCCAGGACACCTCTCCCCCCGCCCAAACATCCCACTTTAAAATGATGTGTGCTAAATATTCCCTTCAAAGAAAAAGAAAACAGGCTCAGGCAAGGCCTGGGTCTCTTCAGTACTTCTTGTTGCCAGGATTCTTCTTGTTGAATAGGCTGACCTTGTTGGCAGAGGAAGACTCTAATTTCACTTTATCCATTAAGGTTTTCTTAATGGCTGCTGGGGAGACTTTCTCCTGGTCAGCTAAGCACTGTAGTTCCCTGTTGAAGACAGAGAATGGATTAACAAATCAAAGAACAGAACTCAAGGGGTGTGTGAGAGGGCATTTCTTTTTGCTATGTGCAAGCATACCGTGTCCTGATGCAGGATGCCTCCACAGCATTGATGAGCAGTGAGCGGAAACCACCACTCTCTAGGAAGTGGAGAGCATAGATGGTAGCACCTCCTGGTGAGCAAACATTGTCCTTAAGCTGTCCAGGGTGTTGCTCAGAATCCAACAGCATTTTGGCAGCTCCCTATGGTATTGGGTAGACAAGACAAAGGCAACTTAAGGGATAGGAGCAATAAGTTACTTTAACCTATATTTAGCTGGATCTTTGAGGGAGAAAATGTAAATTATGGCAGACAGAGTTCCTTAAAACTGCAAATTGGCCATTGAATTAAAAAAAATCTGACCTGTCTCACACATGATTGAATGATCCAATAGTATTTCTGTTTCTTTGTACTGTACTTTCATAGCTGGGTGGTAATAGGGTCCTTCTTTGAATTTCACACACCAGTTTTTTTAAAAAAATAATTTGACTTTTTTCCTATCAAATATCAGGAAGCAGAGCAGTCAATGACCATTCTGATAATCACAAGCTAAGATACTGACCAACAAGGCTTGAGCTCCCAATCGGACCGCTAGCCTCCGAGGAAGGCCCATCTTCACCCCGCCATCTGCCAGGGCATCCAGGGCTGTGAATGCCTAGGAAATCAGTAGTTAAAGAGAAGTAAACAGTCTGGAAGTGGAACATAACAATGCAATGTATTTTTCTGATTATCTAAATCATGACTATTATCCTTCTCACCTTTCCTATTACCTACTCCTATTGGTATCTTATGACTATTACTTGTTGGTTGTATCTTATAATTTATGATTGTATCTTATGATCTATGATTGTATATTATGAATTATCACTTTGTTGCTTGTATGTATACTAAGAGCTTATGCATCAGAGGCAAATTCCTTGTGTGTCCAATCACACTTGGCCAATAAAGAATATTCTATTCTGTTCTGATCTGTTCTGATCAGAGTTCCTCAATCCAGTGCCATCTAACTCTGCTGCAGCTACAATGTCAAGAACTTCCAATCAGAACAGACTGAGGCAACTGCTGTATTCCAGAATTTTAACAGTGGATCCTTGTGGATAGCCTAGGACAGTTTGGAATAAATCACCTAGAACTCCAATAATTCTAATGACATCTAGGAAATGAAGCACTCAGTTATAAAGCCTCATTCTCAAATATTGCAAGCCAATCTGCCTCCTTGTAAAATAAAATATAGCATAAAATTAGTTACATTTCTGTATATAACCCTACCCTCACCCCCACCCAAAACTTTTGTATCCTTTTTGAAGAATACAGCAAAGATATGGCACATACATAAGCAGGTCCACTGCCACTGAGTCCTGTCACAGCATCTATCAAATCTTCTTCCACTTCAGTGCAGAAGCCCACACTTGCCATCAGCTGTTCTAAGAGCTTCCCATCTTCCACTTCTGCATGCGTGCCTGTGGCATAAACGGTGGCCCCTTCCCGCACAATGACTGGTGTATTTGTCATGCACCTGATCACTTTTGGGGTGGGGTAGAAGGCAGAAAGTTTCTTGAGATAAAAATAAGAGAAACAATTGATACTTAATTCAGAACTTTTTAAAAAATTAGATCTAACAAGTGCTCAAGAAAATCCAACTGTGCCAGGTTACAGACAGGTAGGAAAGAATCAGTGTATCCATACAGTGACTCTTCATATTTTTAAATGAAATATGGCCAGGTGAGGGCAGAGATTTCAGCTAGGAACCTATTCTTCTCCCTAAGCACTTATTTCTTATTCATATATCAGAAGATCCTTACAGAAGAAATACTGAAAGTTTTAAAAGCATTGCATCTGCATTCCCCAACTTGATGCCCTCCAGATGCATTGCAATTCCATTTTCCTAACTGAGGGACTGATCATTCTAGAAGTTGTAATCCTAGCACATCTGGAGATGCCAAGTACAAAAAAGCTAAGTTATACATAACAGACTCCTGCCCAATTGCCCCATTTGCAATTTAAGGAATATCCATAGGGTGGCATATTATATAGGATAATTTATCACAATTTATTATAATTAGGCACATTATGAGAATTCAATCAGAATAACTTATTAAATGTATACTAATGCAGAACAACTTATGTTAATTTATTCAGATTGATAAGAATTTATTAACTCATAATTTAGCAATTCATGCTAATTTATCCAGATTAAGAATAATTTCTGATAATTTATCCAGTGCAATAATTTATGATAATTTATCTGGGATAATAATGATTTATGATAATATATAACTTATCCAGGATAATGATTTATGGTAATGTATTAAATTATGGTAATTTATCCAGAATAATGAGAATAATTTATAATTATGCCATGATAATTTATTAATTTATGCATTACTAATTCATGATAGTTCATCTGGGTAATACTCATAACGTATAATAATTTATCCAGGGTAGTAATGATTTATAATAATATATTAATTCATAATTTATTGGGTAATACCCACAATTAATGCTATCTGGTGTAATATTCATAATTTATTACAATTTATGCAAATTTAGAATAATTTATGCTATTTTATTCAGGTTGATAAACATAATTTATTAATGCCAATTCATGCAAGGTGATAACCAGCTTACTTACAAAGCTGTTTACTAGATCATCAACAGGAGATAGAACAATGTTTCCTCTTCTTTCTATATAAGCAAAGCAATTATATTTGTTGCACTATCACCACCCACATTATTAGTTTGTTCTTCAGAAATGTTTGCTAGCTGCCCTTCCCTTGCACATCTCTAGGCCCAAGAAACCTAATACAGATGAGTGCCGATTCTCACCTTTTCAATTGAGTTGATAGTAACACCAGCAGCACACGAGACTACAATATGTCGATCTTCTATGTCTGAGCCAATTTCATCCAAGATAAAGGGAATTATGGGAGGTTTCACAGCCAGAAACAGGACATCACTGTTTTTAACTGTCTCCTTGTTGCTTATGGTGAAATTTACACCCATTTTCTGGAATTAAGAAGTTGCATAGCAATTGATGAAGCACCTCTTTCTTTGTGCTGAGATTATAACAAGGACAATTGGATTAAGCATGAAACCAGGCAAGCTTCGGCACACATTTATTTTCCTAGAACTACAAAGGCAAAATAAACTTGATAGATTAAAGCCAAAATAATCTTACGTCTTGATTTTAAACGGGCAAAAAAAATGAGGCAAACATAGAGATTCAACTGTTTTGACTAATGGGGTTGGGATGAGGTTTTTTGATCGAAATAACTGTACCAGCTTGCAGACAAACTGAGATAGAGAGGAACTTCTTGGGAAGAATCATATATTCTGTTTGGAACATGTTCAGTATCTAGATGTATATTCAATTTTAACACTTATGGTAGTGCTGTTTTACCACGTGCTATGATGACTCTAGTACAGGTTGTCCTCGACTTACAACAGTTCATTTAGTGGCCATTCAAAGTTACAACAGCACTGAAAAAAGCGACTTATGACCATTTTTCAGAGTTACAACTTTGTAGCATCTCCATAATCACATGATCAAAATTCAGATGCTTGGCAACTGGTTCATACTTATGACCATTGCTGTGTCCCAAGGTCATGTGATCACCTTTTGCAACCTTTTGACAAGCAAAGTCAATGGGGAAGCCAGATTTACTTAACAACCGAGTTATTAACTTATCAACTGTGGTGATTCACTTAACAATTGTGGCAAGAAAGTTGTAAAATGGGGCAAAACTCACTTAACAAAGTCTCACTTAACAACAGAAAATTTGGGCTCAATTGTGGTCATAAGCTGAGGACTACCTGTATTTATATATGAAAATTTTATAAATACATTTTATAATCAAAACCACAACCTCAGACATTCTGCAGTTTAAGAACAGGTCTGGTCTCAACTAGATTCTAGGAATATGATGCTCCTGAAGATAGAAACTAAGGACTAAACAATGCATTATGGACACAAATGTAACACGTAATTCCTTTAGCAATGCCACGATAAGTAATGATAATTGACAGAAGCAAGGCGGTGATTGAATGTATCAAATCTTCTCCATATGTTTTAAAATATCTATTTGCAACAGAAAAAAATAAATAAAAAAGGATTATATCTTCCTCGCAACAAGTATTTCCATACTAGTATCTCATCCTAAAGTTATTTTTCAAGTGAAAAAAACAACTATCAAAGTATAGGTAGGCCTCGAGAAACGACTGTAATGGAGCCTGCCCATTATGGTCATATGTCATGGCAGTCTTTAGGTGAAAGGTGTCACCTAACGACACCCCCCCCCCCCGCTCTCCCCAGTGAAACATAAAAAGAACATGCGGGTTGCTAAGTGGAATGTGTGGTGCCTCTTGGGTCGGAGAGGCTCTTGGAGGCCTCATACAGGCCCAACCTGCCTGCCCTGGCCCTCCCAAAGCCTCCCCATCATTGACGCCCTGTGCTCCACTTCCCATGCCTTGGGTCCTCACATGCCTCTTCCCACTCCCACCAGGTCCTCCCAGGCCTTAGATCTGATTCCCACCCCACCCACCAGGCAAAATACCCTTCTTCTCACTTCCCTTCTGAAGAGCTGTGAGGCCTTCCAGAGTGCTGTTATGACTTCCTTTTTTGCGTGGCCACATGGCACAGTTCCGAAAGTGGCTGCCATTTTGTCCCACCCACAAAATGGCAGCGGCATTCAGGTCACTGCCACACATCTGGCTGACAAATTGCTTCGTTTTGCTACCTTAAGCAAGCTCTGCACAGTGCTGCAGAAGCTTTCTGCAACATTCAGAAGCTTCTGTGGCATTGTGCTGCAGACCTCTTTAAGGCAGCAAAATGAAGCAATTTCTCTGGTGGGCGCCATTTTCTCCTTCCCACAAATGGGCGAGACAAAATGGCATCTGCATTTGGATCACCGGTGCCTGGCCCAGGGACACACGGCCTGCTTGCCTTCCACAACATGAGGTCCGGAGAGCTTCAAAAGGTAAGTATGGGGCATGATGGGAGGAGGCCCAAGTGCTGCAGGGTTTCAATGGGTGGGATGGGGGGACTGCAGGCCAGCTACAGCTATTGTGACTTTGAAATGGGGTCATATGTGATTTTGGGTAGTCTGTCATAATTTCGAATATCCGTTAAATTGCCTGTTCTACCTTGAGGATCCCCTGTATATGCTTTTCTGAGTAACATGTAGCCCTGCTTTTTTCTCTCAATTTTTCTTTTTTATATGAGTGAAATGTATCCAAATTCTAGTACAGTAACAGAAAAAGTTCTGACTGGGAAGTTTAGTTCCTGTAGACATAATATCAGAGCTAAAAAAAGCCTAAACTATCTCAGTACATGGATGAAGCATGAAATGCCCAAGTTCTTATTGGAACTACAAGCCAGTATTCTGGTTTACCACTAGAAGTATGCTGCTCCCTGTTGTTGCTATCACATCCACTGGATCCCTCTGCTAGTAGTCACAGATAAAAAAAAAGTTGTACGCTCTGTGGTTGGTGACTATGATGTATAAACTAGGAGTTCTACTTTATTCATCTTGGAACAAGCCAGACTGGTGCCACAATTTTGTTCTTGGCATCAGGATATGGGTTGTTCCAAGATGAACCAGCAAGATTCTTGTCAAGCTATGTAAGGAAATCAAACCAAAAAACACCTGATTTGTTAGTTGGATTCACTGCCAGGAGTCTTCAGTGACATCAATCAAAGCAGTGTGCACATCATGTATGAAGAGTTCAGTATACAAACACAGCTACCAAGAGTTTTGTGAGAGTTTTGAGAGCAGAAAAGAGGCATTTTAATATTTCAAATGCTATAACCTACCCTCAAGCCTGATACTGTTGGGAGATCAGTGTCTGGTGAGCTTGCTGTTATCTTGTGGGCAGCCAAAATCCCTAGAAAAATAAATATTATGTTTCATTTTGCTATAGCTTCCTACATGTTATTCAAGTGATGATTCAGTTCTTATCAGAGGCATAGTTAGTGTTTTACAGCCCCACTTAGATGGGCTCCTCCAGTGGTGTGAGAGTTCAGATGCAGAGTCTCACCAGGCTGAGAGAAAAGGAAGAGGAAGGTCACTCAGCCATTTCTTCCATGTTATAGCAACAATGTAGGCCATGTGAGGAGTTCCCTCCTCTATTTAAAGTATCATTTTCTCCCCCTCCTGCTTGACCACTTGACTCATAGGGAACTCATTTCCCCTCCCTAGTTGCATGAAACCCCTTTTCTTTTTATCATAACTGACTAAATAAATCTAGATGACCACTAGAGGACACTAAAGGATCTTTTTCAGTATTTCTTTACTGCCATCTACCTAGCTCCATTAAATTTTTGCTGCCCAGCTCTGGTAGTCCTACAACCAGGTTTGTTGGAGCCTGGCATAACCTGCTCTGCCTGCCGCCTCTGGTTTCATTATATTCTTGCCACTATCATCACGTCTCTTCTCAATACACCCATTTTGTTTTTCAGTCTCTTATCCAGTTTGTTTTTACTACCTCTTATCCAATTGTAGATTTCCAATTTTTTTTAAAGTGAAGAGATACTGAAATTTATTGATATATTTTTTTAAAGTAAAGGAACATTCAAAACTAAGCTAATATATAAGCAGGCAAAGTTCATGCAGAACTACACCCTTGAGAACATTGTTTTTAAATCTATGGAAAGTTCTGTGCTGTCTTTTGCAATGTTTGCACAGTTTCATGACCAGTAAGCCACTCTTCTAGCCTGTAATTATACTATTTCGTAAGAAGAAGAAGAAGAAGAAAAACTCCTAGAAATTAGGAGGGGCTTCTAGGGTTCTGGTTGCTGTGATATGAGTATTTAAATGCACCTCGGATTCTCCTAAAAATATAGCATACATATATCTGCTTGTATCTCATTAACATTTTCCCAACAATACTGTAACAAGTTAATCTGGAGAGAGTGGTAATATAGTAACATGGATTCCAAAATACAAAAGGGGATTAGTTTCAAACTTGTATCTAACTCTACTGTATTCCAACAAAAGTAGCACTATGTCTTCATTACAATAAGCTCATTACACAAATACAAAGTATGCTTGAATCAAGGAAAAAATAAAAATCTGAGAGACAAATAGATAGATACAAGTGACCAGGATAAAAAATTAGTACCATTTCTAATGTTTCAGAAATATCACATTTAAGTTATTACATGCACATTACTTGATTAAATAACACAATTGGCTTCGTCTGCACAGTATACTAAACCAAAAGCAAACAAACCACATGGCATCTAACATGCTGTGAAAATATGTAAGAAAGTTGCAGAATTAAATAGAACCACTGATCTGTCAGTGAGTTTATTGCAAATCAGTTCCAATTTCTTGCATTTGCCTACCTGCTGCCGTGAAGCCCCTCGCTAAGGAAAAGGCGAGCTGCCCCGCACCGATGAATCCCACACTCATGGTAACAAGTTTCTAGAAGTGACCTAATGGATCCCTGGTATAAAAAAAATGAGAATATCAACTAAACGTGCCGGTGATAGTAATATAATTCTTGCAAATTACAGGAACGGTCTTCAGGTTTTGCACTGGATTTAGAGAATGGGTAGATTCAAGTATCTGGGACAAAAAAAGTTTAGAAGGGCTACTGCAGGATTCCTAACTAACACTCACCCTCAACTTGACATCACAGCTCGTTTAATCTTTTTCCTTTCTTGGAGCCGGCTCCACCTCCCACCTGCTGCTCTGCTTTTCTTCCTGTCCATCCTACGGTCCCTGTCCCTTGAACGCGATCTTCCATTCCCTTTGCATCGCTGATCGATCCTTTCCATAATCTTCAGGTTCTCCCCTGACCCAGCCCCCCCAATATGCGTCTCTATGGAGCCCACTTACCCCCTAGCGAACAAACCCGATACTCCCACGTGGCTCGTTCAGAATCGGAGGGTGGGGGGTTGAAGAGAAGCCGTGGCAAAGCACAGGACAAAGATAATTCATCAGCCAATCTGAATGAGAGGGTGTGGCCTCCTTGCCTTCTTCTTCAATCAGCTGCTGAGCAAGCGCATCGCCTGCTAGCTATTGGAGTAAGCTTTGTTTGCAGTTGCATCAGTCGACATTCCACGGAGGCCGCGAAGGACTGATTTCTTCGAGCGATGCTCAGGCTTTGTTTTTTGTCGGTAATGGCTGCTGCATCCTGGGCGTTTCCATGATTAGTACGATACAATACGGGTTCACGATTGCGCTGCCTCCTGGGAATTGTAGTCTCAGGTGAAAAAAAACCCGTTTGAAAAAATAGGTGATAGAAAAATAGTGATACCTTTACAGTGTTTGCAATAAAATTTGCATGGAAATCACATCGTTTGATCCGACAGCAGTATTTTCTAACTGCAATACTGCTAATTCAACTTTAGGGAGGGGGTGGGATTTCCAGTAAGGTATTTTTAATACTCGTCTTGGGTATATGCAGCATCTTGAAAACTGAAAAAGGAATTTCCAACTCTCATATAAAGTGTAGGAAGTTAGCACCCACCCCACTCCTGGAAAAATGAAATATCCTAGGAAAATATTAAAAAGGCAGAATATTATATAGAATATCCCTAGAGAAATTAAGAAACATGCTTTTAGAAAGGAAACAGACTCACTCTTAGTAGCCCCCACCTTTGTCAATGGGCCATCAAGGAATGGCCCAGCTCACTCATCCCCCCACCTTTGTCAATGGGCAGTCTATTCTACATAAGAAAGATAGGATTAGCCCTCTGCCTCATGGCACCTGGGAAGATTGCATCAGCCAGCACTCAAACTAGCTTGGTATTCAGGACAGCCTACAGTGCTTTTAGAAAGGAAACAGACTCACTCTTAGTAGCCCCCACCTTTGTCAATGGGCCATCAAGGAATGGCCCAGCTCACTCATCCCCCCACCTTTGTCAATGGGCAGTCTATTCTACATAAGAAAGATAGGATTAGCCCTCTGCCTCATGGCACCTGGGAAGATTGCATCAGCCAGCACTCAAACTAGCTTGGTATTCAGG
>QLTV01003388.1:2086134-2103825 GCA_003457575.1 Thermophis baileyi | reverse complement strand
GTTATGTATGAAGTTAGCACACACCCCTCTCCTGGAAAAATGAAATATCCTAGGAAATAATTAAAAAGGCAGAATATTATGTAGAATATCCCTAGAGAAATTGAGAAACATGCTTTTAGAAAGGAAACAGACTCACTCTTAGTAGCCCCCACCTTTGTCAATGGGCCATCAAGGAATGGCCCAGCTCACTCATCCCCCCACCTTTGTCAATGGGCAGTCTATTCTACATAAGAAAGATAGGATTAGCCCTCTGCCTCATGGCACCTGGGAAGATGGCATCAGCCAGCACTCAAACTAGCTTGGTATTCAGGACAGCCTACAGAGTTGCCCCATGGGAGTCCGACAGCCAATGGGATACATTTCTGTACAGGAACAGGAAACTAAGAGGTGGGGCCCAGCAGAGGTCTTAAAGCCAAGAGACTCAGCATCTTCTCCCCCTTCTCTCCTCTCCCAACATCTGGAAGCATGTGATCCACCTTTTCTGTTCAGGAGCNTAAATTAGTATTCAGGACAGCCTACAGAGTTGCCCCATGGGAGTCCGACAGCCAATGGGATACATTTCTGTACAGGAACAGGAAACTAAGAGGTGGGGCCCAGCAGAGGTCTTAAAGCCAAGAGACTCAGCATCTTCTCCCCCTTCTCTCCTCTCCCAACATCTGGAAGCATGTGATCCACCTTTTCTGTTCAGGAGCCCCTGCCATGTGCTCCTGTCCACCATTAAACCTTCTTTCCAAGCAACTTCCTTGAATCCAGTGTCTTTTTCCCCACTTGGAACTGAACCCAGAAGGATATTCCTTACAACAACAAAAGTGAGTTCATTACGGAAGATGAATGATCTGAAATAGTCCTTCACGGGTTTCTTGCCACCTGTGTTAAATTGTTTAGTCTTGAAGGAAGTTAGCACCCACCCCTCTCCTAGAAAAATGAAATATCCTAGGAAATATTGAAAAGGAAGAATATGTTTCCCTGAATGAAGAAAGGAGAAACATGTTTTAAATACAAAGCAGCTTCCTGCAGCTCCCTGCCCACCCCCTTCAGCTCCAGGGTGATGGGATTAAGACCTTCACCCTTAGGACATGATAGGATTAGCCCTCTACCACATGGCACCTGGAAAATTACCAGCACTCAAACAAACTTGGGAGGCACAAGAAGTGGAGTTTCTGAAAGACCAAAGGAGAATGGATGAAGAGGGGAGATTAATGGAATGAAGAGGGGAAATGAAACATATATTAAGAGTTTTATTTGTATTAATGGTATTAAATGTGTATGATTAATTATGATATAAGGTTTTTATGGAAGAGTGGTATATGATGATATATTTATCAACAGTAATGATGTAAGCTATATTATAGTAAAAGTAACTGTTGGAATGTGATAAAATTTGCATAATCATTATGTGAAAAGGCTCTTTATATAAGTTAATCTTGTATTTGATGTAGGATTGTTAAAATTAAATTTTGATGATGGTAATAAATTAGACTGTAGTAGGTGAATTGTTGGAAGGTTATAAAATTTGAATAATTATTATTTTAAAAGATTTCTATATGAGATTTGTATAATTTACAAATTTGATTTAATGTTGAAAAGAATTTTGATAATTATTGAATTTGTTGGAATGTTATAAGATTTGTATAATTATTATTCGCAAAGGTTTTTATATAAGATTATATAATCTATAAATTTGACATTTTGCTGAAGAGATTAGATATTAGGGAGTTTTTGGTAAATTGGGAAGTTGGTAATTTAACCAACCAATGGATGGATGTGTAGCGGTAAGATTTGATTGTGTTTAAATATTAAGGATGAGTTAGGATAAGAAATTGAGCAATAAGGGTGGAAGGGAATTTCGAAAAGGGGAAAGAGGATAGAAATCTAGGGCATTTAGAAATGATAGAATTAAAATAAAATGAGTAAAGATATAAATTGAGGGAAGGGAGAAGTTTGGCCTAAAAAAATATAAAAATATAAAAAGAATGAATTTGAAAGATAAATAAGTAAGAAGGTACAAGAGACAATGATATGTATGGAAGATAAGCTATAGCGATTAATTTGGGAGAAAATTGGAAATTAAAGGTGGTAGACCCAGGCGACAAAGACATGGCAAGGAGGTAGCACTAGAATAATAATAAATATACCTAGGAGAAAAATATAAATTTAAGAGTAGCACCGATAATGGAATGATGTTAGAGATTTGAGTTGCTCATCTGTTAATGGATTATTGGATTATGATTAGATGTACTCGGGGAAGGGACAAGAGGGAGGAAGAGGAAGTAGAAAGGAAGGGGGGAGGATGAGAGGAGGGAAGTAGGAAAGAGGGAGAGAAGGAGAAAGAAGGTAGAGGGAAGAGAGGGAGATAGAGGGATGGGAGTAGTATGAAATATTGATGGAAAACAGACGGGTAATAAAAGTATAAAAGGTGTAAAATTAGGATGTTTGCTTATGATATATTGAGTAATGTATAATTATAAATGTTTTGATATGATTTATTGTATATGTATGGATGTTTATGTGAAGTTGGTGAAAAAATAAAAAAAATTATAAAAAAAACAAACAGACAAACTTGGGAGACAGCCTAAAAGGCTAGCTAAGACCCCCGCCCCTAGGTGGGGTCTGACCACCAATCGGAGTGCATTACATACACAGGAACAGGAAACTAAGAGGTGGGGCCCAACAGAGGTCATAAAACCAAGGGAATCCGCATCTTTTCCTCCCTTTTCTCTTCACCCTACATCTGGAAGCATGTGATCCACCTTTTCTGTTCAGGAGCTCATGCCATGTGCTCCTGTCCTCCATTAAACCTTCTTTCCAAGCAACTTCCATGAATCCAGTATCTTTTTCCCCACTTGGAACTGAACCCAGAAGGATATTCCTTCCAACAGTCTCTTGATCATTTAGGTCTATTCTTCTCCCTTCTCAGCATCCTCAATCTCTCTATATAAATGTAATTCTTATTGAGAATTTTAATTACAGTAGTAAAAACTAACACAAACAAAACAAAATTGGAAAGAAAGGATAGAAAATGCAGGGAAAAAGGAAAGCCGAAAGGGGTTACCCTGTGGTAAGATTGGTAGCCAATAAATTAACTAAACAAATAAACATATAATTAAGAAAAACCAAATATATAAAGAAGTTTACTCATGAGTTTTTTGGTCTTTGCTGCAGTTGTCAGCTCCACTTTCACAGAGCCATCTTCAGTTCGCAATACCTCTACAGAACTCCACTAATTCAGCTTTGTAAATACTTCTTGGTCTCACATGAGCCCTAAAAATAGACAGACAGACAGACAGACACACACACACACACACACACACACACACACACACACACTTTTTACGACCCTGTAATCCTTTCCTTCGGGGTGGGGTCGGAGGGACTAAATGGAACTGAGCGTTTACTGGCCAGATGCCCTTCTTGACGCCTACATGAAGACGTCTACAGCTTCCTGATATTTTCTCTTTGCATCCTGATATAGAGATAATCGTAATATTAATATTGTGGCATAACAGAAAGTTACTTTTTTGCCTTTGCCTTGTCTGCTGATATTACTATTGTTTTCTATTTTTATTGTTTCCCTTAATGCTGTTTTTTTTGTGTCTCTTTTTCATGATTTTTGTGGAATGCTAACTATTTAAAAGGTTTTCCTAAGTTCCAGGCAGGACAAAGTGTTAGGGGACTCCCCGTGTATTCCCAGTTGCATCATGAATATACATTTCCTAAATAGAAGTTTTAAATAAAGAAATGGCTTTTTAAAAAGGATGATATAGATCTCCTGCTTAAGCAGGGGTTTGGACTGGAAGATCCCCAAGATCCTTTTCAACTGTATTATTCTATGTTCTATGTTCCAGAAGATTATAGTTAATATAAGATACAACAATTTGACTTCAGTATAATACAGTATGGATTTTCAGAAGTAGTAGATTGGTTAAAAATGCTAATATGGAAGTAGCCAGCTTTATATTCTATTTCACTAACATTACTAATATTTGCCTTCAGTGTGTGGTGTGTGTGAAGCACCAAAAGGTGATATCAATTTGCCACTTTTTGGTGCTTCACACAACTTTCTATATCACCTGATTTTTTTGCTTTGTGACTTTATAAGATGGTGGCCACATTGCAAATAAGTAGCTCTCAACTCATAGCATCTCTAGTGCTTACAATACATCTTCAAAATTCCAAATGGGCCAACCAGCCAGAAGTCGCTTTCCCTAAGCCAGGGGTCTTCAACCTGCGGCTCCGGAGCCGCATGCGGCTCTTTGGGCCCTCTGCTGCGGCTCCCTGTGGCCCTGTCGCAGCAGAGGGATGAAAGAGCTGTCGCCCTGTTGCGGTAGTGGCATGGCCAGAGCCTTAGTGCGGGAGCAAAGAGCCCCTGCATTTGCCTTTGCGTGGCAACAGCATTCCGCCTTCGTTGCGGTACATTTGCTGTTGCCGCCAGCAAAGGGGGCTGAGAGAGAATGGCGGGGCAGATCTTGCAGGGTGGGGGCCATCCCCCAAGCCTGGCCTTCCTCCTCCCTTGTTGGCGGGGCCAAGAGAAAGAAGGGGGCGGCGTGGGGTAGCGTTCCCCTCCCCCGCCGAGTGCTGAGCACAACAGCCGGAGGGAGGGAGAGATGGCCTGGCAGAAGCACCCCCATTGGCCATTTGGACAGTGGAAAGGTGTGGTCCGGCTCTCGCAGCGGGACACTGTTCGGCACATCCAGACGCGAGCTGCCGCCTTTGAAATGCGCCGCTTTCTGTTGCCTGTGCCTTCCCCGATCTCAGCTCCTGAGAGCTATGTTTTTGCTCGCTTTCTGTTGCCTGTACCTTCCCCGGGCAGCGATGGCTGGGGCCGGGGGGGAGGCGTCAGGGCTGCTCCCCCCCAGCAAGCCAGTCCTCAAGGAGCATGGAGAGTTGTGCACACACACACACGAGAGAGAGGGGGGGAGAGGGAGGGAAAGGGGGGGAGAGAGAGAGAGAGAAAAGGGGAGAAAAAGAGAAATGAGAAAATGATGGAGGGAGAGAATGAGAGAGGAAAAAGAGAAATGAGAGAGAAGGGAGAGAGAGAGAGAGAAATGAGAGCTGGAAGGAAAGAAAGAGAGGGAAAAGAGGGAAACAGAGAAGGGGGAGAGAAAAAAAAAGAGAGGGAAAAGAGAGAAAAACAAATGAAAGGGAGAGAAAGAGAGACAAATGAGGGAGAAATGAAAAGGAGAAATGAGAAAATGATGGAGAGAATGAGGAAAAGGATAAACAAATGAGAGAGAAGGGGGAGAGGGAGAGAGAAATGAGAGAGGGAAAAGGGGGAAATTGAGAGAGAAGGAGAGAGAAAGAAAGGAAGGAAGGAAGAGAGGGAGAGGAAAAAAACAGAGAGAGAGAGAGAGAGACCCATTTTCCACAGAAAACACCCAGAGCCACAAAACCTGGGTAGGCGTGGCTGGGGCGGGTCATGTGACTGGGTGGGAGTGATGTTGAGTTGGCCCTGCCCACCCAGGTTTTGTGGTTCCCAGTGTTTTCTTTTCTGTGGGAAATGGGTCCAAGTGGCTCTTTGAGTGTCTAAGGTTGCAGACCCCTGCCCTAAGCCATGCCAGATTCAAACCTGGGGGGCGTGCATAAGCGCACCAGCGTGCCTACTGTCCCTGTCCTACTGTACCCATTTGTATGTACTCATGTGTTTATGGCTATGTTTTGCTTCTTTATATCCATTTATTTGTGCCATTTTTTCATGTGTCCTGTTTCCTTGCACTTGTTGACAAATAAATAAATAAAATAAATAAATAAACCAGTGAGGGCAAAAACAACCAGATTCCTCCCTTCTTCTCTTCCTGTTACCTGTCCGTTTGCTGAGAATTTTTATACAGGGTCTCCAGAATTCCCATATTCTCACCATTCCTGACTTGTCTCTGGAATGCTCATTGTGGTATTTCTGGAGCATCCATGGTCACAAAGCCGACTGCCTGTTGAGTTGTTTCTATATTGGTATGATACAGTGGTGGGTTGCTACCGGCTTTACAACCGGTTTGCTGAGTGTGTGCTTCGCTGCGGGCTTCGCTGCGGGCTTCGCTGCGCGCGTGTGCGCAGTTCAGAGGAAATAGAACTTCTGCGTTGCAAACTAGGCAAGGAGCACGGAAAACAGCTGCGGAGCGGCAATTCAATTTGCCGCCCCTGATCAGCTGGGCTTTGGAAGCAGAGATAAAGGTCAGTATAACCCAGGGGCGGGCGGGCGGGCCCACTCAGGGGTGGGTTCTAACTTACCTCGCCGCCGGTTCGCTTCCTCCCGTGCCGTGTGGCTGCACACACATTGCGCGCCATGTGGCTGCATGCGCATTGTGCGCTGCATGGCTGCACGTGCATTGCATGCTGCATGGCTGCACGCATTGCGCGCCACGTGGCCATGCCACGCGCACGCATGCACAGTGCTGAAAATTTGCAAAAAATTCCCCCCCCAAAAAAGCCAAAAACAAGATGGCAGCGCATGCGCAGTGCCGGGGGACTCGGCTTCTGTGCATGCACAGAAGGAAAAAAATCAGCAAAAAATTCCCCCCCCCCAAAAAAATCCCCCAAAAAAATAGTCCAAAAAAAAGATGGTGTCCACGGACCGGCACCGACAGAACCGGCTCCGTGACGTCACCAGTTGTTTGCTACCGGTTCTATAGAACCGGTGCGAACCGGGAGGGACCCACCTCTGGGCCCACTTTCACGGATACAGAGAACCGGTTCTCTCTTGGCTTGGAGTCAGAGCTACCAGTTCTAAAGAACCGGTCCGAACCGGCAGCAACCCACCACTGGTATGATAGGGAAGTCACTATCCTGGTTTACATCACTAGAACCAATTAGGAAGTACGAAGAATAGCAGTAACCCCATTAAAGAAATTATGAACCTGAAATTCTCTAAAGAAAAGTTGCCCTGGAAAGAAGGCTGCTATACAGAGATCCTGGTTTTCTTCTTGTTACCAGAGAAAGCAGTACTGTAGATAATAATTGCCAGTTAGACTTGTGCCTGCCTGTTAGCATATTTGTTTTTACAAGGGTAGAGCTGAGCTATACTTCTGTTTAAAAGTATTGATAGATGGCTAAATCCACATACACCAAAACTTCTCCTCTTTCTCCCAGCCCACACTAAGGGAAGTGATTGGAAGACTATGTGACCCTGGGACAGTGGAACTGGCATAAATTCATGCTAGTTATCAAGCACCCAAATGTTGATCATGGGATCATGGGATGCTGCAATGGTCATAAGTGTGAAAAACAGTCATAAGTCACTTTTTTCACGTCTGTTGTAACTTTGAATGGTCACTAAATGGTTGTAAGTTGAGGACTGCCTGTATATTAAATTGTATTCAAGTAAGAAATATTTGAAGAGAATTTGTGAAAATCTTTCCCCTTAATACTATGGCTACAATATGTAAACTACAAAAACGTTTAACTCGTTGTCATCCAGAGGTTATATGGATTTCTGCAAATGTGATATAACCATCATTGTCAATTTCATGCAAATGATTTTCAGAGCTTATATAATACAGTATAAGTCATATCAGCTGTAGGTGTTTTCACGTATGTTATTGAATATGTTCATGATAAAATCAAGCTCTCTTGGTTCATTCCAGATATATTGCATTTCTTGCTAACATAATTTTGGGAAATTTAATTCAATATATCTGGTGGATACATCTGGTTGAGAAAGACCAGTTAAATCCTTTTGCTATATGGTAATACAATATTAGTCCCTTAATTTTTAATGATGTGTACCTCAAACAAGTTTAGGATCCAATAAAACCTTGGGAAAAAAGTAGTACTCTACAGATTCAAAGGAATTAAGAACTATTTAATTCTTTGTATAATATAGTAGATAAGTTAACATCACTATTTGAATTAAAGATTAGGATGACTTTTCCAGCTGATTGTTTAGAACATTCCACAAATGCTCTTCTCTTTTTGCCTTGGAGTTCTGATGGTCTTTATACTGTGAGGAATGCAATGGCATTCTTTAAACTATCAATGATGCTTTTAAAGGCAACAGGGCAATTTAAGTAGCATAGCAGGTGTGAGGCAGTTAATTCTTGATTTGGAGATATCTCTCTCTCTCTCTCTCTCTCTCTCTCTCTCTCTCTCTCTCTCTCTCTCTCTCTCTCATATGTTTCTTTGAAATTGTATATTTTTAATTGGAATCAGAGCTATAATTGCAGTAATCCCCTCATTCCACCAAATTAAAATAACATCTGACTTGAGAAATTATATCATCATATCTTGTGCTTTCCCAAAACAATTGAGAATTGATCACTCTCTCAAAAATTAGTTCAAATGCACTTCTGCCAGCCATAATGTGCATTTATCTTCTCTGCCAATTCATTAATCAGATGCTGAAATTCTCAATGCATGATTCAGGCCACATGAATAAAAGTGATCATGTTGCTCTTTATTTCTGTGCCATTTTTAAGAGGGAAAGTCATATTTCAAATAAGATGTAAACAAATGCATTACATTCACTTATCTTCATTTACAGGTTGTCCTCGACATATGACCACAGTTGAGCCTAAAATTTCTGTTGCTAAGTGAGACAGCTGTTAAGTGAGTTTTGCCCCATTTTACGACCTTTCTTGCCACAGTTGTTAAGTGAATCAGTTTAGCTGTTACGTTAGTAACATGGTTGTTAAGTGATTCTGGCTTCCCCGTTGACTTTACTTGTCAGAAAGTGGCAAAAGGGGATCACATGACCCCGAGGCAACCTCATAAATATGAGTCAGTTGCCAAGCATGTGAATTTTGATCACATGACCATGGGGATGCTGCAATGGTCCTAAGTGTGAAAAATGGACACTTTTTTCAGTGCCGTTGTAACTTTGAACGGTCACTAAACAAATTGATGTAAATCACGGTCTACCTGTATTTGTTTATTACAGTCATATATATGCTGCCCCATCACACAGACTCTAGATGGCTTACAATATATAATACAGAGAATCCATATAAACCAAATTCCCCAGTAAAACTACTACTAACTTATAGCTTGAAACATCCAATAAAATTTCAGTATAAAACTAAACTCAGAAGAGTTTCCCAGTATCACTACTAGTGCTCAAGCACGTGTTGGAACAAAACTCTTTTCTCACAGCTTTGTGGAAAGACAGCAGATTGGAATGGAGATTATAAGGTCAGTTTTCCCAGTATTGGAACCACCGCTGAGATTCCTTGAGCTCTTCTGTGAGGAGAATCTAAGCATCCCATCCTAAGATGGTTGTACAAAATTGATGGAGGAACCTAGTCAGAAGAGATGTCCTATTTTAGACTAAATGATCACACTGATTTAATGATGGAATTGTAATTCTAAATAAGATGGCAGGTAGAATGCTTGGCTGAGCTGTTGCTCACATACTTTAGGATAAATAGGAGGAAGGCGAGATCTCTCCTGGTAGCAAGACACAGAACTGGTGGTCTGCAATTACAGATTGAAGTTGACAGTCCAGGGCTCCAGTCTACAATCATAGCAGCAGGAGATTAGCAGCAGAACTGGGAGGCAGACAGCTAACAGTGCAAGAATGGTGTAAGGCAACACCAGAAAAGTAATCTGTCCATCTAGGATACAACTATAAGAGACTTCCACATATTGCTCTGAGTGATAGTCTAAACTTCAAGAGCAGAGCAGGGATAGAGAAACACAGGGCTGATACTAGAGAGCTGTTTCCAACAAAGTGCAAGACTGCGGCAGCTACTCCAAAGTAGCCCTAGCTGTAGGTGTAACTCAGCTAAGGACACTGTTGTCCTAGCTTCTCAACTAGTCAAGTAGATTGCCTTTGCTTTGTCTTTCAAAGTTGTTAGTTTGTCGTGGGACTTAGATGATTTGCCATGATCTGGCCTTTCATAATCTGAGTCTGCCGTCATCTGCTCTGCATATGGTCTCTCTTGTCTGCTTCAGAGGATTGATCGTCTGCCAACTCTAAAGCTGACAGCTCACCCCAAATTAACGGTGACTTCCCCCAATAAATATTAAATAGCATGGGGGAGAAAGCCATACTTGTGAAAACTCTCACCAAAATAACCATGGGCTGATTACTCCTCCTTCATAACCATTTGCCAAAACTATCCAGGTAGGAAGGAGCAGAATTATCATAAAACAGTGCCTCTAACTTTCCTAGGCAATATAGAAGGGTACCATGATTAACAGTACTGAACACAGTAAAAAAATCTAGTGGACTAGGAAATGTGTAAATTCCTCACTTGGGCCCCAATGTAGGGATCATCAGTGTGAATAGTATGGTTTTGGATCCATCCTCAAGGTTGAACCTGACTGGAAGGCAAGATAATGCACACATATCAGAGCTATTGATTAGGAAACTGTAATTATTCCATTGGCTGAAAACCAAGGAATGAGCAGTGTTGCTCTTGTTTTTCTTTGGATTAAACGTACTTTAGAAATGCATACTTGTTCTGTAATATGCTACCACTAATTCTAGTGTGTGAAGCAAGGATTCTGAGCCCTCCATGGTGCATTAATGTTCATATGTATTCATTTATTTACATAGACATTATTGTACTGATAACAAGAGTTTTGAAAGAAAGCAGCTTGAACCTTAAATGTTTTCTGTGGGCCTTTACTCATTTGCACCTAGAATCATTACCTTCGTATTATTTCTAATCCATGAATGAGAGGAACTTATCCTTAAATGTGCCAGCATTAAAGTAGTATTTTCCCTATTAAACTGGCATCGTCCAATGTCAAGGTTAAGCCCAAAAATGACAAACAGCAATTCAATCAGAGTTCAGTTCTCATTGTTTAAATTCTTGTGCTTTAGATTTTTTAATATATATTTTTCTAATTAGCCATTTTTATTCTGGATTGAAATACTTTGTTCACATACATGTAACATAAACCATTAGGACAAACACATCAATTTATTTAAAATAAATTTATTTAAATACTGTTTCACACTATAGGAAATCAACTATTGTATTATTACTTGCATCAAGATTATTTTTGCAAACAACTTCTTAGCTGTAATTTAAGAACAAGCATATTTCAGGCAACAGGCACTTCATTGAATTCATTATAAAGTTATACAGGTCCTTTTTAAATGACAAGACACACAACTTATTCATTATATCTGGAAACTCTGGGAGTTATTGTCCCAATGTAAGTAGTCCTCAATTTACAACCATTTGTTTAGTGATCGTTTGAAGTTACAACAGCACTGAAAAAAGTGACCTATGGCCATTTTTCACACTTATGACCATTTATGATCATTGCAGCATCCCATGGTCATGTGATCAAAATTTGGATGCTTGGCAACTTGCAAGTATTTATGAAGGTTGCGGTATCTCGGGATCTTGTCATCACCTTTTGCCACCACCTGACAGACAAAATCAATGAGGAAACCAGATTCATTTAACAACCACGTTACTAACTTAACAACTGCAGTGATTCTCTTAACAGCTGTAGCAAGGGTGAAATTCAGCAGGTTCTGACAGGTTCTGGAGAACCGGTAGCGGAAATTTTGAGTAGTTCGGAGAACCGGCAAATACCAGCTCTGGCTGGCCCCAGAGTGGGGTGGGAATGGAGATTTTGCAATATCCTTCTCCCAGGAGTGGGGTGGGAATGGAGATTTTGCAATATCCTTCCCCCAGGAGTGGGGAGGGAATGGGGATTTTGCAGTATCCTTCCCCTGCCACGCCCACCAAGCCACACCGACAGAACCGGTAGGGAAAATTTTTGAATTTCACCCCTGAGCTGTAGCAAAAAGTCATAAGTGGGGCAAAACTCACTTAACAACTGTCTTGCTTAGCAATGGAATTTTGGGCTCAATTGTGGTCGTAAATCGAGGATTACCTCTACATTTAGAGAGCTCCAGATTGGGGAAACCTGCCTTCATGTTTGTACTACACATAACAATCATTTGCCTGAATTAGTATACTTTGATCTAAAAGGCAAACATATCTTGCAGGTAGCCATAGTTCCCACAGCATTTGGGTGTCCTCAGATTCTTTCTTCTTGAAGGACTGCGGATTGAGAAGGACAGTCTGGAAGTAATTGTTTTGAAAGCACAGCAGCCTTTCTGTTGCAGTTGTCAATTTCAATGTCAACATATTTTTCAAACAGCTCCCAACAAGAATACCCCAATACTCCCCACCCAACACATGCATACAGAAATTCTCCTTTGTCTGGAGGAATATTGAAATTGAAATATCTTCATGATGGTTTAGTCTTTCTTCCCTCTCACTGTGGAATAACTGACAATACCTACCAGGTTTATTAAAAAGGTATTATGGTTTTCTTCAACAAAAACTTATCTTAGGATGGACAGATGCTTTTTTTCTAGCATTTGAACTGTCATTCAATTTCTGCTAAAGTTTAAATTACTCAGGAGTCCTTCCAACAAATAAGGGCTCAAAATCTATTTCTGAATTTGTAGTATTAGGTCTAAGAGAACTGGATGTTACAATAAACCTGTCTGTGAGCAAGAATACTGAAGATGTTCCATCTATGGCCCATCAGACCACATTACATATTTTTTTCAAACCATCCCATTTCCCCCCATGGATGCACCTCAAGTTTATACTTTGTGTGTCACTGTTGGCTTTGTAATGGGTCCCACTCCCAACTCTCTGATTTTTGGAGTCATTTAAGATTCTTGTAGCATCAGAGCTGAGCATTAGTGAGCTGAGACAAAGCGGATACGCTGCGAGTATGCTAAATCCACCATGTAGAGTACTAGGTTCACATAGGTGAATACCGCAATGACCACTTGGTTGTCCCATGGACACATGGCTTGGGAACACTGGTAGGGACGTTGTGGAGAGCCATATTTACGATCAAAGCAGAAAACCGGCCATATCACTGCAGCGCTCACGTACATCAGGATAGCCACGAATGTGTAAACGACCACAAAGTGCTCAAAGGGGCATTTCAGCGTTGCTGTCTTTCCTGTGACGTTGAGAGCCACCACAACCACAGTCACCACAAAGCAGAAGCTGTAAACAGCCACACACCACTGGGTAGCTGCATACTTATTGTATTGGCTGTCCTTCGCCAGAGCGCCAAAGATGATACAAGCTACAAAGGACTGGACAATTTTCAAGAGGCCTGAAACTGTGGCCATGTAACTTGTCACCTGGCCTGGCTTGGCCCTAGTTAAAAATACTTCTGTGGCATATGCCCAAAACAGAAGCCCTGCAAAAACACTACTGGCAATGCGGAAGTTTCTCACCTCGCAACTATTGGAATCGCAGTCAAACTGGACGTAGAGTGGATAGATCACAGCGGCGGTGATGGACATGAGGGTGGCGAGCATGGCAAAGGCAGCTGTGAAATTCCCCCAGGAGATGCTTAGGTAGCTATGGAGGCGAGTAAACTCGCAGGTGAGGATGAAGACAGTGACGGCAAAGCAACAGCACCAGACCGATATACAGAAAGAGCCATAGGCAGCGCTGAATCCCCCTCGGTGGGCCACAAGGCTTAATGTAGTACATCCAAACATGGCCTGCAAGAGTCGAGCAACTCCCACCCAAGAGGCCACTGCATCCACGTTGAGGTATGTCCTACTTGATCTCTCCATCGCTGGATCGGAAGTCCTAGATTCCCTTCGGTGATTGGATCTGGTTTCCCTTGTCCTTGTCCTATCAGAAGCTCAGGGGCTAAGCAGGAAGTGCCACGAGAAGCTCTGTATCCCCTCCACCCAAATCTTAGCTGGCTGCTATTTATGCGGCAGGCATAGTACGTGTTTCTGACAGCTTTTTGAAACAGACTTGCCTCTGCAGTAAAAGTATTGACCTGTCTTTGTCTGTGCTGCAGTTACGATCCATCAAACCTGCCTCGCTGGGTTCTGCACACCAAGCACTCCGGCTGCACTCCTCTTACTTTTCTGCTCTGTCTCAACTGATCACTTTTTCCCAAGTGACTCGCAGGAGATTTGTTTCAGTTGCACAGCTGCAGGTCTCAACTCTGTGCTGTAAAGGGCCAGCATATAAATAGAAGACTATATTAATAGACTTATCCAGAATGGAATGAATTGCATGGGGCGTGTAGGAATGAGAAGCTGGTTTTAGCTACATCCAGCTTCGTGTATTACCCCTTTCATCTTTGGGGCAGAAATAAACTAAAACAATTTGAATGGCAAAAGGCAAGTAATCCAACAGGAAACAAGGATGGGAAAGACATCTAATGCAAAAATACAGATATATTGCATATTTGCATTAGACTTCTGCAAGATGCTTATACTTTTCTGTCAAAATGCTGAACGCATGGCATATTACAAATAGTCCTTGACTTACAACCGTTTGTTTAGTGACTATTCAAAGTTACACCAGCATTGGTGTAAAAAGTGTAAGCAAAAGTGACTTACAGTGGTGGATCCTGTTGCAGCATCCCCATAGTCATGTGATCAAAATTTGGACTCTTGGCAACTGGAATGTATTTATGACAGCTGCAGCATCCTAGGATCACAAGATCACTATTTACAACCTCAGCCAGCTTTTGACAAGTAAAGTCAATGGGGGCAGCCAGATTCACTTAATAACCATGTGATTCGCTTAATGACAGCAGTGATTCACTTAATAACTGTGGCAAAAAGATTGTAAAATTGGGCACAATTCACTTAACAGCCGTGTAAATTCTGGCCCCAATTGTGGCCATAAGTTGAGGACTACCTGAGTACCCAAACAATGAGCATGATTAATGGGAAAACCCATTGGCTGGCTTTATACGGTACATTATACCAAATTTAACCTGATTTATTTGGTTTTGACTCTTTGCAGTTTAGAGATCCATGAACTGTACTTTGCAAATCATGGTATATTTAGTTGCCTATTCCACTATTTACAGATCTCTGGACAGTTTATGGTTTAGGACTGTATATAACAGTGATGGCGAACCTATGCCACGCGTGCCGGAAGTGGCATGCAGAGCCATCTCTCCGGGCACGCCAGCCATCGCCAGTTGCTCTTCCGGGTTCCAGTATGCACATGAGTGCCAGCCAGCTGGTCTTCACGCATGCAAGAGCACTAAACTGAAGGGACTTTGGGACCACTTAAAAGGAGCTGCTTGTGACTTTGACCACATTTTAACATACAGTACTTATCTCAATATGATAGTAAAACAAGTCATGCAGAATTCTGCTTACCTGTTCAGAAGAGCTTACTGAAAAACAGTATTTCCTGCTGATTTAGCCGCTGGTTGAAAAAATATCATTTGTAAGATTAGAATATTGTTTTGTACTGTATCTGTATGTATATGCTAACCGATACTTAATGAATCATGATTTAATGAATTAATCCAGTTATCAGGATTTGGCAAAATTCTGAATAATACCTGCTGGATTTTGTACTGAGTTACAAACTCAACACATTTTAGCTTAGTGGGTTGTATATCGGTAAATCTAGTCTAGTTGTGACTCTGCTTGTTAAAGAGTGGGAACGTGCAACCTTACTAAACTTACTAGTTTGCTTAATTACGGTTAACTGAATAAACCACAACTGATACAATTGACACAACCCACAAGGCCAGAAGTGCAAGACTGGAGGTCTCAGAACCACTTTTAGCTATTTAAAAGCTGTTTAAGTTTTTACTCTTTTAAGGGTAAATGGCATTTTAATTTAACAGCATGTTGTATGAACTCACTTTACACCTGACAGCAACTGTTGGGCCTCAACTATAGTTTTTCTTGTCCTCTGATGCCTTGTATTGCTTTGGTTTGTTTCAGATTGAAAATACTGATTCAACTGAAACTGCTATTGAGTGAATACAAAATGGAGTGACTAATCCAAGAGACAGATGTTGAGGAAGTTTGCTTATAGAGAAGGAATGAGGATGGAGCTGCAAAAGAAACAAATAAACGAACATGCAAAAGGGTTGAGAGGAAGGAGAAGACCAAGAAATTTGTCCTTAGGTAAAGCTGAATGAGATTCTCCAAAAGAGAGAAGGTACCATTATGTTGACATCATCATGATTAGCTGCAGATGTCACTGTAGCCAAGCTCCACCCTTTCACTACTTCTCTTCTTTCTCTTGAACAGCTGCTGTCTGTCTGTCTGTCTGTCTGTCTGTCTGTCTATCTATCTATCTATCTATCTATCTATCTATCTATCTATCTATCTATCTATCTATCTATCTATCTATCTATCTATCTATCTATCTATCTATCTATCTATCTATCCTAGAACTGATGATGTTACCTAGTTAGGGTAATGAAATGTCTGCAAGAAAATAAACAAGCTCAGAGAGCACCAAGGACCCCTCATTCATCAAATTTATTTGCTGCTCATCTTGCAGTTCAGGCGACTCTGCTCACATGCTTCAGGAGCCGTTCCTGCCTTTGCCAGGCTTGGACACGGTATCAAATAATGGCTCATTGAATAAAAGGCTGCTTTTGCCTAGCTTGCTAAGATACATGTTACAGTGGCTGGGTTCACTTTATCTATTAAACCAAAAACAAAAGAAGTACACAGTGATTTAGTTTATATAAAAAGTAATGACGTGCTTTATTCAAGGCCAAGTAATTGAATGAGCAACTGCTGAATTTACACCAAGTTCGAAGCTGAAAACTTGGCTTACAAAGCAGCGAATACGGTATAGTTTAGCATAATGTGTGAAATATGGCTTTGTGTGTGTTCCCTTGCAGACTCACAGGCTCAGGTTCTCTGCAGGCTTTGAGAGTAGCCACCCCTTGACTTTCAGCAGGGATATATTGTGCTTGATCCAAGCAGTTCCTGCATCCCAAAAACCTTTCCAATAGTACTGTAGGAGGTGAAGATGCTTTTAACCCATTGCTATTGGCACAGTACAGTATCTGCGGAGCTAATATCTATGGCAGTATTTCTTAATCTTGACAATTTGAAGAACTGTGGACTTCAACCCCCAGAATTCCCCAGCCACATATTTTCAAGTTGTCAAGGTTGTGAAACCCTGGTCTACAGCCAGAAACTTTACTTCTCCAGTAAACCTAACACCTCTTTCAGGATCCCTTCTTTCATGACAAAGAGGTATAGTTATTTTTCTGCTGCTTTGTCTCCAGACTTAATTGTGTTTCGTTGCTACTTCTTACTCTTTTTCTACATAATGTTGCTTGTCCCAAAAGAGATTAGCATAAGATGCATGTATACAGTATGTGGACAGTATATTTTGTGAAGCCAGCCCTAGTGGTTTGTAAACTATGGCTTAATGTTTTGTGCAAATTCAGATACTTATTCATTTAGTGATTTACAATTAAATAATAGTGAAGCCAGCCACTGTATTCATGTGGGACTTATATAGGAGTTGAGATGTTTTGGGAATAGATGCGGAGTTAGACAGTGGAGGGCTGTTTCTTCTTTATCCCCCCCCACTCCATCCCAAAGTTCCTATTGACTTGAATGGAAGGGAGAAGAGTGTTAAAACTGAACAGTACTGTAATTAAACTGCATTGCCATCATGGCTTAGAGAATCAGTGAGGTATGATGATTAAAATATTGGATTAGCATTGGAAAAACCCGTAGAGAACCTTCAGCCATAGAAAACCTGGTGACTATGGGCTACTCACCCTCTTGTAGACTCCTTGTGTATTGTTTTTGTTATTGGATTGCTGTTTTCAGGAAATATAGGAGAAGGAGGTATGTTAAGAATGCCTCCTTTGCCTCTTGAAGGGAAGGTGGGATATAATCTAATGATAAATGTCAGAGAAATAATGGGAATTTGGACACAACTGCCATCATGTGCCTAGCCATTGTACTAGTCAGAAATGAGAGAGAGAGGTGGGGGAGGG
>QLTV01003388.1:2064757-2086128 GCA_003457575.1 Thermophis baileyi | reverse complement strand
GCCAAAAAATTTTGAAGCCCCCCCCTGCCTGACACCCCCCCACGGGTAAAGAAAAAGGGAACACAGCAGGAATTAAATGAGAGAGTGAGAGAGAGAGGTGGGGGAGGGAGGGAGGGAGGGAGAGGGAGGGAGAGGGAGGGAGAGAGAGAGGGGGGAGAGAGAGAGAGACAGAGAGAGAGAGAGAGAGAGAGAGAGAGAGAGAGAGAGAGAGAGAGATATGATAGAGATAGGTAGATAGATAGAGAGAGGGGGGTGGGGTTGGGGAGAGAAATGATGGATAGCTCTCCTGGCAAGGTAGGGAATTTCTGAAGGTAGGGAGTGTAAATTTGCTGATGGAGATCCATTTCAATTGATGGCAAGTGGTTCTCACTACTTTCAAATACCATTTTATCTGACAGGTGGCATCAGATTGTGACCTTGGATACACATGTCAGCACAGGAGGTGGAGGTGGCCTGATGACCATTCCAGCTTCCTTGAGTCTAGACAAACATGGGAAAGCTGAAGAATAGCACTCTGATGAAGTCAGGAGATAATTTTGCATAGTTGGCAAGGTGCCTTATCTCTTCCTTTGTTTTCTGATAATGAGCTAGGAGTGACATTTTCATGGTGACCCGGCAACAAAGTGAATTGGTAATTTTCTAAAGCTTAATTAACAATCCTTAGAGCAAAAACAATCTGAGACTAGGGCTACCCCATATAGACTGCAGATCTGGACATTAGATTGGAACAAGATATAGAGATTGCTGCTATTCTCTGCTGTCATCTAATGATCATCCATAATTCTACACCTTAGATATGGCAGACTAATGCAAGACAAGGGTGACAGTTAATGAGTTCAGCCTCAGGTCCCTCTAAAGCAGGGGTCCCCAAACTTGGCAACTTTAAGACTTGTGGACTTCAATTCCACATAGCTGGCTGGAGAATTCTGGGAGTTGGAAGTCCACAAGTCTTAAAGTTGCCAAGTTTGAAGACCTCTGCTCTAAAGCATGAAGATGCCGGTGGCGCAGTGGTTAGAGTGCAGTACTGCAGGCTACTTCTGCTGACAGCCGACTGCCAGCAGTTTGGCAGATCGAATCTCACCAGGCTCCAGGTTGACTCAGCCTTCCATCCTTTCGAGGTGGGTAAAATGAGGACCCAGATTGTTGGGGGCAATATGCTGACTCTGTAAACCGCTTAGAGAGGGCTGTAAAGCACTGTAAAGCGGTATATAAGTCTAAGTGCTATTGCTATTGCTATAAACTGTGTTAAAATGACATCTATTAATGTTACTTTACAAGTGGCTTATTTTGCAGAAGGGTGCCCATTCACTTCAAAAAAATAGAAACCAAAAATTCAACTATAGATAGTCCTTGACGTATCACAATAGAACCCAACATGTTGCTAAGCAAGGCAGTTGTTAAGTGAGTTTTACCCCATTTTACAACCTTTTTTTGCCACAGTTGTTAAGTAAATCATTGTTAAGTGAATCTGGCTTCCCCCATTGACTTTGCTTGTTGGAAGCTGGCTGGGAAGGTTACAAATGGTGATCACGTTATCCCAGGACAGTGCAAATAACATGCCAGTTGCCAAGTCCCTGAATTTTGATCACATGACCATAGGGATGCTGCAGTAGTCATAAGTGTGAAAAATGGTCATAAGTCATTTTTTTTTCAGTGCTGCTGTAACTTTGAACAGTTACTTAAAGAATGGTTGCAAGTTAAGGACTACCTGTATTGAAGACATTTAAATTAAATTAATTAAATTATCTGGATCAATAACTGTAGTACCACAAGGAACACAATTAATTGAAACATTATTTTTATTGTATCTAATATACAGCCAGTATCCAAAATAATAAAGATTAAAAACAAGGGATGAAATACTCTTAAGATAGTCCTAATTTTTTATTTTATTTTTGTACCTTAAGTTTTTGATTTCTAGTGACTGCCTGGACTAGTCTCTGCAGTTTTCTTGGCAATATTGTTTCAGGAATGGTCTGCCCTTGCCTCTTTCCTAGGGCTGAGAGAAAAGGACTGGTCCAAGATCACCCAGCTGGCTTTGTGCCCAAGGCAAGTCCAGAACTCAGTCTTTTGGTTGCTAGTCTGATGCCTTCACCACTAGCCAAATTGGCTGTATCTCTTATGAATTCCACAATATTCATAAACACAGTGTGTGTGTGTATACTATACTAATACAGTAAGGTGGAAAAATTGCTGACTTTTTGTCTTTGCTATACAAGTAGTCCTTGACTTACGACCACAATGGAGTCCAAGATTTCTGTTGCTAAGCGAGACATTTGTTAAGTGAATTTTGCCCCATTTTATGATTTTTCTTACCACAGTTGTTAAACCAATCACTGTAGCTGTTAAGTTAGTAACGTGGTTGTTAAATGAATCTGGCTTCCCCACTGACTTTGTTTGTCAGAAGGTTGCAAACGGTGATCCTGGGAACTGCAACTGTCATAAGTATGAACCAGTTGCCAAACATCTGAATTTTGATCACATGACCCTGGGGAATCTTGCAACAGTCATAAGTGTGAAAAACGGTCATAAGTCACTTTTCAGTGCTGTTGTAACTTTAAACGGTCATTAAATGAACTGTTGAAAGTTGAGGATTACCTGTACAGTCCTGAGTATGGCAACTATCCTGAAACTACACTTTTCTCAACAACATTTTCTGACTTTACCACTAGGTGGCAACAACACAGCATTTGCATATTCATTTTACATTAGAGAGCCTTCACAAATTTTTATTTTCTGAATTTCCTCATAATAGTAGTATCCCAGATTTGTCTTACTATTGCTTGTTCTACTTTCAGGTTTACGTTTAGAAAATATTAGAGACAAGGAACTGGAGCACAATTAATTGTGGTCAAATTTTGAGACTAAGTAGCGTTGGTCTTTCTTAATACTTACATTTTTTCCCCTGAGATACTGATCTTTACATATTCATATTATTATTTTATAAAAAATGTGGAAATAAAATTTTAAGGCAACATCCCAATTGGGCATGGTATTGGCCGGGTGGAGGGCACAATGACAACATGAACATGACAATGGATGATTTTTGTACGTGTATCAGATGTCCCGACTACAAGGCAAATGAGCATTTTATGTAATTGTGGCATTTGTATGATTACCCAATCATACCTGTCTTCATTTCAGCATCATGGTTTGCATGGATGCTACTGCTTGTAGCAGGTTTTATAATAACATTAAAGCGTATAACACCCTCTGTTATTGCGTTTACATTTAACATTTAACACAAGTGTATAATTTGGATTGTCTTATTTGAGAACTAAAATGTCTTGGGCCAACTGGACAACAGGAGTGAGTGTATAATTCAACAATCAGATATTCCCAGGTTAGGAAGAACTGTTATGTCAACTGCTGCTGCCCAAGACTAACAAAAGAAGGGCCAAATAACTATTGTCTCAACGGGGGGGGGGGGAATAGAATGTATGTTTATTCTTCTCTGTTCTCTGCCAGCTTCCGACAAGAAAGTCAATGGGGAAGCTGTCAGGAAGTCAAAAATGGCAATCACATGTTCACAGGATACTGTGACTGCACAGGATTCCCTTAATGATGGCAACTGGGACTGTCACAACTGTTATTGTAAACTGGTGTAGTCATATGGCATCATGCTTTATAACCACATCACCGAGGGATGAAGTTGCTAGCCCCAATTATTGTTGTTAAGTGAGGACTACCTGCATACATACCCAATTTAAATCAGCATCCTATTGTTTGTGATCCTTTCTTCTCTCCCTCAAATTTGTGCATTTCCTATAACGAAAAGATGAATAAAGGTGCAAACATCATATAGGTTAAATTGGAAAAAAGCTCTTTCTTGAATCCTTCACTCATAATTTTGTTATTTCATTTCTACAAATGAACATAGTACAAAGGGAGTCATAAGGATTTAATAATAATAATATAATAATAATAATAATATAATGCCAATGCTGACCCTTGCCCTCTCCCATACATATGTGTTCACAAGGAAAACCTTTCCAAGAAAGTATTTACAACTTTACAACATGTGAGCATATCTTGGATCAGCCCTTATAAATAGCATTTACATATTAAAATAAATATTTTCACATTGCCAAAATAGCATAAGCCGTTTTCTTCATTATTTAAAAAATATGTTACAAAACAATATCATTAATTTTATATTTCTTGCTTATTTCTTTTAAAAGTCAAGTAATAAAATCATTTCATAAAACAATACAAAAGTAAATTGAATACACGGTAGATCCATTTGTAGCCGCTGTGCTTTGTTTGTACAGTATCTTACATGGTGAGCTGCTGGCTCCAAGAAGTCCTCGTGGTCATATCTTCACTTCTGATGGGAGAATAATTCCGTGCTCCCACCCATCCCCAAAGTCACTCTATGGCCTAGAAATGCCTTGGAAATGATAAGATGCATGAAGGCCCTTATGGGTTCTTGAAGCTGGAGTTTCTAGGCACACGTTACTTCCTGTAGATTGTCCTTGTGAACAGAGGTACTGCTTGGCAGTAATGTGGAGGTAATGCTTCATTTAAGTGGGTAGATGAGATTCTGTCCATTTGATCCTGATAGGCTAATTGTGCAAGAGCTATGTGCGTTAGTTTGGCTACTTGTCTCTGTAGATGTTTACGTGCTGTACGTGAGCAAAGAAGGCAGGAAGTTTGGGTGTCTATAGAGTCAAGCCATTGTCGTTAAGAGAATACACTTCTAGCTAGCACTGCTCAGCATCCCTAGAAGTTTACTGGGCTCCAACCCTTGCTGCTGTGCCATCTTCTGCACATCAAAACCCATATGCATGAGAAATTGGATCACATTCATCTCTTGGCCGGTGTATTGGTCCCGGATGGTAGGGCATGATGGGTTACAATGTGGCCATGGGCAGCTGTCAATCAGATGGACCGGGCAGCCTTTTAATGGGGCTTTCCCATTCTTATTGCTGTCATGTAGACTGCGATCCCAGCAGTGCAGAGCTCGGGGCAAAGAGGTCCCTTTCACTTGGATGTCTGTCCAATGACTGAAAAAGCAACCCATATAGATGAAAGCGTGTGACAATTTGCATGTTTCTTATAGGTGACTAATCACAGGATAGGCATAATTCAAGAGAGCCTGCTGATATTAGAACTTTCGCTTCTAATGTCTAATGATATTAGAACACTCATGGGGTCATATGAGGTAGCAACAACAGAAAAGAGCTGCCAAGATTCGATCTATCTGAAACATACTGGACAATGTATGAGAATCAAAATAATACAGAATCAATTTACACAGGTTACTAGAAGTTCCAAAAGATGGATGATCTGCTTTGTATATTTATATCATTTATAATGCTCAAAATATAGTTTTCTAACATTCTAGAAAGTCAGCAGTATTCCAGAGAAGGAGAGGTAGAATTTCAGTTTCTGAATTTTACTTTTTGCTCTCTTTTCCCAAGACAGCTCAAGATCCACTGACATTTATTGTAAAACAGTTACTTAGGGTAGACATCTAATTGCAGAATGCAAAAAAAGGGAGCTTCTGAAACCAGTCATTTATTCTCAGTATCAAAACTATATTTAGTCTTTTCAGAGAAAAAAATCAATCCTGTCCACCCCATTTCTTCTTCTTTTTAGTCGCCTGATTAAAAGGCGTGGGGTAATTTATGTCACCTCTGCTAATCATAAATGCTTATAAATGTAAATTACCCAGAAATCTACAAACATACTGTAGATTTCAATTTATTTTCTGCTCACTGCTGATTTAGCCAGTCTTTCTTAATAAATAATTATTGAATGTCTTTCATTCGATAGAGAATTTGATAAAACAGGAAGGTGCACCTTTCCACTCTACATACTTACTTGCGTGTTATGATCTCATGAGACAAACAAGCTGGAGCAAAGCTGGCTCTGAATGAGAAGGGGAGAAAGTCATAAAATCAATGTGATAGAAAAAGAAACATTTTGGTATGTCTTTTTTAACAACTTTGAGTTTTTTTCATAGTAGTATTTAGGCATCTTGCTGCAATAAAGATACCTATATAAGTTGCTAGGTGCAGGAAGCTTAGATCTCAGACCTGAATTGCTTTGAAGTACTATTCTTAACATACCATACAGAAGCTAAGTCACCACAGATTTAATGTCATTATCTCTTGTGACTGGGTATTGTGAATACTTCTGTCATGAGAAAGCAACTGAGTCATACGACAGCAATATAAAGCCACTATCCTTATCTTAATTGAGAGATACACTACTGACTGAGATACACTACTGACTCCCACTTACAGCAATACAAACAAAAAAATTTAACCATACAAGTCTAGTGTTTAATAATGTGACATATCATTGAAAGATTTTAAGATAAAATTCTTAGATCCCAGGAAAGGAAATTTCCTTAAACGGAAATTTAAAACCATGAAAGAAAACTAACGTCACATCCTTGAGAGTATTCCTCAATTCACGGCCCAGATTTTGGATATAAAGCCACTGTCCTTCCTGTACAGGCTGGCCAGTCAAATGTACATTGTCCACAGTGAGTTGAGCTTCATCAAACAGCCACTGCACCACAAAAACAGGACCTACACAAAGAAGAATTTAGTACCAATGGCATCACTAATAGGGCTATAAACTTACTGGCTTAAGTGATAAACTAAGTAAGCAAGAATGGATTAGATTTCTTAGTATGTGGAAATTTTAGAAAGAGAAACAAAAAATTAAGGGCGAATTTTGGTATATCCAGTTATGCCATGTAACATTTTCTTGTGCATTTACTGTTAAAACCATTTTTATCTAATCACATGGTAGTCTTTATTTGCTAAATTGTAGATGTTTCTTGCAAATTATTCCACACTTTCTTCAGTAATTAAAACAGTCTTGCATCCCCCAAACGCATCCTATTTATACTGAAGTATTAAAGTAATATGAATATTTATTTATATTCAACAAATCAATTAAAAGTGTAAAAATCACATAATTAGCCAAATCAAAACATTTACCTGGCTCACAATACTAGCAAGGCTTAATAATAACCACTTAGTATTAATTATACAAATAAGGAGAATTTGTCTGAAATGCATTTCAGATATCACTCAGCAACAGGCCTTTACTGGCACACTTACATCGGAGAGTAGGATAAATTTTATAGCCAAAGAAACAATTCCATTCTTCTCCTTCTCTAAACTGCATTTTGCAGCGTTCAGGAACAAGTCCATGCCAATATCTGAGAGTTTAAAAAAAAAATAGCTGGAGTTAATTATTCAAATTCATTCTACTAGAAATAGTTAACTATGCTGTATAGAACATCTGGGATTGAGAGGCAAGAGTATGTAAATCATGAGGGGTCCTTGGTGCTCTCTGAACTTGCTTGTTTTCTGCAGACGTTTCATTACCCAAACTAGGTAACATCATCAGTGCTAGTGCTAGTCCTAGCACTGATAATATTGCCTAGTTTGAGTAATGAAACGTCTGCAAGAAAACAAGCAAGCTCAGAGAGCACCAAGAACCCCTTACGTCAACCCTGAGCTACAAATATTCTCCTTTATTAGTATGTAAATTCAAAAAACAGTGGACAGTAGAGGGCAGACAAACCACACATTGAAAATGTATATATATATATATAAAGTTTAAAGGTAAAGTTTTCCTCTGTTCTGCTGAGTCTGACTCTAGGGGGCGGTGCTCCTCTTTGTTTCCTAGCAGAAGGAGGCAGCAACGTCCAAGTTGGTTTGCGTGGTCATTTGGCCAGCATGACTATACATTGAAGACACATGGAACGTTGTTACCTTCCCACCAAAGTGGTAGCTATTTATCTGCTCACATTTGCATGCTTTCGAACTGCTAGGATGGCAGGAGCTGGGGTGAGAAAAGGAGCTCACCCCATCATGTGGTGCTTGCTGGAATAGACAGTTTCTCTGTCTATTGACAGATTACTAGAATGTCTACTATGTACTTTCTACACAGTCACATTTCATGAATATTACTTAGCAATCTCTGAAGACTGTAGCTCATGTTAACTATCAAGGGAAAGTCTCACTGGATGTCTCACTTGTGTTTTAGATTTCCAGGAAAGATGTTAAAAACGTCAATACCTAATTCCTCTCCTGATGGCTTCTGTGGGGGCGCAGGTTATGGTATCAATGCAGTCTGTCCTACGATATTGTTTATTATCCAAGAACCAGCCAGAGTCTGCAAGGCCACGGACCTGAATCCCAGGATATCCCAGCTCTTCCAGCTGTTCAGCCACTCGATCCACATTCAAGAGGACTCCTGTTCCACCAGCACTGCAATGACAAGTCAAGTCTTTGAAGCAGAACTCCTCCATATTGTTGCCTGAAGAACCATGGCTTGTAGGCAAGGTCTACACATCGCATCAATTAATGTTAATGAAATACCGAGTTTAATTGCTTATTCATGTGTTCATTCCTTGGGCCATTTACAATGCATTAAAAACCACACTAATTCAGAATAAATTTAAAATGCAATAATTAAAACACATCAGATAAACAAAGAGAAGTCAGAATAATTAGCAAGTTTCTAAGCAGCATATCTGTTAAAGAATTGATTAAACAATAGTTTTAACTGGAGAAAATAAAAATGCCTTTGGTTCTGAAAAGACAACAGAGTGTACTTTACTGAGAAGGCATTCCAGAATGGATACTGAAAAAGCCCATTCCAGAGAGCAACTCACTGCACTGCTGCATAAGAATGATGTCACAACATTGTACAAATAACTGATAGAAATTGCTATCATTTGTATGGTGACACAAGATCTGTGAGGTCATCATGGCTTCCATTGAATGCTTATCATGGGAGGGCATTTGTAGAATGGCTTGAAAAATGATTTTATCATACAAGAAAAAACGTAAGGGAATAGATTTTGTAGGTTGATTCCAGCACCTTAAAATTAAGTGGAGAATTGTCAAGGCAGGTTTTGAAGATTGTGCTCCACCTGTGAAATACCCTACCCCAAAAATCTCTCCTGGAGCTGATTGATATCATGTTCGGACCAAAAAAAACCCTATTTTGTTTAAGTGGGCATTTCAACAAGTACTGTTAGTCATCGTGGTTATTTATAGGTATCACTGAGTTGCATCTCTTACTTTAAAATGTTGCTTCTATTATTTCTTTTTCTATATTTACTTTTAAAATGTTTTAATAACATCCTTTTCCAACTCACACACAAGCATACATTTACTAGATGTGTTTTCATAAACAGACATATACCTGCTTCCTGCCAACAGCAGCACCTTGGCATTTCCAAGGCCTTTCCCCAATAATTCCTTTACAACTTCTTGTATGATGAGAGTACCCATGAAGACAAATTCATCTGTAGGAGGAGAAGGGAGGGGAGACGAAAAACAATCGCAGTAAGTAAAACTGGCTAACATTTTTTGCCATTCCTATTGAAGGTATGGAGTAATTAATATTGAAAAGTATACTTTTCATACCATAAGTTTCCAATGAGTGTTCAGTGGAAAAGTAAACCTAGCAAATACTGCAAGTCAGTTAGCAAGCTTCAGATCTAAATTCTTTAATTTCTTTGTTGAGTGTGACAAATGGAACATTCTCTCCCTTTCATGTTCTTTAATGTTTAGGACTAGTTTTCTGAACATTTATTTGACCTCCCAAGTATATGTTTGACAAGCTGAGCAAAGAAAGAACAGAATTCTGGGAAAAGCTTCTTAAAAAAATAGCAGTGAGATGGACCTCTATCCACAGCAGGAAATCTGAATTATGGTATATATCTCTCCTGTTTCAGGAAAGCAGAACTTGTAGCCCTTCAAATATTGCTGGACTTCAACTCTCAGCACCTCTCATCCTGGCCATGACAGCTTCAGTAGCTGGGAGCTGATGTTCAGCAGATCCAGAAGCTACAAGTTCCCCATCCAAACACTGGAAGAATAGAACAGAGGACAGAAAGAAGTAGCATCTGTGAGAAGGTTCTATTGAGAAAGATTGTAGCATGCTTTGGCAATTGCCAGCCTCTGCTTCCACCTAATCTGCATCCAACTGCAGGAGATTTCTAATTTTCCCCCCTGCTAGAATATCTAGCACACGATCACTGCTAACTGAGACCCAATGTTACCATTGGAAACTGGGACTGGATTCATAGAACATCTCAAACTATGATTTAGCAAAAGCCAACAACAACAACCTGGTCTTCCATACTGTGTAAAGTCTTTACAAACCACAGTGGCTAGATTCACAAATAACTCTATGCCAGAATCAAAGCAGCTATATTATGACTCGCTGCAACACGTGAGCCAGGCTAATGTACTTTACATCTTTTCTACCTTAAAAAATAAAACTAGTAGACTGAAGAAGAGAAATTAGTTTCAATCAATTTCAAATGATGACCTTCCATCAACATAAAGGATGCCTTATGATGAAAGAGAAGTGCATCCTAGAGAAGTAAGACTACATCCTATTGTAGAAAGTAAAATAGAACTATATGTAGAGAAATTGTTCTTGAGGTGACATTAGCAAGGAAATAAAGACAGTCAGGAATGGCTGTTAATGCTTGGGGAGGGTGTCTTTTTGTTTTTTGCATGAAAAACAACAGAGGGGCTTGTGGTACCATACATCAATCTGCATTTAAGGCAACAGTGAAGATGTCAGAAGTTCCTTAGTTGTTTTCCATAAAAAAGGAAAACTGGGAAAATGGTCAATCCCAGTTCTCTTGCACAATGTATGGAGTCCATGATCGTAAAGTATTTGGCCACCGTGGTGCTCTCTCAAGAACAACTACCTGGGAAAATTACAAAAATAAGGGTGCAAGGATGGGAACAATATTCCTAATGTAATGTGAGGCAAACTCTTCCTTAAGGGAATATAGATAAGGCAGTTAAATTTGCTCATCCTCTCAATATTGGTGATCAGAAAACTTCCTCTATTACTGTCCCTGAGATCAACCCAATTCAAAAAAAGGTAACTGACTGAAATAAAGATATTGGTGTTTTTTTCTATACAGCTTTTCCTTTTAGGTTAGAAATCTTTCATTTAATTAGATATGAATCTTGCCAGATAGGATTGTGAAAACTAATATTCTTCATACAAGATCAATAGTAGTGATATCCAGGAATCTGGGGTGTCAGCTACTGACACCAAATGGAAGATAGGCGTCCTGAGGAGAATATAAAATTCTGGAAAGAGAAATACAAAAGGTCCATGTTTTATCTATTGAATCAGTTATGTTAAAAAGTCCCAACTGCCCGAAGCTCTTTTTTAGTCAGTCAAAAGAGCAAATGTTTCTTTGTCACTTATGTCAACATCTTCCAGACGGATGTTTCTGGCCACACAGTGCCTTCCCATGCCATATCTGTGATAGATCTAGATGATGATGGGCCTCAAGCGCATGCACAGATATCAAGAACTTTCTTGATTCCATTTGGAAGTCCTGGCACAATTTGGTCTTTCCTTATTTCAAGTTTAGCTAAATGAAACAGTTGCTCAGACCCTTGAGATGCAACCATTTCCCTCAGGCTGTTGCTCGGTTACTCCCATGCGGGGTTCTGAACCGTGACAAAGCAGGGCTTGCAAGCGGATGCATTATCTAGAGGATATTTATTATTTCTTCCTGCCCGCTGGCGAGAATCCTTTCTTCCTTTGCACAACTGTGGAGAATTCAGGCCAGATTCCCTTAATGCATAATGCCTGTTTGGCAGCAAGAGCCTGTCAGAAGCACTCACTTTTCTCAGTTTTGGCAGAGGCTCCACTCCAGACATCACTTGAGCAATATGGGATGAAACTGCAAGAGAACAGATGTCCTTGAGCACCAATATTCTTTTGATATGCATGGAGGGGTAAGACAAGAGTAAAAGTCCAGCAAATTAAACCCTAAGAGCGATAAGAGAAAATCGTTTAAGCTCGGCTCACTCAGATCTGATGGTACCAGCATTTTATACAACTGATATCCCAGGGCATGAAGCATCAAAGAAAAAATAAAATAAAATAAAAATTCTTCTAACACTTGGAGCTAAATGCCAGGAAGCTACAATTGGTCAAAGTTTAGTGCATTTCCAATACATGTTTAATAATAGAAGCTTTATTCTTATTTTTATGGCAAGCATGGAAAATGCTCAGTAATTTTAAAACTCTCATAGATCTGCATGGCAAATGCCACTGTTCTGATTTTCTATTTCTACTTTCCCCTGTATTGTGCTCCATTGAAGCTATCAACACCATCTTAGTTGATAACTACACATTAATTAGTCTAGATGCTTTTTGAATTAGAAATTACTCTTGGTCAAAGAATGTCCCTGCTGTCTAAAAACAATGCCATGCAAGGAAAAAAAATATCCCAATGAATAAAACAGCCATTCTAATTCTAATCAGCCATTCTAACAGCATTTAAGTACGTACAGACACTAGCTCCCAAGCAGGCTTTCAGATTAATGGCTATCCTCTGATATTTGCTTTTATTCCCCGAGTCTGCTATCCAATCATCCTAGCCAGAAGTCCTATTTACATGGGACTGTTTCCTTTTTAAAAAAGGCTTAGTGTGAATTTATTTGCTGGAGAAACTCTGTGTATTTTTTGCTAAGAACTAACACCAATTTGATGGCACATAATCAAAATACATTTGTTGGGTCAGTTATTACTATTATAGAAAATATCTAAGACTACAGTTCATCAGAGGAGTGCAGACAGAGAATGAAATCCATCCTCACTGGCTTCTCCATTACGGCCAAGCCATTCTGCATTAAAAACCTAGCAGTGGTGCTTCCAATACAGCCCTGCAGTAAGGGAGGAGTACAAAGGCCTCAGGCTAATATTGTTTTTCCCTTCCAGCCTACCCACCTACATTACTTGTGCCTTGCTGGCATGAATCAGGCAGAACTTCAGATCTGACCATCAGGATTTTCCCTCCCCATTGTCTTTGGATTGTTCTAGAAGACTTTCTTAATGTACTAACAATCCATTCTGTTTCGTCATTATTCTCATTTATTTTCATTTGTAATTTCTACTCCTGCTTTCTTTATAGGAACATTACAACTTGCAAACTCTGGTCCTTTGTTTTTTCATATGCAGGCTAAGTTCTCCTTTCCCCTAGTTTACTATACTTCTATCTTGTTTATTTTTGCTTGACTATTCCACTCAACTCCTACAGCTGTTTATTCTACTTACACCATATTTGCATTCCACCAGTGAGGATTTTCTTCTGGTTGTGATGACAAAATGCCTGTTCCTGTAGATGGATAAAAATATACATACTGTACTAACACATAGATAAAAATATCCTTCATGCAAAGAACAGAGAACATTCAGCATTAATTCAATGACAGATGGTAAAAAACAACAACATTTGTAGGTATATATGCCAGAGCATCTGAAAGGATGCAATATTCACAATAAAAATCTTTCAGACTAAGATAGGAAAATATTAGATTTAATACTTCATTTTTGTACTTCATGTATACAAAAATAGAACCTATATCACTAATGTTTGAAATATTTCTTCTTTTTGGTCTAAACAGATAGTAGAAAACGTAAACACGTACATATACTTAAATGTAAATTCAGCATGTTCATGGACCCTTATTCTCATATGTTTTGGATGGACTACAGACTCTAAAAGTTTTAGTAGTAAAGAACACAGACTCATCTAAGCAACGGAACAAAGGAAAATTACAGCATTCTGAGTACTTTGAGCATAACTGATTATTAAGCTAGGCATTAAGTTGCTAACACTGAGAAGAAGTGAGCCAGCAAAAGTTAACCAATCTCCATTTCTGAACCAGAAATGATAGTTCTATGATAACTAAACATGCCATATAAGGACAGCCAATGATCTCTTAGCATTCTTGGGGATCTGCCCACAAAGAAGTACCTTCTCCAACTTCCATGAACATCAATGTAGGTACTGGAGCCATAGAGGCTATGCAGTCCTAAAGAGATCTGTAGTAAAATCTATTTATTAGGCCTGCCTGCATACCTTAAAAGGCATCTCTTTTTTTAACAGTTCATTACAAATCCCTATAATTAATGAAAGAGGAAAAAGAGAGTATTAATGCTGTCCACTTTGCTGAAAATACAAACATAGAAATGTTTACTATGTGGTGGGCTATCTTCCCTCTAAGAGTCAATGTCATTACAAAATCAACATATGCACCACGCTGAAACTTTTTAAAGTAACTTTTTGTTTTATTAATATCATCTGGACAGATACAGATTTCAGCCAAAGAAAATAATTTAGTTTTTCCAAACTGTCCTCCAGATCCTCAGATAATATGTCCAGTGCAGGCTGAGGATAAGGTGAGCTTTGTAGTATCCCAACATCTTTACCCAGCACCAAGTAGAGAAAATGATGCAAACAATGAACTGTTCTTAATTCCTAGATATAGGTATAGGTATACCTCATTTTTATGCCACTTTTCCATAGATGTTCTCAAAACATATATAGCCGTGATGGCGAACCTATGGCACGCGTGCCAGAGGTGGCACACAGAGCCCTCTCTGCTGGCACGTGCGCCGTCGCTCCAGGTCAGATCTCCATGGCGTTTCTTTTGTGAGCTTCGGTTTCCCTGCAAACGACGAAACAGAAGCTCACGAAAGAAAAAGATCTTACCTCTTGCTGCGCTGCCGGTGTTGGGATGCCCCGCCTCCCGCCGGCCAGCTGGTCTTTGGGTCTCTGCCGCGCATGCACGCATGTCAGCACGTGCGCGCGCACACACACACCTTTCAGTTTGGGCATGCGCACGCGCGCAGTTTGGGCACTCGGTGTCTAAAAGGTTCGCCATCACTGATATATAGGAACACAGTAAGAGAAATATATAACCAAATATCACCACAAATAAATAGCAATTTTGTATGCAAATATTTCATTTAGGGGTATAATCTGAAAAGGATTATGACTATCTATGAAGAGGTGGGGATTGAAAGAAATTGATCTTTTACTTTATCTAAAACCCTATTGCTTCATACCCATATTGGCAAAAGGGAAATTAGGTCCCTTTTCCTCTCTTGCTTCACTTCTGTAACACACATTCGGGAATCTGCATGTGGTGTAGCAAGAGAGGGGATACATTCATCTAGTTATTACTCTCACTCTTTCCAGAGCCAGTTAGATATGAGATTAATATTGCTCTCTAACATAAAAAAAATATTTCAGATCAAGCCCTTCTTGCAACAGAAGTGTCAAAACATGGTTGTGACACTTCTAAGATTGGCATTTCTATTCCATACCATTTTGGAGGACAGGAGATCATAGATTTAAGTTATAGAGGGGGGCAGCTTCTGATTGGAAAAAGTAACAGTGGAACCAATTACAATTGTCAATGGAACCAATTAATCAGAGAGGTGGTGGGCTTTCTTTTACAACATGAGTTCCTACTAGCCATCTGTCAACAATATATCAGTTTGAATTATTACTCTAAACAGAGATTTAATGACTGCAATGGCCTTTTCCAGCTCTAGGATTCTACTAAAATATTTCCCGTTCTCTTAAATTTATAGAAGAAGATCTGCTTTGCAGAGAATGAAAAGGAGTTTTTGCATTGGAGGCCTCTTTCTATTAAAATTCAAAATAATTACATGCATTATTTTGATTCTGGTATGTTACCTGTTTTTTAAAAAAACCTCTGTGTAAATGCTAAGTGAATAAACCAAACGTTATTTATTCCACATAAATAATAGAATATTACTAAAGATAAGTATATATATGTATTCACAATTATGCATTTATGTAGACAGCAGAAACAATATATAATTCACAATGTAAATCTCAGACTAATTGGAACAAAACATTTACCAGTTCTGGTAATGGGCCACTCCTTGGAGCTCATTAATCTCCTCATTGTTTCATAACGAGAATTGCAATTTTCTCTGCTGAAGCAATACCAGCCTCCTGCATCCAATAACAATAATAATGATGATGATGATGATATCTCAGTAATTTGTTTCTATATCACTAATTCACATCATTTTAAGCTGTGATTTATGAAATAGACGCTTGGTGGAATTAAATTAATCATAAAATTGTTTTATAACAAAGTAGATATTGTTTTTCCTATACAAATTTATGGATCAGATAGATATATTTTAAAAGCTATATAGAATCCCACATAAAGTAATCATAGAATCTAATTTGATCGAGACCTTAAACTTGTCAAATTATGCAAACTTCCTTTGCAATAATCTGAACATAACAATATTAACTTCCTGTAAATATGAAAATATGTATTGAATAGGACAGGACTGCATTGTAGTTACAATTTTTGCCATCTTTTTAACATCTACTGTAAAAGTAATGAGCAACCCATTGATTTCATTGGCAGATTGCTATCTTTTTCATAATACAGTATGTTCTGTCTTGAATTTCGTCTTTACAAATCATGTTTTCATTCAGCTTTCAAAGTACTTTTCAAAGAATTAATCTCTATGCCATTGGTTTTTTCATATTACACCCTAATTCCCTTACCTGGAAGTGACCCAAGTGCAATAGGATTGCTTTATTATTTTCTGACTGAGCAATCAAATGCCAATAAAGATAGTTCTGCTCTTTACAGGGCACACAACACGCATATTCCTTAGGATAGGATCCATGGATGTAAATCCAATTAGTTTCAATAGGATTTACTTCCAGGTCATAACCATGAAAACTCTGCCTTTAGTCCGTGTGTAATATATATATTACACACACACACGCACGCACGCACACACACACACACACACACACACATCTGGTTTTCCTTATTAGATTAAATTGTATGCATTGAGGGTTGAGATGAAAAACTGAAGGCTTCCTATGTAGAAAATGCAGGATTTCTGACAAGATTCTTGAAATTAGAATAGAACTACTTGACATCTCTAGTTTGTCATATCTTGTTTACCTGAATAGCAAACATAAAAAAATCACAATAGTAATCCTTAGGCAAAAGTTGATCATTTCTTCCAAAGTAGCATAATGTTGTTGCCCTAATTGTTTTTATCTGAAACAACATTTTATTGAACTTAGTGGGACTTACTTCCAAACAGATGGTTTAAGATCAAAATAGAAATAGGTGCTTTTCCATAAGGAACTGGAGTTTCTTTTTTTTTTCCCCTTTGAAAATGTTTTGCTCCTCATCTAAGTGTCTTTAGTTCTGACTGGTGGAGAATGGAAGGATTTATAATCTTTGCAGTCATCTAATCTTTTAGCAGTCTGAAGGTTGGTTGTTAGCCTCTCTGAGGCCACTTGAGGGTTTATCTGTATCCTCAGTTTCACCTGAATCAGTGTGCAAATGAGTGTGGAACCTTCTTGGGACTGCTGAAAGGACTGTGTTGTAAACAGAAGATAGGTGGTGTCCTATCCTTTCCCCTCTTTTGAGAGAGGGCTGTTCAATTTTAATATAGATAGCCTCTTTGATCCTGCTTTCAAACCAGTGGTCCTTTCTGTCCAGAATGTGGACTTTGCTGTCTTCAAACAGTGATCTTTGTCTTTCAGATGCAGATGGACGTCTTAATCCTGTCCTGATGGGTTTGTTCTCCTGTGTTGTGCTATGTGTTTGTGAAATGTTTCTTTTGTTTCCTTAATGTACAGATCTACACATGTCTCCCTGCAATCCCCTTCATAAACCACATTGCTCAATTTGTGTCTGGATGTTTTATCTTTGGGGTGGACAACCTTCAATCCCAAGAAGGTTCCACGTTCCATTTCCCACCATTCGGTTAGAACTGAAGAAGATTCTTGGATGAGAAGCAAAACGTTTTCAAGGAAAAAATCCAGAAAGTCAATTGCCTTTTGGAAAAGCACCTATGGGACAACCATGACCTGGATGATTGAAAATCTCCATAGACATCAAAATAGAAAAGCTTATGAATTAGAAGAGGAAAAAAAAAGGAAAAAGCATATAAGGTTTCCAAATTCACAGGCTTACTGAATAAATGCAGCAAAATCTAGAAAATACAAGGATGAGATAAAATTAAAGTACAAGCAAACAGAAGAAATGGATTGATTGACTAAGGCAACAAGAGCCTTATGTATCATCCTTCTACTTTCTGGTGCCCTTCAGACGTTGCGTTGCTGAATGGGTGATTTTGGAAATTGTACTCAGTGTGTATGAAGTGCACCAGGTTAGAAAACCTAACTCAGCAAAATTTATTCCTATATGTAGCTCTGATTAGAATTATTGGACTAATTAGACTGTCATAACTTTGCAAGACATAGGAACATGTGCAACAATGGTGGTGAAGATGAAAGCATGAAGACATTGGTTGCAAAGAAAGCAGGCAGTACATCTTAATATTCCTTGCAAACCTTTGAAGAAAGCAGCTGGGATGTTACTTTGTCATCTCTTAAATTTTTTAACCTAAAGAGTCTGAAATCATTGAACTTTGCTTTAAAACTCAAAAAATAAAAATAAAAAAATTAAAGAAAACTCAATCTCACCTTCCAAGAATAGAAGCCACCTTCTGCTGCCTTTTGATTCTTTGAGGTAGTAGCTAAAATAAAAACAAATAGAAGGCAGCGTGAACTTAATTAGGGAGACTGGCTCGCTCGACCACAAACCCTTTGATACACCAACTCATTATAATATCAAGAGAGTTACATAAAATACTTGGTTAAAGAACAAGAGAAAGAAACAGGATGGCTGTCAGAAGAGCTCCAAACAGAGTCTGATCAAAGGACCTTCTCAGGGACTCTGAGCCAGGCTGAGCTGGCTTTCATCTCGCTCCAAACTAAATGCATTAAACAAATTCCTAACATTCCTAAGTATTTCCAGGCAGGAAAGAGTTATTCCACCTGTTACTGACTGTGCTCTTAGTAACAGCCACATGGTGGAAGCAAAGCTTAAACACTAAGGATGGATTGTTTCAGCACTTTTGAAGTACTAAGTATTAATGGTAAACAGTTCTGTGTGCTCTCTGAAGCATCTCTTCTTGAGGGGTGGAAATGATGCTTTATGAAAAAAGGGAAGAGACTAGCCATGCATTAAGCACATACAGGCGAAGTTCCTACAGGCTTGCTTAGAAAATTCACTAAGTTCTGATCCACAGCTAAGCTCATTCTAAAGAGGCTGAGAATTACATTTTTATTAGAACCCAGAGAAACTTTCCACACCTTTTCAATACATTCTGCAAACTTTTGATCTTTTGCACTGGAGTAAATTCATCTAATAAAAGGTCAGTTATCAATATCTCAGAAATCTAGAAGACAATTTCTCTTTCCTCCCTACTACCGGGCATAGGGTCCAGGAAGATGGGCAATTGAATGAAACAGAAAGAGACGAGGCGCAGCGGGTTTGGCATCTACACTCACCCGGCGGGACTGCCATCATTGCAGGTGACCGAGCTGTTCAGAAGCATGTGAAGCCTCAGCTCCTGGTGCAGATTCTGCGCGGAACAAGGGTACAGCGACTGCGCCAGGCTCTTGATCTGAGCCATGAAACTGTCCATGTTCCCCTCCACAGCGGTAAAGTCCAACGGGAAGCTCTCCACCGGCTGCCCAGCCGCTTCGCTTCGCTCTCGGGCCGCCGCGGCGGGTTGCTGCTGCGGTCCACGCCGCCTCCAGCTCTTCCTGCCCTCTCCGCCAGGACCCCAATGCAGGAGCCCCAAGAACAGCAACATTTGCACCGTCCCTCCACCCATCGCGACGCGGAGCCACCTGCTGCGGAGGAAAGAGGACCGGGTAAGCGCCACCGGCTAGCTCCAAGGGGGCAGTGCTGGGACTAGGGCTCGGTCGTCTGGCCTCGGGCGGCGGGATGCTCCTTCTGCCCCTGGTGGCCAAAGGCGCTTGGTGGGCTGGGGGGCTTCGGCCTCTGTGCCTGCTCCGTGCCTTGCCTTGCCTTGCCTTGCCTTGCCTTGCCTTGCCTTGCCAAGGGTCTGGCAGCAGCGGCCCCGTCTCGCTCGCTCCAATGAGCTGCGAGCAAAGCAGCGTCTGGGCGTAGTTAGAGGCAGCCGGTGCTTGGTGCTCGCGCTGTCCGGGTTCTGCGGCGGGGCTCGAGGGCGCTCGGCTTTTCTTGGCGCACGGACTCGCCGCCTCGTCCCAAACCACAAGCATGACAAGAGGGGCCAGGAGTCACGGGGAGCCCACCGGGGGCGCCGCCAGCCTGGGCGTCGCATGGGGCGGCAGCGGCCAGAGAGCCCCCGCCTCCCCGTCGCTGGAAAAGGAAGAGAAGGGGAGGAGAGGAGTACAAGGGGAGGGGGAGATTTCCCTTTCATGCCCCAGCCAACAGACGTCGCTCTGCCGGTCGTCCTCTTTTCTGTTTTCCCGTCCCGTCTGGCGAGACGCTCAGGGAGGCCAAAGCACCTTCGTAACTTCCCGCCCAAACGCAGGGCGACGTTCCTAGCCGGAAAGCGGCCGCGGCTCTTGACTCAGAGGAAGGGAGGGCGAAGCGGGCGGCACTTTGAATTCCCCCGGTTTCCCGCCGGGACTTGCAGCCCAGCTGGGGGCGGATGCCGGTGAACAGCCGCCTTCCACTCGTTCGCAACCGGAGCTTGGGGTGGAGTGGGGGTCGCTTCGGTGAAAGACGAGCCACAGCCTTCGGGGCCTCGGCTATGATCTTCAAGGATCGGCGACTGCAACCCGCCTCCTCTTCCAGGGACACCCCCCCCCCACGCGCCTGACCGCCTTGCTCCTTCTCGCCAGTGCTTTGAGTCCCTTCCCCTGCCCCAATGCGGGATGTCCTCAACCATGTAGGCAGCGCCAGGCAGCCTCTTCGGCGCTCGCGTGTGTACAGTATTGGTGAGGAGCAGCGGCGGTTTTCTCGAGCCCAAGTTCTCTTTGGGGAAAAGGCAGGAGGATCTGCGGATGTCCCGCTGCCTTCGGTCCTGGCTGCTTTCATAATTTTCTTCCCCACCATCAGGTCGTGAGAAACATCAAGGGCAGAACCCGACCCATTCAGGTTTCACGAGAGTTACCATTAGGTTTACCATATCCGGGCTGCAGGATTCCCGATGACCCCTAGATGGCAGTAAGGAGCTAGAGAAAACTATCTACTACCACCATCAGCTCTAGCTGTCCAGCCAGATGACTTTTGCCAATCAGTAAATGAGATGTGGGACAAGACACTCTTTATTAATTTATTCTCAAGACATATCAGACATATCATGATCCCCTAAACTCCGCTGAAGATGTTACCTAGCCTGGTAACAAAAGTGTTGGATAGTGGGTAGAGATGACAGGAGACAGACTTCCAAAACAGCTCTTTATTTCAGCTCTTGTATCAGCAACCAGCAAAGAGCAGTCTGACAGCTTGCCCTTTTATAGGGAGCTGTCAGACAGACCAGCCAATAGCGTTTGAGCTTTTTCCCGCTCAAACGCTGGACCTGGTTGGAACCATGTAACACAGTTTAAACAGTTGGAACATAACACCCCTCCCCTCCTGGATGGAGCTGTCCAGCATACGTAATCACGCAGGTAGGCGGGGCGTGTTGGAGCCCTACTAGACCTGCGCAATTCCGTTGGTGGTGAGGCAGCGGCCTGTGCGGAC
>QLTV01003388.1:2040086-2061753 GCA_003457575.1 Thermophis baileyi | reverse complement strand
AATGGTCTGGACCGGTGTTGGGTCTGACAAAGACTCCGCGGTGTCAAACACCTCGGGGCCACAGTGACTGAGAAAAACAGCTCTTTTACGGTTGTCGGTCAGACCCAGCATGTCGTTTGCTTCGAGGAAGCACTCGAAGCGCCGCATATAGGAGGCCCACGTCTCCCGGGTCGGGTCGAAAGGCGCCGGTGGTGGACATCGTGACATCGTGGCAGAGAGTAGGCAGAAAGGCAGCTGCCTGGCTGGTTGGAATCGCTGAAGAAGCAGTAACGGTTCTCCTGAACCCAAGCCTTCGTCGCCACTGTTGGATAGTGGGTAGAGATACAGACTTCCACCGCTGCTCCCGGGTCGGGTCGAAAGGCGCCGGTGGGTGGACGTTGGACATCGCGGCAGAGAGTAGGCAGAAAGGCAGCTGCCTGGCTGGTTGGAATCGCTGAAGAAGCAGTCACGGTTCTCCTGAACCCAAGCCTTCGTCGCCACTGTTGGATAGTGGGTAGAGATGACAGGAGACAGACTTCCAAAACAGCTCTTTATTTCAGCTCTTGTATCAGCAACCAGCAAAGAGCAGTCTGACAGCTTGCCCTTTTATAGGGAGCTGTCAGACAGACCAGCCAATAGCGTTTGAGCTTTTTCCCGCTCAAACGCTGGACCTGGTTGGAACCATGTAACACAGTTTAAACAGTTGGAACATAACAAAAAGGTTCGGAAACCAACCCACAAGCTCAGAGAACAAACCTTCACCCTCACATATCAAGAGAGATAATAGCTAAATATCATCTCCAGATGAGCTGCCTGGGCGGCTGGATCCCCATGGAAGTAGAATCTCACTTCTAGATAATGTAGAACTCTTATTCTGACTTATATGGAACCATGGCAAATAATGCCAGCAGCATCAGGAGATCAGTGTTCCTCACCAGTGTCCTAAATTCAAAAGTGGAGCTGTTTGAATACTGGATTTTTATGTATGGCTGACCTTAGGGAGGTTGGTTGAAACTATCTGTAAAGTAGATCTCTGAGTGTTTTTGTCTTATTTCTCAGACTGTTGCCTAAGGATAGGCATTGTAGTTCATTTAAGTATATGGTTTTAGACTATAATTATTTGATGAAATAATTGATACATTTGCATATTAATAAAACCAATGTTTTCAAAAGCAGCAGTTTCTTTGCTTTTAGGTAATGCATACTGTAATTGTTTCTTACCAGAGGTATTTTTGGGGAAGATACCTTTGTGGAAGAGAAGGAGCCATTTCTAAAATCAGATTTGCACATGACATGAATATATAGTATTAGGTAAGTTTTTATATAAAATCACATACACATATATAAAATTTTATGTAGCATTTATATAGAAGATCTGATCAACTATCCAGAAGCATTGATTATGAATACATTAAAACAACAGATTAATCTGATTAGCAGCTAAACGTAGTTCTTCCAATACTTAGTGAATATTTTAGTCAAAAATAAATAGCAAATTCCTAAGTATACAGGATTCTAAAGATAAATGAACCCAATAATGTCTTCATATGATGCTTTTAGCAAAACAGAAAGTTTATTTGTTGATTTGAGAAAGCATAAAATTAATAGGGGGGAATTATAGAATATTTTGTGCTATGGCATTGAAGGGTAGTTGTTGGATGCAATAACTGGTAAATAATGGAAATAAAGCATACACAAGAATAAATGGAATGCTTAGTAAATGGTTCAAGGATGTGTGAGCAGGTTGTATATTTAGAAGTAAATGTACAAGCAATGTTTAGTGATATTTGAAGTATCTTAGGAGAAGACATGAATGTATGCATACTTCCGTATGCACATATTTCATTATGCAATAATGTACATTTATGGGTGAATGTGTAAGAAATGCTCACAATGATATTAGAAATATATTAGGAGAAGACATGAAGGCATATTTCTGTTTGCTGACATTGCCATGTTATTGAGAATCAAAATTATTTTCCACATTAGACTGTAAGATGCAATAAAGCATGGATCTGAAAATTATTGCATCAAAGACTAAAGTAGTTATATTTTATGTTTTACTAGGGGAAAAAAATTGCAATTGAGTGAACAATTGCACAATTTATATCAGTTTTGAAAAATTATAGTATAAACAGATGAATTTGTATACCCATCAAACTGTAAAAGTAGCTATGGTTGACTTACAACCATTCATTTACTGATCATTTGAAATTACAAAGGCATTGGAAAAAGTGACTTATAACCGGTTTTCACAATTGTTGCAGCATCTCTACGGTCATGTGATCAAACTTTGGACACTTGGCAACTGGCATGTATTTATGACAGTTGCACTGTCCTGGGGGGTCATATGGTCACCATTTGACTTCTGACAAGCAAAATCAATGGGACAAGCATGATTCACTTAACTGCAGTGATGTGTTTAACAATTGCGGCAAAAATGTTGTAAAATTGGGCGCAACTCACTTAATAACTGCCTTGGTTAGCAACAGAAATTTTAGCCTCGGTTGTGGTTATTAAGTCAAGGACTGTCTGACCTTACAGACTGCCTAATCATAGGACAAACTCTAAATGTGTGAAGTTCTGAGTTTCATTGTATAGTCTAACAGAATTCTACGGTGTTTTCCAAAGTAAACTACTGTTAAACTATTGCCAAAGTACCTTCAATTCTGGGAAAGGATAATACAGACTAAAAGTAACAACAATCATATGAGCATCTGTAACAACTGACTAGCAAACAGTGTTAGCCCCCATTTTAGCCCAGGAATTGAAACTGACCAATTTGCTGCTGCGGCTGCTGCTACTTGGCTGAGTATTTGGAAGGCTTCTCTACAGCAGAGTTCTAGAAATTTGCTCCGCACTCCAATCCAAATTGTGGCATTGCTGGAATTTCCTAGGTTCCAGAAGCTCCTGACAATATAATGACACAGAGACACACGAGACTTGTGCAGGATTGATGGAGTTCCTGAACTCTGCTGACTTATTGTTTTAGTTCACAGTTGTTGCACGAAAGTCAGTTTTCCAAATATAATACCAAATTCTAGTAGTTATTAGCACTCAACTACTGTTTAAACTATCTGGTTTTTAAAAATCACATTATAAACTATGTTTTTTCAGTTTGAAAGCTATCACGATAACCAGCTTCTTCATGCTTTATGATCCCAAACAGCTCTCTGATCCTTTTCCAGACATGCCTAAAATGCCCATTTCAATCCTATATCACAAAGCCTTGCCTGAAAAAGTCACTTATCTTTTTCCTGAAGAATGTTTATACTGCAGACAACAGAAAGAATCCAAGAATGTTGGTTAAGTGCATCTTTTTGCATTTCTGACCTGTGCAAGATGTAGGACGTAGATGGAGGAAAAATACTTTCCTGAGGGCTGACTAGAGGTCTATTCAACTCTTCTTCCATGTAACATTTTGCTATCTTTCTGATAAGATGTAGTAAGCATAGCACATAGTAAGCAGATTCTCAAAGAATTACTTCAGAATGTGTTGTGCCACCTCAGATTACATGTGCTGCTCATTTTATCACCTGCTAAGTCTCTGGAATCCACATGGCATGCATAGGCACCTATTCCTAACCATAATGATGTTAAAATGATGAAGCGTCAGATGCTCCACTCTTTTATAGTTGCATCATGCTGTCACATGTAAGTAGAAAAGCAGCAATGTTTGTATCTCAAAGAATATTTCATTACTTGCTCTCCCCCCCTGCCCGCCCAGCGCCCGCCCTTTGGTGGAATAGTCAAAGATATAGAAGTAACCAGAGAATATAAAACTAAGTTGAGTGAAGTTGTATGTACTTCCACTTGGATGTTTTGTGTTTAAAGAAACAATAATATATCATGTATCAAAAATGCAAGTGTCAAATTTATTTTCCATATATATATATACACCGTGTTTTCCCGAAAATAAGACCCTGTCTTATATTTTTTTGAACCCCGAAATAAGCGCTTGACCTTATTTTCGGGGAGGTCTTATTATTTTGGGGCGCATGGAGCAAGACAGGGCTCCTCTTGCCGTCTTACCTGATTTCTAGCTCTGTCTCCCTAACCTTAACCAGAGGAAATGGTATTTTTGGGGGAGGGCTTAGTTTTGGGGAGGGCTTATTTTCAGGGGAGGTCTTATTTTGGGGAAACACGGTGTATTGGGGTTTTATTTTTGCAAACTGCCCAGAGTTACTGTGAGTGAATTGGGTGGCTATATACATTTTCTTAATAAATAAAACTCAACAACAGTAATAATAAAGCTATATGTGATATAAACTTTCCATTATAAAAGTGTGTATGAGTTTTTAATTGTTTTTAAATGTTTTTATTGTGTTTTCTTTTAATAGTTTTTTATATTGTTGTGAGCCACCCAGAGTCCCTTGGGAGTTGGGCGGCATACAAATTTAATAAATAATAATAATAATAATAAAAGGAAGGGGGAAGCCTTGAAATTTATTATGTAAAAAACTCTTAAGAAAATTTGAAGTTTGCTTGAAAATCTTTTAATCTCAGTTAAAAGAATAGTTCAATATTTTGGCAAATGGCACTGCTGCAAATAAATTTATTTTTCTAATGATGTATACATAGATTCCATATTTCCTGATATTTTAATAACCTTCAACTACTGGGAATATTTCCAGAAAGAAGTATGTGACTACAACAATCAGCAATTGCTATTAAGTATGTTAACAATTCTATGAATTTCAGTCCTCATAAGGTAATATTAGGGCAAGGTCAATGTCAGTGTATGTCCCAAAATGCATCTCCAAACTCAAGATGATCATAACCTACTATTTTTATTGAGTATTCTTTAAGATACCCCATATACTGTACACATACTGTATGTTGTGTTAATTATATTTTAAGATAGCAAGATACTAATTTTATAGTTTTTAAAACAATGGCAAGACAAGGATGATAATTATAGTCCAACATTATCTGGGGGCTTATAAATCATCCAGTTCAGCCCTCTGTTGTCCGCTGGCATTGATTCTTTAGGATTCCAGAAAAAAAGCCTTTTATGTCACATGCTACCTATTTTTTCCACTGGAGATATAATAGACTATGACATCTTTTACAAGCAAAGCCTGGGTTTGAGTTATGGGTCCTTTAGCTAAGTCTTTTGAGCTTTATGCTGATGAAGTTAAAAGAGACTGGGGAGATAGTCAAAAACATTTTTAGTTGTGGAGAGGCAAAACAGTTGAGCTTTGCTTAGAGTGGGATATAAATGAACTTCAAGAATTATTTTATAAATCAATGGAAGAAGTGAGAATTGAAGTGTGTAGTCACCTCTTCTCAAATGAATGCATCTCTCTTTGCTGAACTCTAATGAGCTCCAGGTGGTAGTCCCTTCCCCCTCCTCTGTGCCCTGATGCTTCCAATTTTATCCAACAATTTCAAATTAGAAGTAGTGCTGGATGTGAAATGTGACCTTTCACCTCTTTACAACAGTTGTGATTACTGTATTATATGCCTTTGGAAATTGGAGTCATTGGTTGAATCGTGCAACATGGATAATTGAGCTCGTTACTTCAAAGAGTGTTCTTCTTACAGAAGTTACACAGTTCTTATAAAGATGTGCCACTTTCAGACGCAAAATAGAAAACAGCTGTGTTTCAGAGAAGAACATTGGCCATCCCAGATTCAGACTGGCTGTATAGCCTTTTTAAATCCATGCCAGTTGGTTTTAATGGGCGGTGCCTTTTCAATTTATTAGATGATTTATTTTACAGTACATTCAAAAATGTAATTATGATAAATCCTTGTTCTGGCAAGTTTAAAGGGATGATCTTTTAAAAACATGGGTTGCCACTGAACCAAATACATTGTCTGCACTGGGCAAAAGGCAAAACAGTTCACTCTGTTCCTCATTTTATACAACATTGAGAACTGAATTTTATTTTGACACTGGTAAGAGTACACATTATCCAGTGATACACTGAAGGATGTTTTAGTGGTATGCCAAGCACTATTTAGTCATGCTATACTATCCAGTAACACTTTTGTCAGTACTATGTTCAACAATGCCTGCCACTCAAGGTGGCTACCTTATTCTACCAAACAGTTCATGTTGTTCCCTGTGTACTCTGGCTAGTAGCAGTTCTCCACGCCTTTCTTAGCCTAGCTATATGTAACACTTTAACTTAAGGAGCAGGGAAACTCCTGAGCCTAATAGGGCCTGCCAGCTAGGCCCATCTCCCTTCCAAATGCCTCAGTCATAAAATTTAATATGTAGCATGTTTTAATTTAGCATTTTATATTTGCCATTAAACTTTACAAAGGTTGATGAAGGAGGGAGAGAAAAAGAGATGTGTGTGGTGCAGCTGGATAGTGTAGTGGTTATAGCATGGATTTTGAAGTGGGAGATCAGGAATCAAACCCCAGCTAGTACCTACCTTACAATAGGGTTAAATGGGATAAGGCCTAATGCTTCACCTACCTATCACTAATATGTTCCAGCTATGCTGGCTGGAGAATTCTGGGAGTTGAAGTCCACAAGTCTTAAAGTTGCCAAGTTTGAAGACCTCTGAACTAGGAGAATCATGCCAGCTGGGACATAACCTGGATTAACAAGATCTGCATCAGATGTTTCGGAACCAGGACAACACGATGATAAGTGCGCTACTGGAACAAATTACATATGGACGAGACAAGAGAACCAGGAATTGATGGAATGTAACTACAGCAATAGATCTAATGAGAAGTGGTATATGAAACATATGAGGGAAATATAGATGGACAGAAGACTTGCATCCAAACTAACTGGGAAATACCGAGTTACCCAATGTTTCAACATAGTGAAGAGGAAACTGCTTTCATAATTTTTGATAGGCCAACTACACATTATGTCTTGGACTTTTTTTGACACATTCACAAGGAAAAATAGCATGGCTACTGATGTAAGAATCACATTTGTATAATGTGGCTTGGTCACAAAAGTCTCTTCATATTAAATACAACTGTTTGGGAAATCAACTGAAGTTTTTGCAATAGCACTGAGTCTAGAAAAGAAATACTGAATGACTATCAGTCAGTATGGAAATTAGGCAATGTTTGTATTAATATTTGAGGCATAGAATGAAAACCATTTCTAAAAGGGTTATATTGAAATATTTTGAAACTATCATTTTTCTGTTTCCTTCTTTTTGAGTGAATAGTCATAATAAATATAATTCACACGCTTGTTGGGTTCATAAAATGTACTGTGTCAAAATCATCTGAAACACAATATGATGTGTGAATTCAGCCACTGATTAACTTGGGATCTGCTTCAGCGTGGAAAAAAGCATGTATCCCATACTGGCTCATATTAAAATAAAATGTACCTGAAAGATATGTAGCACATCAGAGAAGATCCAGATTAATATTTTAATGTTAATATTTCTGTCATCTTGTTGGTAGAGAGAAGAGAAAATGAAAGAGAAAGAAGAGTTGGAGACTGCTGATATATTTCCCAATATCTCTTAGGACTTCAGATTAGTAACACGCTGAATGCAAGGTTATCATATCTTGGAGTTTGATTCAGCAGCTCTGGATTTCAACTCTAGTTTTTGGGTTTTAGCACTTTATGCTTGGACCAAACAGATGACACAAGGCTTCATGCTGTGGTGATGGAGACTCCTGCTGCATTATAGAATCCACAGAATGCTTATAAAATTATTTTGAATTTAGACTTCTAATCATGTATTCAACACTCTTTCACTCTTTTAAACAGGTGTTTTTTTTTTTAAAAAGGCTCACCTAATAGTTAATGCAATAATGGGATTGTGCCATGAACAGGGGTCTACTGTTGTGCAAATAGACATTATACTCAGTCCTGTCAACTGAGTTATGGAGTTCCTTCTTCAACACAGGTGTCAAACTCACGGCATCACGCTGCCGTCACGTGAGGTATCGTGCCATTTCCCCCCCTTTGCGGAGCTGGGGTGGGCCTGGCCTGCACGTGATGCATCCAGCCCACAGGCCGCCAGTCTGACACCCCTGTTCTTCAAGCACTAGGTCTTTGAGCCAAATAAAGGTGGGAATCTGGCAAGTAGAGGGAGAGCTAAGTTTGAAAGAAGTAGACTCTCTCCAGCTGGTAAATCAGTTTGCCAGCAATACATGTTTATGACACACGGATTGTGCTTTTCCAGTTGTTGGCCAGATGAAAGTGGTAGTCTTCTTATATGTGACTTTTTATTCAATGATAAAATGCCTTGAGAACTGTAAATAAAGGATAACATTCAATCTAAATAATAGTATATTACAATAAATATACAGCAATTCAATCTGGACAATATAAATACTAGCCAAAACTAAACACATCACATTATAGATTAAAATGTCAATCTGGTCAGTGAACTCAGTGATTCTAGCATGCTGTATTCCATAAACAATGGGAAAACATCTTTTGTGAAAAAGGCTTATTACTGTAAGGCTCTAAGTCTTAGAGCCTTCAGAGGAATAAGCCTTTTTCACAAAAGATACTAGAATTTCTTGTTGATTTACAACCACAATTAGGACCGGAACTTGATTCACGCAACCTATCGATATGCTTTTTTTTTGTGGGTGATTAAGCCAATTGAGGTTTATTCAATAAGTCATGACCCAGTCAAGCAGTTGAGTGCAGGTATACCCAACTTTTTTTTTTAATGAGCCTTCCATTCAGGGTACTTACAACCCTGTCAATATTTTTACAGGTAGAAGACGCTGAAATTCCTCCTCCCCCCAGGTGGCCCGTATAATTTTAGCACCTGCACGGGCGGCCCAAGTGCACTGCCGAAAAGCGCTCCGGACTGCTTAATAGAAGCGAAAAAAGGCGGCAAAATGCGAGCAACGGAGGAGACGCCTCCAGAAGCCCAGAAGGACGACAAGTTCACGTGTTAACCAAGGGAGTCCAGGCAAAGCTGCCTTGCATGTGCCAAGAGATACCCTCGACCAAGCTCCCTCTGCTCGATAGAGAAGGGTCGCCAGGGGCAGGCACAGACCCGCAGGGATGAAGCGCGAAGCGGGGTGGTCCGACGTCGAAGCCGCGCCCCTCCGCCGTGGCCATTCGGCTTCGTTGCGGAAGAACCTGGTGCCTACAAGGGGCGGGGGAAGCTGGCGGAAAGCTGGCCTGCGTTAGGAGGAAGAGGAGGGAGGAGGAGGAGGAGAGTGAACGAGCTAGAGAAAGATGTCGGCGGCCGGCGGAGGGGCTACTTCCGCTGTGTCGGTGTTGGCCCCGAATGGGAGGCGAGTGACGGTCCGAGTAGGCCCAAGCACCGCGTTGATCCAGGTGGGCAAGACGGAGGTGGGGAGGGTTGTGTTCGCTCTGATTGGCCCCGGTCTGGAAAACAGGTGAGCAGGCTAGTTATGATTGGGTCTGCGGACAGGTCGTTGCCCTTAGTAGCTCTCGGGGCCGCAGAATGTTGTTGTGGGGGAAAGCAGAAAGCGTGCGGGTGGCCGTGTTGTTAAAAATAGAAAGTTAGGCCTTTGAGGAAGGGAAGGGTATGCGCTACCCAAGTGAGGATTGTGTTTTCTCACGCTCCTCTCTGCAAAGGGGATTCCGTGGAACACTGCCTCTTCCTGTGGATTCTCACCATTCTAGTTCTCTCTTATGGGGAACAGAAGGGACTAGTGCCCCTATATTTCGCAAAGTGTATTTGGTCCCTATACTTTGGCATAGTATAGGCCCTATACTATGCCAAAGTGTATTTGGTGCAGGCTTGCCTTACTAAGTGTAACTTGGGGAGGAGCTACCCTGAAAAATAAAAGTAGTAGTAGGTTACATGTTCTATTGAGCCACAGATTAGCCAGCCACAACTTAATTTACTGCCAACCTGGTTTGTATGATTACTATATGGTTCAGAGTGTTATGTGAAGCCAGAAAAATTGGGATAATAAAAGCAGTTGAATTAACTGTTGTTAAATATGGTCTATGTAAAGGAAAAGGAACTGAAGAGAAATTATCTGTGTAAGTGATTGAATCAGAAATTGGGATACTTAAGAGTTTTGGGGTCCATTGTATGTTTTTACTATTACTTTAAAACCAGATTAAAAATGAATTGCTATATTTGCATGAAATGCTTCCTATGGTTAATTTACTGATGTTTTACTTAATCTATTTTTCTGGGTTCTCATGATACGCTGATCCAAAGGCTAACCACAAGAGCTGGATTCGCGTAGCATGAGGTAAACTAAAACAGTGTGTTCACATCCAATGACTCCTAGTTTTTCTTTCAAACTTTCTTCTCGGCAATCTAATTTAGTGGTGAGATTATTTTTCAGACAGTTTATAGAATTTCATAGATAATAGATCCTAATTTATATTCTACTACACTTGACACAGAGACTAGTTCATCACTTTAAGAGATTATACATCATATTAAGCCTCAGTTTTTAAATATGACATTAAATAAGCTCAAATTCACCTATTGTGTTAAACGATATGCCATGGCTTACAACCAACAGTTCTGTTCGTAATGTAGTAAAGTAAGGCAAACTAAAGCAACGTTTTTACTTAGTGTGATGTGTGAATCTTGATAGAGTGAAATTTATTGCTGTGTTGACATGATGTATTGACCCAAAAATCCAGTTAATGAGAATGTACACTATAATGGCAAGCATCAGATTCTCGGTTTGAATGTTTATGGTTAAAGAGTCCTGCACAATGGAGTTTATTTATCTTCATGTGGACATGGCTAATGCCTTTTGTGTGAGGTATGTGTAAGATCAATGTCTTTCATTTAACATAATTTAAGACTTCTATAGCTATGTTTCCAGTGCCCTGCTGAGGTAAAGCAATATTTTAATTCCACATTTGTTTTTAGTTGTTGATATTTGATTTATTTTGTTTAAACTTGTTTTTTTTCTGAACTTCTCTGGGAGGAAGAGAATATAGAAATAAGTACACTTGTTCACATTAACTCTTTTCTTGCATTGCAAACAAATTTTGATTATATTCTCTTTTCATACAGATTAGTTTGGCACCTTGTGTTAAGCCATTTTTTAAATTTAAGTATGGCTTATGCAATAAGTACAAATGACAAGATTAACAGTCATTCCAAGACATAAAAAGTGACTATATTGACATCTTGGGCTAAGCTAAAACAAAACAATTGTATGATTGTGTGTCATATATGGACATAGACACTAAGCACAGTAAATTTATATCACAGGTTATTTTCCATTTCTGGTAATCAAGTTGAGTTCTGCTTCTGTTAGCTACATGAACATATTCACACTGTTTTATCAGCATTATGAAAGTGGTTTGAAACTACCTTTTTCCAGATTTTTTCAAACTTTCAAGTTCAATTTATAGAAACATGATTCCTATCTAAATATTAACCAAATCTGATTGATTTTTTTTGAGATCAGATAGATGCCTATACTTTCATTTAACATGTTTATAATTTATAATCTTTCTGAGCTGTTCCTGCAAATTCAAGGGCATAGGGCAGTGATGGCAAACCTTTTTTTGCTCGGGTGCCAAAAGGGTGCACAACCCCCCCTCCATGCTGCCCCCCCCCGCGCATTCGAACAGGGCTCACAAGCCTCCAGAGCCTGTGGATGGCAAAAAACGGATTCCAGCTTATTTTCGGCCTTCCGGAGGGCGGGGGGGGGGAGGTCGTTTTCACCTTCCCCAGGCTTCAGGAAAGCCTCCGGAGCATGTGGAGGGCGAAAAACGGACCCAACGGCCCAACCGGAAGTTCGGAAACGAACTTCTGGTTGGGCCATTGGGCCATTTTTCACCCTCCCCAGGCTTCAGGAAAGCCCCCCCGTCCTCCGGAAGGCCGAAAATCAGCTGGCCAGCGCGCACATGCGCGCTGGAGCTGACATAGGGCAACGCCTCGCGTGCCCTCAGATATGGCTCCGCGTGCCACAGGTTCGACATTACGGGCATAGGGTTTTCCCTAAATTTGTCCCCACAACTATAAGCCTGTGACATATATTGGGCAGTAAACAAACGGGTATTTTGATACAGATTCAACACCATAGCTATTGGCTCTCAGCATAAACTACAGGTAGTCCTTGATTTATGACGGGTCACTTAGAAACTACTCAAAGTTTTGACAGACCATCCTAGGGCTACTTGCAACCCGGATTTGAAGTTTAATGGTGAAGGACCCCCTCCCATAGTCATATCGCATTTTGAATACTTGATAAATAGGGCACACGTTTACAGTCATTTTCAGCATCCTGTGGTCATATGACCATAATTTACGATGTTTCTGTGGTGTTTGCATTACAATTGCTACATTTGCTTTATGACTGCTGCAGAAAAAGGTCGTAAAATTGGTCATAGTCAAGTGGTGGCCCACTTAATGACAGTTATGACTTACGACTGTAAATCTAGGCACAATTACAGTTGTAAGTTGAGGACTACTTATATTTTGGCACTTGTTATAGCCATGATTCAATGACCATGTTGTGTCTAGAACTAATATAATTGAGGTACCCCACTTTCTGTTAAAAGTAGTATCATTTATGAGCAGTTAATATTCTAAAATGCATTTTTGTTGATCTAAATTATGAGGAAAAAAGGTTGTTCTTCCCTATGTAGATGTGAATTTGAATTCCTACTTGACACATAAGTGAGGAGAAAGTAAATAATCTATTTGAAATATCTTGTGTATGTCAATCCAAATTAATTCTCTGTATATTTTTTTCTTCAGGTCTTGGAAGAAGTTTGTAGAAAGCAGAATTTTAGTGCTAATGAATATGATTTGAAGTAAGTCTTACTGCTTTATTATTAATCAAATTTGTATGGCCGCCCATCTCACAAAAAGCGACTCTGGGTGATATAAATTGAATAAAACACTAGATATAAAAACAACAGATATTAAAGCATAAAAATTCACACCAAAAGATAAATATTATAAAAAACAAATATACAAACCCTAGGCAGAGAGAGAATAAGAATGTTCACCTCAGTGATGGAGCCATCTAGCCAAGTCTCTGGTTCTGTGGGCACCCCCAGGCCTGGTCATATAGTCAGGCCTTCTGGAATGTCACAAGGGGTGGGGCAGAACTAATTTTTTTGGGGGGGAGAATATTCCTTAACGCAGGTACCACAATAGAAAGGATACATCTCCTGGTACCCACCAAATGTAGATCCCTACCTGATGATGCCCACAAGCATGCCTTCTCTGCCAGAGCTAATGGAGTAGGCTGATGTAACTACAGAGAGATGGTCCCTCAGATAGTCCAGTCCCATGTCATGAAGGGTTTATAATGTTAAAATCGGCATCTTGAATTGTACCTGAAAGCAGATTGACAACAAATGCACAGCTTGCCATTTTCCTCTTTCTTTGCCATTATTTTATAGGAAAAAACATCTGAAAGAGTTTATAGTAGTAATTCCAAAGATACTCCCTTTTATCTGATTCTGAATGTGTACGTTTTCTAGATTGAGTTTTGACAGAAGTTAACTATTCATTAGTGCATCGAATTATATTGTACTATAATGGAAATTCATATCCCCTCTTTCTACTTACAGTAAGATAAACACATTCTAGTAGAGAGACCCCTCAATGTCTTAATAATTGAGATAATTTGGGTATAAAGTTCTAGAATCTCTAAATTTAAATTTATTGGAGAACTTAATAGCATAATAGGCAAAGGACTGTTCATTATAACTTATTAATATTAATTATTATTAGTTAATAATTATTAAATACCAGTATTTATTATAGTTCCCATATTGACTTGGTTATGTTTTTCTCATTTACCTTTAATTTTATGAGAAAGAGAAAGTGGTATTTGTGAATATTTCCAAATATAATGGGTTCCAGCTGCAGAAAAAATTCTGGCAAAAGTTTGTACCTCATTCTCCTCCTGGCTGGTATTCCAGACAACTTTATTTTGGTTGCTCAGCTGACACTTCCTGAGTTGTTGAAATCATCTTTATGTAAATTTAATTCATTTCCCAGCCCCTTCATTTTTTAAAAAAATGATCAGTGGGCATATACCCACACTCCAATAGCTTTAATCCTTAGCTTTACTCTCAATTGTCCCTGGGTTTGGATGACATAACTGAATCCAAATCTAAAATTTGGCTTAGCATTCTTTGTAAACACACTCGTTGCTTGGTTCAGACATTGTTCTAAGCCATGGTTTGCCTAAATATGACTTGTTGAATAAACCATAATTGATTAGAATCATGCAGCATTAATCCATAAACCTTGGTGAATAAAATCTCAATACATGGCTTCATACAGTGAAATAAAACACACTATGTTATGGCTTAGTGCAATACAGGAGGTCCTCTATTTATACCACAATTGGGAACAGAATTTCTGTTGCTAAGTGATGCAGTTGTAAAGTGAGATTTGACATGCTCACATTGCTTATTGGCAGCAGCCCTCCCCATTGTGATTATTAACTGAGGACCCATCCTAATTTGGCAGCAGGGAGCCCCAGAATTGCATGGCTCTAGGGCTGCTTGCCATGGGGCAGGAAGCTGCAGCTACCTTGGACTCTGTCTTCCCCAGCTTACCTTTGCTGTCGTCTTGTTCCCATTGATGGCAGGCGTGGCATGGTTCTGGGGCTGCAAAAATTAGCCCCTGAGCTGCAGTGCAAAGGCCAGCCCCAACTCAACCCAGGAGTATGACACAAAGGACCTTTTTAGTGCATTACATCTCTGGGGCTGCAAAACGTGGCCCCTGAGCCACAGCACAAAGCCCAGCAGTGCACTGCAAAGCCTTAGTCACCCCAACCCAGTCTCAGTCTTTCAAGGAAGCCACTGTGCGTGACCTGGAAGAAAGCCTCGTGTGGCCAGTAGCTGCCTTGCTAAGGGCCATGCTAAATATGCCTCATCAGCAGGAGCAAGAAACAGTAAAGGTCAGCTGGGGAGGTGGAGCACAGGACTAGAGATCAGAAGAGCATAGATAGGGAGGAGATAGGCAGGTGGGAGTTGAAGTACCCCTGTGGTCATAATTGTGGGTAGGCTGTTAAGTATCCAAATTTTGATCAGATGTCCATGTGGGTGCTACAAAAGCTGCAACTACAGGCGCCCTTCGGAAGTCTCTTCATTCAGCACTGCCGTAACTTTGAACAGTCACTGACTGGATGAGTGGCCATAAGTCTGGGATTATCTGTATGTAAATTTAGCCTTTCTGACTAACTTCCATTTTAATCATTGTTTCCCCAAATAAGAGCTTATCCTTCTACTGTATTTATTGATATAATCGCTTTTAGAAATAATATATTGAAAAAAATGATGCAGCTTCAGTATAAAAACTTATTAATAGGCATGCATGTTTTGCAGATTTCAGAGGACCGTGCTGGATCTTTCTCTGCAGTGGAGATTTGCCAACCTACCCAACAATGCCAAATTGGAGATGGTGCCAATCTCTCGTAATAGAGTAGGGATTGAAAATACAGTATGTACTTTTCACTTTATGATGACTTTATTTTTATTTATTATCAAGATCCTTGTAGATTTTTCTTAGACAACGATATGTTCCCTTCCCCCTTAGCAGGGATCCCTGTCTACTTTATGGTAAATATATATATGAATATAAATTATTTAAATGAAGTGTTATGCATCTTAAAATACTATATCATTCTTTAATCTCTATAGAATATGCTAATTTACTTTTCATTTTTAGTTCCCTTCCCTCTTTCTCCTTTTATTAATACAGTTTAGTGTATTAAATTACAATACAGGGAAGGAGAAAGAAAGGAATGGAGATAACATAGCAATAGCAGAATTCCAGTTTTTAAAATAACATTCTATTATATTTCAAGTATAGTCATGTTTTTATACAACCTGAAAACAAGCATGTGCTGTTTCTGCCAGTAGGTGGTATTAACAAACCTGGATGATTGCATTGTAGTTTGCTTATGTGGAAATTAGAAAATCTGACTGATTCTTAATAACACACAGAGTTTGAAATCATACTTTGCCTTGGCTTAAAACTTTGATTTATCTGGGAAAGAGCAAGTTAGCACTTTTAAATGATCACTTTTAAAAAAGGAATGGGTCTGTCCTGACTTATTAATGAGAGAACCCTGTCAAACAAGTATGTGCTGTTATATGTGAATGCCACTGTGTTTCTCAATGTATTCTTAAATTCTGGGAACCTGATTCTTCAAGTAGGCTGCTTTTTTATGTATGGCTAAGTTAAATATTCCTTGCTGCCATTTTGTATATAAGAGGATTTTGGATTTCCAGGCCTTCAGTATGAAATGATTATGAGTATTGTTTGGAGTAAAAGTCAACCTATGGCACATGATCAGATTTTTGGTACATAGCTAATGTTTATTGTTGAAATTAGATATTTCTGGTGAGTGAATTATAAAATATTCCTTGATTTATTTTCTGTCAGAAAGATATAATTAGAAAACAGCTTATAATCATATGATTATTAGTATCTTTTTATATCTAGAAGTGGGTAGATTTAATCATAAGCTGCTGTCATGGAAGAACTATAACTGATCTTATTGAATATTTATTTAAAATATTATGTACATTTGTTTTTGTTTCTAAACCTAGTAGAATTATTTAAAAAAAAAAGAGTAAAAGAAGTTTATTTTAAATCTAGCTTCTGGAAATCACATATTTTTTTACATTCTAGTTGTGCTTTGCAGGGAGAACTTTTATTAAGGTAAACAGTGTGTTGAGTTTAAATTTCAACATATAAAATAAGGTTGGAGGACTAAAAATTCCACTTTTTGAGTAGTTTCTTTTCCCTGGAGAAGCTCCTCCCAATCTCCTAAAGATACTCTCATCAGAGAAGAGAACTGAAAACTGGATGGAAGCACAAACCATAAGCAAATTGTTCCTCATAGTTCACACCTTAGCTCATCCAATTTAGTTGAATCTATGACCTTTGGGAAAGCAGTATCAATAATGGAAGAGTCAGGGAAGTTGGTTTCCAGATGCACACTTAATTACTTTGGAACCATCTCAGTATTGTTAATGTCATCCATAATAGCTTTGGATAAATTGAAAGTTTTCCGATATGTTTATTTAATCTGGCACTTTTGTAGATGCTAGATCACTAAACTAGAAGTCTGCACATTGTTCTTGGAATAAGGTCTTTGATTACAGTAGATGCAAATTCAAGATAAAACAGATTATGCTGTTAAATACTTACCTGTACAGTTATTATAATTTCTTTTAACTATACCATGACAATCATGGACCTGGTCCAACATATTCAAGGGCCAAACATATGGGGGTGGGGGTGGAGACATCGCATATTGGATCTGGTTTTTGTCTTAAGCCAGTGATGATGTGATGTATTTTGGGAATAGTAACGTCAGTCCTGTTCTCTGGATGGATCATTCCCTCTTGGTTTAGAGTTCTATGGAAGTGAAGCCTGTAAAGTCAGCTCATTCCAGGTGCCTGATGGATTCTATGCAATTTCAGAGGGAGCTTGGGCATTTTCCAAGACATGAAGTGACACGAGATTCCTAGGGTGCCCCTGGATAAAGAAAAAAATGAAGCCAACTGAGCACAAGTAGGAGCCTTCATTAGGATGAACTACTCCACTCTTAACTGTGTGTGCAGATAACTGGCTGGCCACTCTGTTTTGAGTGGTTAGGTCCTTCCCAGATAAGGAGGAACCAGATGAACCCTTCCATGGCCATTGGGAAGAACATTCTCACCATTTGTCAGACAAAGATGCTCAACTTTGCTTGGAATTGTATTCCAGCTGGGTAGGTCCTTTGGAAAAGATGTCTAAGCCCTGTTATCGAGGAGGAGTATGAATTGGTCGATCCTGAGCATGTGGATGGGATCCTCACAGCTATAAGCTCAGCCACTTGTGTTCTGGTCTCATGCTGCTTCTGGTTGATCAAGGCTTCTTGGGAGGTTCCATGTGGTTGGGGCCAAATGATTAATGTCTTTTTGTGGAGGAGATGGTACCTCCTGCCTTGGTACCAACCCCTTAAGAGGCCTTCCACGGAACCACAATGTTGAATAACTTGTCCAAGATCCAGCCTTCCCTTTCTAGGGAGGTTGTTGAAAAGCTCTTCTGTAGAGGGCCTTTGATGTAACGTTATTTAGATTCTTTCAATCTGGATTCAGACCAAGGTATAGCATTAAGACGATACTCGTTGTGCTTGGGGGTGATCTTTGGAAAGCTTACGATGGAGACGGTGCTCTGGCTTTCCTAAATTTCTCAGCAGCTTTTGATAGCATTGGCTAGGGATTCTTTGAACTAGTCCTAGGATTGGGAAGCACTGTTTTGCAGTGGTTCTCCTTCCTCCATAGTTGATTTCAGTCAGTTTTGGTGGGGAGAGGTCTAGTCCTAGGCCAATGCAGTATGGGATGCTTCAGTGCACAGGTCTCTAACTGTTCCTCTTTAACATCTACATACAATTGCTGGGTGAGGTCATTTGATGGTAAGGGTACAGTATCAGTGTGCTGATTATACCCAGTTGCACAATTCTACCCGGGTTGGGTGGAAGATGCTGTTGCAGTGGTGATCCAGTGCCTGGAGGCTGTGAGAGTCTAGACAGGGAAGAACTGGCTCCAACTCAACCCAAGCAAAACCTAATGACTTTGCATTTGTGAGGCCGCCAGATTCTGGTGTCTTATAGCAAAAGCACTTAGACTTATATACCATTTCATAGTGTTTTACAGCACTCTCTAAGCAGTTTACAGAGTCAGCATATTGCCCCCAACAATCTGGGTCCTCATTTTACCAAACTCGTAAGGATGGAAGCTGAGTCAATCTTGAGCTGGTCAGGATTGAACTGGCAATGAGCAGAATTAGCCTGCAATACTGCATTCTAACCACTGCGCCACCACGGCTCCTAAAGGTGGGCTCCTCCTCCTTGAGGGTATGTTTCTATCCCATCAGATTGGATAGAGTAAGCATGCTACAGGTCCCTTTTCTTAAACATTGGTATTTAGTGGAATTTAGGAAGCATATCTTTTCTGAAGCAGACACTGTTCTGTGGAACACCTCCCTGGGAACTGACAGGCCCCTATACCTTTATTCTATCAGTTTATTTAATTAGAAGTATCAGTTTATTTAATAAGAAGGCTCCAATTCTTAGTTCCTAATACTGTTAACTTTTGTTACAGGTAGTCCTCGATTAATGACCGTTCATTCGGTGGCTGTTTGAAATTGCAACGGCAATGACTGGAGTTATGACCCCTGCCTGAAGTTAGGGTTGATACAGTGCCCCTGTAGTCATACGATCAAAATTTGAGTTCTTAGCTGCACTCCCACTCTTCCAACCTCAGGGATGCTGCAATTCCCCCCAACCTGCCAACCTTCTATCTAGGCCACCCTGAACAGCAGCAATGGATGGCAGCTCTAAGGCTAGGCTTAAAGTAGCAGCCTGGGCCTCAACTTCAGCCCTAGCAATTCCACTGCCACTTAGAAAGGCTCCCTCGGGCCATCCTCAAGGTGAGATTACCTTTGATGGCTAGTGCTCCCCAGGATCCATTGCAAGCCACTTACCTTCAGGCAATAGTCTTTTTCTGTTGAGTACATGGCCTATATAAATATATAAATAATTCCCTCAACACTGTCAAACTATTTACTAAGTCTGCACTAATATTAATCTTCTCATCGTTCCCATCACCCATCTCCTCCCACAAATGACTGTATGACTGTAACTTTGTTGCTTGTATCCTTACAATTTATATTAATATTGATTGTTTCCTGATTGCTTATTTGTACCCTATGACCATCATTAAGCGTTCTACCTTATGATTCCTGACGAACGTATCTTTCCTTTTTATGTACACTGAGAGCATATGCACCAAAGACAAATTCCTTGTGTGTCCAATCACACTTGGCCAATAAAAAATTCTATTCTATTCTATTCTATTCTATATTCTATTCTATTCTATTCTATTCCTTTTCTGTCCGAATTCTATTCTATTCTATTCTATTCTATTCTATTCTATTCTATTCTATTCTATTCTATTCTATTCTATTCTATTCTATTCTATTCTATTCTATCAAGGCAGTCCCAGGTTGAATTAGGCTTTCGTTCTTGAAAGGGCTTAGGGGCATTTCTTGTGCAACCTCTGCAATTTCCCAAAACCACATGAAATCACAGCCCTCTCATACAACTTCTGGAGGGCCCAGGGACCACATGAGAGCAAGCCCCAGTCTTGCTTTGCCTCTGCAGCTTCCAAAAACCATTCAAGAATGGAGTGTGCTTTTGTGCAATGTTTGGAGGCTGTGTGAAAATGATATATGCTCTTGTATGACCTCTGAAAATTTTGCAAGAGGACCCCTGGAAATTGCATGGTCTCCAGAATTTCTGAAAATTGCATGAAAACATGCTTCATTCTTGCATGATTTTTCAGTCTTTCTGCAAAGACTTTCTAGTCCAGAGGGGCAGGGAAACTGGCATTCTATGACAGAGAAAGGGAAGTCTCCAAGCTTTGTTCCTTCAGTGCATCGTTCCAGTTCCTCTCCCTACCCTGGACTAGAAAATCTTTTTAACTTTCTAGATCACAGCAGGGGAAAAAAGGACCAGGAAAAGAAAGCTTAGATCATCAGGATCTCAGCTTCCCTTCTCCATCCCAAGGCACCAGTTCTTGTCACAGAAGGAGTTGCCTGCCCTCTTTCGGCAGACAGCTCTTTCTCTTTCACTTACAATGGTAAGTCGAGGACAACCTATACAACATACAGTGCAAGGACTGACAAGCAGGTAGAAGACTGACAGACTGTATCATGAATATTAGTTGGTAGTCAGAATACATGATATCTTTTTGTAAGGGCCTAAAGACATGGCTGTGCCAGTCTGCTTGGAGTCCCAGTGGGGGAACAGCGCAAGAGATGGTTAATTGAGTGATAACAGATTGAGGTTGGACCCAAACCTCCTATCTTTTTGTAAGACCTGGCTCTGGCAGTTGGCTTGGAGCCCCAGTGGAGGAAGGAAAAACACAATGTATGTTGTTGAGTAATAACAGATCCCACCTCCCCCGACTCTGCCCCCACCCTCCCCATGTGTCCTTGGTTTTAATGTCTCTGTATGTTTTAACTGTATATGTAACTCTAAACTGCCCAGAGTTATCCAATGGTAAGATGGGCAGCCAATAACTTTTGTAAACAACAAACAAAGGTCCTTAAATTCATCACACACTGACAAGTTACAAAACGATTTCAATTGGGAAACTATTCATAAAATCCAAAAATGGAAGATAATTCATAGAGGCTTGGCACTCTTGACAAATCAATTATTAACATACACATTGAGATAAGCTTAATGTGTAAGCCGTTAAAAAAAAAGTATGCAAAGTCAAGGAAGAGGGCCGAGCTCTGAGGCACCCCACAAACGAGGGGTCTAGGGGTCGACCTCTGTCCTCCTGCCAACACCGACTGAGACCGATCAGAGAGATAGGAGGAGAACCACCGTAACACGGTGCCTCTCACTCCCAATTCCGTTTCATCCAATGATCGTAGGAGCTGAAGTGCCACCACTTTCTCTACAACCTTTCCCACAAAGGGTAGGTTGGAGACTGGACGGAAGTTCTTTAATTCAGCTGGATCCAAGGAAGGCTTCTTGAGGAGGGGTAGCACAACCGCTTCCTTTAACAGTTGCAGAAAGGACCCCTCACTCAAGGACGCGTTAACTAAAGCCTGGAGCCAGCCTCGTGTCACCTCCCTGCTAGCCAAAACCAGCCAGGAGGGGCACGGGTCCAACAAACAGGTGGAGGCACTCATCGCTCCGACAGCCTTGTCCACTTCCTCAGGAGTCACAGGCGCAAATTCATCCCACACAATAGTACTAAGACCTGTCCCCGTCATCACGG
>QLTV01003388.1:1983879-2039938 GCA_003457575.1 Thermophis baileyi | reverse complement strand
CCTTCAAAGTGTTCGGTCAGACTCGGAGTTACTGGTCCTCCAGCGTCGCTCTAGACGTCTCTTCTGGCGCTTCATCTCCCGGAGCTCCTCGGTAAACCAGGGAGCTTTCCTGGATCCACCGCCATGGAGAGGTCGCAAAGGCGCAATCCAGTCTAGTGCCCCAGATGCCGCCCTATTCCAGGCAGCCACCAGGGACTCCGCCGGATTGTGGACAAGGGAGTCGGGTATCTCCCCAAGCTCCTTCTGGAACCCTTCAGGGTCCATTAGGCGTCTGGGGCGGAACCACTTAAAAATGGTACTAACACTTCACGTAGTCTTGATTCTATCCCTCTGTTAAGGCAGCCTAGGACTGTGTTAGCTTCCTAAGGACATCCTTAGGACAACCCTAAAGGACATCCTTCCTCATCACATCTCTTATTAACCAACCAGAGAAACAGGAACAAAGAAGAAAGAAGCAATACCCCAATTAAGGCTGGTAGGACAAGGTACCACAGTTCAACAGCCAGTAAACGTCATTCCCTTATTTGCTGATAATGTTACCTAGCCTGGTAATAAAATGTCTTCAGGAAGAAAAAGAAGTTCAGAGTGTACAAGAAACCAGTAATTAGTGTTGTTAGCTGTATCAACCACAAAAATGAAAATGTTAAATGTCTGGATCTTCTTTACATTTCTTATATCAGAATATCTTCCCTTGGATATGGTTTTTTAAACTCATGAATTATAAATATGTATGTATATTATCCTGGATGGGTAGACTGCAATTACATGGTAAACTATTAGGATGAATATAGCCCATCCAGGAGTCATGTACGTTTTTATAGATTGGTTTTATTTAGAAATGTGCAACACATATGTAATTTTAAATTTACTCCAGAAACTTTCTGACTTTTGAACTATTTGTAAGACAGTGAAAGGTGAAAGTCCTGTATTGACGATGAAAAGGTCAGACAATAATTTACCTATTAATCAGTCTTGTTTTCCCATCGTTGTAAACTTAGAAATTAATTGACATGTTTTTCTATTTTCTGGATTAAGTTTTAATATATAGTTTGGAATTTCTGTAAAGTTTTAGTTGCCTAAATGTGTATTTGTGACATTCTTGGCTTTGTACTGTTGCCTAAAAACTGATGTAATTGGCAGAGTAGATTTCTGGGCAAGCATCTTGTGGTCTAGTGATGTCAGCTGTCAACACTTTTATAGAGCCAACAATAATCTGAAAGCTGTTCTTGGGCAGGGAAGGCATTGGGCTAGCTAGCCTTATTAGTGAAGGATGCAAGTACTTTAGTCCTTCTGAGTGGTGACTAATGTGATGCCGTGTTTCCCATGAGCATCGGATTGCTTCTAGTAGGTCACTCTCTTGGCTATCCTATAAGAATGACATCAAAAACATCCTGCCAGCAAAAACAGGGTGTATATGAAATTTTGTGGCATCTAGGGTTTACTTTGAAAACTCTTTGTCAAAATTTTAGAAATATTTTGTTGTGTCTTTTTCTTCAGATCCTTGAATTATTTCAGTGATGAACGTTATTTGTGGAATAATATCCCATTATAGTGTCTCTGTAGTCTTGCTTTTAGATTTATTAATGTTTTAAATAATTTTCTTTAAAATACCAAATTGACTCAGAATCAAAACCCAGGATGCAAATTTACAATAAGATTCTGTTTGCATAGGAATTGCTACTTGTTCCTAAACATTTGTAAGGGTCTTCTGGCAACCTATAGATATTTTATAGCTCAGAATTTCTGACTTAATTTGTTAGCATCAAGGTGGATCCTCTATTTGTTGCTGTGTTGAGCTATATAATTCATCAACCTCATCTTGCACAGCCAATGGTAAGGAGTGTTTGGAATTGTAATTCAGTAACCTAGAGAACTACAGATTTTCAGCTGTAACATAAATGATACTGAAAAAGGGGAAAGTTATATTCTCAGTATTTTTTTGTTGAAACAGAACAAAAATCAGTATATCCAAATTAGTGTATCCCCAAAAGTAGCAGACATAATTCTGATCTGCTTTGTTTATCCTTCTTTTTTGTGCATGTGAAAGATAGAACATGGCATATTACTTCTACGTATTGTTAATTTGAAACATATCATTATACAGCTACAAGATGTAGACCAGTTTTGACTCCAAAACCAGTATCAGAAAAATGACTTTCATATAATATTTCATTCATCTAGAAGTTTTTCCAAATCCAGAACTCAAGAGAATGTAGTTAAAAGATATTAAACATGTGATTTATATTTCTTAGATATTTGAGGATCTAGAATCTAGGATATTTTTTTGCGTACTAGACCAGGAATGAAAGCAAAGTTGGGCTCCAGAGTAAAAGACCAACTGGTCTTGGTTATAGATCACATTTTACCATAAGCATTAACATGACTATTAACCAGATTTGTCTGTTAAAATATGTTGTCACAGGCTAACACATGACGCAAATCATATGCTCTTTGATTTGTTTATTCTAATCAGAGAGAAGTTCTTTGGATGGGGATACCACATGTTTATTCATTGATATGGATTGACAACCATCTAGTTAATTTGGTGTGATGACCATATTACCTCTGAAGGGAATAAAAATGGTCTGCCCCCAAATGTTCTTATTTATTTATATTATTTTCCATACTACTATACTCTAATATGACTTCTAGCATTTCACTAATAACAATAACAGAATAAAATAGAATAATAAGTAAAATAATCTAGCAATATGTCTTCCATAGATGTCTCGCTCTCAGTTGTGGCAACCAGGGCCCAAATGCTGTGTTGAAGAAAAACACTCTATAGCCTTTTCTGAATAAATTCTGTTTGCACAAATTAACCATCTAAAGAACAACTGATTTGTATTCTAGAGGAATCCTGGCCAAATTAGAATGAATATATGGATGGCTCTCTTTGAAGGAGCTAGGCCCGTAGAAACTAAGCCAATTGGATTCTTAACAGCATTGTGGTTGATTGTCAAAGTGTGACAGGATTCTTTTTGAACTGGAGTTTACATTTTGTTCTTCATTGGAAGCAGTTGACACAGAAAACAAGACAATGCAGAGTTTTATACTTTTAACAATTTTATACAATGACTTATATTTTACAGCAGGACAACACAATACTGGTGTTCATCCAATGCATGGTTTCCTGCTGCCTCCCTCTATTCCCTCCTCAGGACACAGGGGGGGGGCGAGAAGGAGGGGGGAGCGGGAGGGGCTGGAATCTACTGTAATATGCTTGGAACAGCTTGACTTTTTCCTGACTCTGCTCAGACAAATACCTACTGTTTCTCCATTGGGGAAAGAATCTCTCTCAGGGTCTTGGGTGAAGCAACCAGCCAGGTCCCTTCTTTACAGGCTTGGGTGGAGCTCTTGATCCTCTGGGTCTTTCCTTCTTCCAGGGAAGCCACCCATGGACCTTCCTTCTCCCTCTCCTCCCAGTTGATCCTTTTGTGCTGTTGCAGTCTTTGAAATGTGTTGTGTTCTGAATTAAGACAATTAACTTGGCTTTTTGAAGACCCCAAAGCATTTATTTTATTTTATCTATTTTTATTTATTCAATTTCATTTTATTAGTTTTATGTTGTGTTGTAAACCTTTGTAGTTGGCAGATAACAGATTTAATTAATAGAATAAAGAAACAAATGTACCTGTTTGCAGCTACCGGTAGAAGTATTCCTTTGGCCAGAATCAATTTTGAGAAAAACCAATGTGACTCTTTGTTTAGCTTACTACAAGATATTTTTTTTGTCCTGAATTTGGACAGAGAAAATACAAATGGATGATGTGCTTGGGAAAAAGAACCTACAGTACAAGTGTGTTTAGAGCATGTTAACCAAGTGTTTCAATTCCCAAAGAAGCAGATCTCAAGTTATGCTTGCATGAGATGCTCAGATATGAAATTCATTGGGGAGTGGTGCCATTTGTAATCTCCTGTGTGCTATTTGTTAGGGTTATAAGCTTATTGTGTTATGCAGAGCCTAAGTGGCTCTTTTGGGTCCCTTTAATCTAGATACTGGACTTTAAATTTGTTGTAAAAAGCTAGAACAAATAGTACTTGAGTTGAAACAATATGTTAAGCTTGATACCTTACTAAAATAACAGTTTATATGGATTAAAAATGATACCATGTGCTGAGTGAGGCTTATAGTTATAACTTAGTTTGACATTGGGTAAAGAAAATAAAGCTTTAGAAAATGAAGTTAAGTTCAGGTAAGATTTAAGATCTATTGAAAACAATATGATGGAAAAATCTCTTAAAGTTTCATTCTCAAAATGATTATTATGAACATATACCAAGCTTGCTGCTTTAGGATGATTCCCTGGAAAAATTTAAATAAAAAAAGAGCTTGAAATACATAAAATAACCCTGAAATTATGCAAAGAAACGGACTTGTTTCTCATTTATAATAAGCTTGTTCCTATGAAAATAGTTCAATAATAAGGCACTTATCAAGCTTGGCTATTGTGGAACAAATAGGTCATGGAGTAACATAATTTTTCTGCTAATTCTTCCAGACATACTGGATGAGTAAAAATACTATCTTTCAGGTGCAATTTGAAATGATATATTCCACAGTGGACTTTGTGGACTTCCTTTAATGTTTATAACTCTGTTAAGGCAATAATAAAAATAAAATTTAATCCATGCTGTCAGCTATTTGTTTTAGAGATGTTGTTTAAATGCCACAAATACCTGCTGCTCTGAAGCATTAGTTAAAACCAAGGACGGGGGCCAGATTTCTGTTTACCAGATGTGATCTTGAACAAGTTTCATGAGCTGCTTTACTAATAGATGAGTATGCGTATATCTTCTATACACATGTATATTATCTCGTAGATACGGATTGCACTGCAATTGGATGATGGTTCTAGACTCCAGGACACATTCAGCTCCAGTCAGACCTTGTGGGATATTCTTCACCATTTTGCACAGACCAGGTGAGTGTAAGAACAAGAATAAAAAAAGAAACATGGACATACAACATTTGAAACCAAATTTTATGGGCAACTAAGAGGTAGAATGAATATCTGCTATGCTGTTACTTCACTAAAATCTCTCTTAAAATAAATACAGTCTAGGAATATATTTAGTCTTGCTCATAATCCTGCATTATTGAACAGATCTGTAGTATAATGGCCACTACTTTGGATAGAATTTGATCATATTGTGTGATAAGAACATGCAGTAAGATAATCAGAAAGCATTAATTCACTTACACTTAAGATGATCAAAATAATGTTCTTTTTAGAGAAATTGGTTGGTTTCACTATTTAAAATAAATGATTTAACTAAGGAATTATATGGAAAGCCAATTTAAACTTTGGGTTGTTTTCTTCAATCCATTTGGAAAGAACGGTATACTACATTAGTTGTACCAATAAAGGACCCTTCGTCATTTTTTCTGAATCTATAGACAAGCAGTAAAAAGGAAAAACAAGTCTGGCTGAAACTATATAATAAACTAGACAACATGTCACCCATTAGATCATCATTTCAGATATATTTCCTTACCTAAACAGAAACAGAAACAGGACCACAGGTGAGCAAAAATTCATTAGGAGTTGAGAATTCCCCTTTACCCTATACTTTTCTCTCTTCCCCTTTTCCTCCCTTATTTTCCCATTATCTTCATTTTTCTTTGTATATCTGTATTTTATATTTTGATAAACTAATAAAATATTTGAACCGGCACAGGGCTAGAAGAGACTGGCTCAGTAACACTCACCTGGCTTTCTTGCCTAAGATAGGTAAATGAATACAAATTGATATTGTTATATACCCTGGACCTTTTAATTTGGAGATGCTTCTTCTATATTATGATATTCATAACCAATTATAATCATGTTAAAGTAGTAGAAGCGAGAATGGTTTTCAACTTCCTGTTATCTTCCTCACTGAGTTAATTTGAGGGCAGCTGGCAGGGAGCATCGGGAGCATGCCTTCCTTCTTTCCTTCCTTTGATTGTGGGAAACTGTCAGGGAACTTGGGCAATCGAGTTTGCACTTCTTGTTAAGTTCCCTATGGACTTGGTGACTTGGAAATGACAATCATCTGACCGTGACTGATCACAGTGGCGCAGCAGCATTGAAGCGGCCATAAATTTGCTGAATTTCAATCCCAAAGAGCCATGAGTCCTGGATTTTGGACACATTCTGTAAGTTAGCCCATTTGAGATATATTGCTTCAGAAATTATTGCCCTATGATGTACCTTTTCTCCCAATTGAAGATTACAGACACCACAGTTTAAGGGGTATATAAAAGACACAAGTCCATGTGTTGATAGTTGTGTTGTTGTGTGTTAAAATATACTGTCTTCAAAATACAGTTTGGTCCTGAGACTTCATTGGTTTCCCCTGTCATAGTTTATTATATTGCACATTTGTTTTCATGCCTACGTAAGTTTCTCTCACTGTTATATTTCTCTGCCTGGGAATATTTATATAGCGTTAAAAATTTTTAAACTAAAGCAATTGATTTTTCCACTATTATTATTATTATTATTATTATTATTATTATTATTATTATTATTATTATTATTATTATTATTATTATTATTATTATTATTATTATTATTATTTGCATTTGCATTTCTATGCCGCCCAACTCCCTAGGGACTCTGGGCGGCTAGAGTATGTATTTTTCCCCTTGATTCCTTTGGTCACAAAAATATGATTGGATAATGTATGAAATGACTGGTAAGAGCAGAAAAACCATTAAACAAAATGATCACCCTATTTTTCTGCCACTCTTCTCAATTTTAGTTTTCATGCTTCACTATACTTTTTCTCTCTGGTGTTTGTATACTAATAATAAATTGTACATATTATGTACAACTTCCTAGGTTCTGATATAATCAAATGGGAATATGAAGAACAGTTATTCTGGAATTGAGATTTTTCTCTTGTCTGTTGGAAAAGATTCTACAGAAATAATAGAAAATACTTGTAGCTCGGGTTTTAGATTTTGGCAGTGGTTTGCTCTCCAAATTCTACAGATTCTGCAGAGTGTTTCAATTCAATTGTTGACTGGACATTTCCAAGCAATTGAGGTGTTATTTTAAAAAAAGGTTTTCTTATTGCCGTGTCTTTTAGGTTTTTTTTTTTTAAAGGATTAGCCTATGCTTCATATATTCTGTGAATTATGAAGCTTCTGTGATGGTTTGCCTCCCTCTTGCTGCAGCCTACATTTAGTGTTCTTTCTGTCTGAAGTGGATTCAAGACTCCTTAAAAACAAATGTCAAACTAATAATCTGTACTTCACAGATGATTTGTTACTTAACTTTGTTTTTTGTGGCCTAGAAGGCTGAACTTCTTAAATGGTAAACAATTGTTGCAAATTATGCTGAAGCATCTTTCTCTTCCTTCTCCCTCTTCCCCCCAAAACCACTTCTTAGCCAGCTTGCTTAATACTTAGAAAAGGACCATCACTGATGTGCACTTTTTATCCCCCTTTGTTCTTTGATTTTTAGTGTGTGTGTGTGTGTGTGTGTGTGTGTGAGAGAGAGAGAGAGAGAGAGAGAGAGAGATATTAAATGGATCTTCTAGGTTCCCTTCTGTTTTAAAACACATTTACTATCACCCATTTGTTATAGGATTGTTTTATTGGTAAGTTATTTCTTTCAGAATCGGAACTGTTCCAGGAACATCTCAGAAAGACTGTCAGACTAGAACTTCCAAAGCAGAGATGATAGGACCATCAAGAAAGGGTGGATGAGCCAACTTGAACGCTTGCATGAATAACAACAGATGACTGTTTTGTTTTTTGCCAACCTTTGATTTACAGTTTTTTGTTCTTTCCCCCTGACACATTCCAGATACAATTTCACAAATAATATTGTTTATGTCTAGTGAGTTGTGATTACATAGATAATCTAATTACAAATATCTCCAAAAGATGTCACTTATTTCTTTGTCCATGTGTTGGTTCATATTTTAATATATGCATTAACAAACCATTCTGTAGGGGTTCCCTGGTAAAGGTTTTATCTTTTTGTCATTTTAACAGTCATTTAAATTTAGTCTCCTCCATCTTTAAACTGATCTGATAAATCATCTATTGTTTATCTAGCTCATATTTCCTACTCGGTGAATTTCAGCTACATTTTACAGATTCTGTACTGATCCCTTGTATAAATTGGTGTCTTGTATGGAATCAGTTCCTTGCTTGAAAACAGTTTCAGACTGTAAGAAGTTCCCCTTTCACAATTACATAAATGCAGAATACAATATTTTTCTGTAGATGAGATTTTCTCTCCTCTCTCTCCTTTACTGTTTTGCTTCACATCCGTTCTTAAAAAGATTTCTGAAGGGCTGATAAAAACACAACTGCGTTAAAGGTCCACAACATCCAGTGATATGTGCTAATACATACTGATAGCTGTGAAAAACAACTAGGCATCATAATAATATTCTCCTGTTTCTATTACTCAGCAACTGATATTTAGTTAGATATTGCCTCTATTATTGGAGGCCATATATAAATATCTTAATTAGAAGTTGTGAAATAAGAATTGTGTACCTTGAATTTGCCCAATCCTTTTAAAGTAATGCAAGTTAGCAACCCTCTCAACAACATATGGTAGTGTTTTCCATAATTTAACCATACTCTTTGTGAAGATCTTCCAAAAATTTAACTGCCATTTAGTTTCATTGGAAAAGTATGGATTAAAGGACCTCCTTATTTAAGCCCCCAAAGCATTATAACTTTCTTCATCGGGAAATTGCTTCAGCTCCATAATCATCCAGTGTTGTCATCATTTTAGGTTTTTTATTTTTGTGCTCAGTTTCAACTCTACAATACAGCTCTTGGTTATGTAATGCAGGTAGTCCTGACTTAGGATCACAATTTAGTTCAAAATTTCTGTTGTTAAGCAAGATAGTTGTTAAGTGAGTTTTGCCCCATTTTATGACCTTTTTTTGCCACAGTTAAGTGAATCATGGCAGTTGTTAAGTTAGTATAATAGTTAAGTGAATCTGGCTTCCCCATTGACATTCTTATCAAAAGGTTGGAAAAGGTGATCACATGACCCCGGGATACTGCAACCATCATAATGTGATGAAACTGAAGTTGGAAATCAAAGTAGTATTGCTCATCTACTATTACTTAGTAGTGTCAAGTAGTCCCTTACACTTTATCCTAAGCAGCCAAGATGATTTCCCATTTTTGCTTACCCTCTGTCTTCACTTGTGATTTAAAGCTGTAAGGACTCTTAGACATTAGTAAAGTTGCTTATAATGACATCAGAAAATAGTTCAAATTTGGAAGAGGATTACTTTTAGCCAAAAAGGTTGCTAGGACTCTTAAATATGATATGGAGACAGATTACAATTTAAGAGAAAACTGATACAAAATATTTTATAGATAGTGTACTCTGTTAGTAAATTGCCAAGATATATAAATCATATAGTAATAAATGATGGAACTTCTATGATACAGAAGGAACGTTTTACCACATGTGATGGTCATGTAAAAAAAAAACCTCAAAAGTATTGGAAAATTATATATAATACTATTCAGAGAATTTTAGAAACTAATGTTAAGTTGAAATAATTTTATAAAAATTAGGCATAATAGGCATAACTCCAAAAACATTAACTAAAAAAATCAGTTTTCTAAGATACATGTAGACAGCAACAAGGAATATTTAGCACAACATTGGAAAAGATATACGTTTCTGATGACAGCAGATTGGGAACTTAAACTTGGAGAATGTATAGCAATGAGAAAATTAATAACATATATTCACAGTAGAAGTTTGACTAAATTCAATCAAGAAAGGCTTCCATAGACATATATTGCACAGCAAGGGAAATTTAAACATTTAGAGTATGGTTTTTAAGTGGGAAAAGAACTGATTAAAGAACTAAAATTAGAATTATATGACAATTTTAAATGTTTATAAATATTGTATATCAGTTGAAGTAAACTAAAGGCAAGTTAGAAATTAATTTTTTTCAGTAATGTTTTTAGTAGAATTTCTTTTTTCTTTAAATAATAAAACAGTGGAGATACCAATATTCTGCTCAGAGATTTTTTTTAAAAAAAATCGTATAAATCCCTTTCTATTTTGTTAAAAATAATGTATTCTGCTTTTTATGGTTAATTCTTCATTTACTGAGCATCAACAATACAACTTTTGCAATTTCTCTGCCTACTAATTTTACCTCTTTGTATTATTTTTTTCTGTTTTCTTTTTTGTTTGGGGTGTGTGTGTGTATGTGTGCATTTGTGTATGGGTATAATGATCAATTTAAAAAAGGTTGCTAGAACTGTGCCATTACAGTTCTTGAACTTTCTAGCTTATAAAAACAAAAAAATAAGTGGAATTAATTAAATTACTTTTAGGACACAAATATTTGGGCTGTCTCCAACTGTACCTTTTAAGGTGCTTTAGCAATTATTCATTGTCATTTCACTCAGTTAATGTCATAATCATTTAGTCATTGGACTATAGTTATTTTACTTTTGTATTTTTTCCTGTTAATGGAATCATCTATTTAGATTGACTCAGAACAAAATGCAGTTCTCTAGAGGTATGGATGCCTAGTAATGGTTTACTTCTATACATTTTTGGAAACCGAATCTTCAGTAGTTTAGTGGTACTCAGTACTTTTTCTCATAATATTTGAAATTTCAGGGTTTTTTAAACAAAATTAAAGCACCTGCATGTTCATAATTCCTACAGTGTTTGAAAAGGAAAAACCTGTAACATTTAGATAAAACACTTGAGATATCTAGTCCAATAAAAATATTGCATGGTTAGTGGGAAATATGTTTGCATTTTGTACACAGCTGTTTGTTTCAACTGTGCAACATTCCCCTTTCTTTCTTTTGATCTTCTGTTCCTCCCCCTCATTGTTTCTTCCACCTGCCTAACGTCTTCAAAAGAAAATATTCTATCACTAAGACTTCAGTCTTGTGTCTTGTCTTTTTTTTTTTTTAACCTAGGTTCAATTTTCCTAACCTAGCAGCAAATTAAACCAATCTGCAGGTGTAAATGGTGTGCATGTGGCTGCAGTCTTAAACAGGTGAATAGCCCTTCATGTCCTCTTTCAGAGAGGAGTTTTGGATTTTTTTAACACAACAAGATGATGTATGAAATTCTGATGCCATCAACTCTGCTGCATCTAGTGAATTGTGACTGTTTTTAAAGAATATGTTACACATTTCTTTCTTATCACTATTTAACTATATATTTTTAACAGTTCTCCTGGCAGTGAATATAATAATTTTTTTTATACACAAAACCATTTTAATAGGAATGAATTGTGTAGATGCTTTGTTTCAATTATTGAAACAATAAAACTTAAGAAAGTAACAGATAATATAAAACAGGTCTCATGTCTAGACACAGCCTTGCACTCATAGAAGGATTCTAACTCAGAAATACAGCATGCACTTTGAATACATAGACTTCTATCTTCTAGCACTTCAGTTTAAAGGAAAGAAAAAAATACCAAGCCTCGGTGATAGTTAATTTCTTAGACTTTCTGCTTTTGTCTAGGCAGTTACATGTATTTACCTGAGGAATTAATTGATGAACTTGGTACTCACTGAGGCATATTTTCCCAACGTGTGCAATGTCTGCTTTTGTTCTTCTGATGAATATTTTAAATATTAAATATAATTGATTTTCTTGTACAGAAATTTGGCTTAACTCGCCCAAGATACAGTAAATACTACAAAAGTATTAATTTCTCTTAATTCCTGAAACACCACTGGGCACTCATACTGTGTGGGATGGAACAAGAGTTTTGTTCTTTTTTTAAAAAAAATTGAAGGAATAGTAAAAAATCCATATGTGAGTAGCAGTTTGAACTCCTAGTTGCATTTTCACATTGTGTAAGCTGGAATACTTCTGTATTTTATAAAGTATCTGGCTAAATAGCTTATTTCAGGATAGATTCTGGTAGCCACAGCCATTTTGTCTGCTTGCTAACTCTTCAAACCTCATTCTCTGACTGTCCCATATGGAGAATGTTGTTAGAGCTCTGTGAGTCGTCTTGGAGCAGAAGGGGATAAGTGTGGTCAACCCACTGGAATTTCCCCCCAGGTCCCTAGTGTCCATTTCTGCTAATTAGGTCTGAAGAAGGTCTGGAAGCTATTGTGAGCTGCTGCTCCTCCTCCTCCTCCAGCATGCTCTAGCCCTTACACAAGATGTTTACAGGCCCTGTCAGATCCCTACATGAGGGAATCTAATCTGCCTGCTGTTCTCCTTCTGAAAAACAGCACATCAAAGTAATGGCAGCGTGTTTGATGTGTCTGCTTGCCTCAGAGAATGCACGTAATGGATTAACAGTTGCTGGAGGAGGGGCCTGCTGGCTTCTAACCATCTCTTGGGAATCTTTGTGTATGTTGTTTTTTGCAGACACTTGATCAGAGAGCACAGTCTTGGATAATAATGCCAGAGGTGTTGAAATTAAAAGAGATGTCCCTTTTCTTGAAATTTGTCTGCTAGATCATAGCATTCTTAGTCTTGCATCTTAAGCCTGTGATCCTATCTTTTGCAAATAAGTTGGTTTCTGTTTATTGTGACTTTGGAGAAGTATGTCTTGAATATTCTCTTGTTGTTAACAGCAACCCTGAGGGCTCTGATCGCCCACCTCTGCAGTTAGATAGCTTGTAGAAAAACAACAACGAATAAGCTTAACTTAAGGATAAGTGAGAATTGTAACCCTCTCGAAATATTTTTTTCAAAATGTGCATATTTTTCATAAACTGGAAAAGAATTTAGAAATAAGGAAACAAATACAATAAAAGATTAATTGATCTGCATATTCAAGCAGAGAGCTCTGGTGCTTCAGATTCAGGTTGAATCCCTTTGTACTCCAAATATAATATTGGGACACTAAATTAAAATTGCCATTTAGTAACATTAATATAGACATTGTCCCGTCATCTGAAAGCTGGAGATGGAGGAAGCAGAATAGCTACCGTAGTTCATAGTTCTATAAGTCTATAAGGAAGCAAGCTCTTGGTTTTTGCCAATCATCCCTTCAGTAAATAGTATCCACAATTTCAAGAGCTTTAATTGGGCTAACATTTTAAAAAATATGCTTACTTCCCTTTCTGATTTACACTTTAATATGTTATTGATCATAGCATTCATGTCATGTTCTGTTAAGGATATACTTAAGAGTTTATCATTAGCATACTTGCTGGCAGATTACTCTCTCAAGTTTCTGAATGATTATTTTTAATAATTTCTGCAACAAAATTGTCTTCAGAAACTTTCTGTTTCCAGAACCTAGGTCAGGGGTCCCCAACCCCCGATCCATGGACTGGCACCGGTCCGCAACATGCCAGAAACCGGTCCGCGCAAACAAGCAAAGTCCCATCTGAAGGATGCAGGCAGCACACAAAACCACACCCTCTCTGGTCTGTGGAAAAAGCCTCTCTCCACGGAACCGGTCCCTGGTGCCCAAAAGATTGGGGGCCGCTGGTCTAGGGACTTGTCATTCTGCAAGATTTCTCTAACATGCTCATTTAAAACCTGCTATACACTGAAGCATTGATTAAGTAACTGATGCAAAATGTGGCAGGGTGAGCAGGTCTCATTTCAATGCATGTGATCACTCCCCTTTGCAAGCTGCATTGATTACCAGTATGTTTCCAGGTGCAATTCAAGGTGCTGATGGTCACCTTTAAAGCCCTTCGTGACTTGGGCCAGGGTTACTTATGGGACCATCCAGGGATGGGTTCCAACTTACCTCGCTGCTGGTTCGCTTCCTCCCGCTTTGCACGCGCGTGCATACGCAGTAGCAAAAAATCCCCAAAAAATTAAAATAAAATTTTTTTAAAAAGCAAAAAAAAAAAAAAAAGATGGCAACTGCATGCAACGTGCCGGAAGTCGGCTTCTGTGCATGCTCAGAAGGAAAAAAAATTGAAAAAAATTGAAAAAAAAAAGAGATGGCGGCCCCCACGGACCAGCACCGACCGATCCGGTTCGGTGACATCATCGTGATATCACCAGCGGGCCGCTACCGGTTCGGGCGAACTGGTCCGAACCGGGAGGAACCCACCCCTGGGACCATCTCTCCTGTATTGTTTCTGCTTGTGCCATCTAGACCAGCAGGAGGGGCATCTCTGGGCCCCATCAATTAGGGAGTGCTTTTTTTGGCAGGGCCCAGGAGTAGACCCTTTTCTCCCATGGCGCTCATCCACTGGAATATCCCCTCTGGAGATCAGATTGGGCCCAACCTTGCTAGCCTTCTACAAGGCCTTGGAGACTTGGTTCTATGCTCAAACCTGGGGCCCTGTGTGTGTGATGGAGCCAGTTTTCTTTCAGCTGCTATGTGTTGTATGGCTTTTTAAAAATGCGGTTTTATTATTTTTAATATTGTTGGCTGCCCAGAGTTGTGTATTTGAGATGGCAGCCATACAAATCTAATAAATAAGTTTGTCCCTTAATACTGACGTACCCTTGATTACCTAGACCAAGTACTTTCTGGATAATTTTATTTTTTCCTCTGTGTGGCAGAATTGATCTGCTTTCCCCTGCCTCCCAAATTACAAATGTTTGCAAAAGGAAGGTATCTCTTTTTCTCTATCATAAATATAACATAGATTTAAACAGTATTTTTTTTCCATTAGGATCATCGGTAGAGAAAGTCTGAAGGGCCACACATGTTGTCTTCAGACTTGTAGAGAATTTCAACACAGTCCAAAAAATGTCTTTGGAATTAGCAGGAAACGAGATAAATGCACATGTAAGCAAAAAGAGATAGAAGATATGCAAATTATTAGGCATAGTGAGATAGCTTGATTATGCTGCAGATACTAGGAGATAGTAAGTGGCACTGATTTACAATTTTGGCAAATAGGCTGTGTGCCATATGACTTGTTGTCTTCATGCACGTTTAAAGATGATTTTTCATTTCCAGTGCTGAAGTTTCAACTGCCAATCCGTTCAGCATCTTTATATGTGGAAAAAAAGTGGGAGTGCTATTTCAAAACATATTGGGCTGCTTCTGGCAGAAGAATAAAGGAATTCAAGTTATGGTCATAATTGGAAAAAAAACTATAAAGAATGGGAATTTCCATTTGTAAGAGTCAGTAATAAGAGTTTACGTAAATTTAAAAATAATACTTTCATCTTTCCACAGCGTTTCTATAAGTCTTTTGGAAGGTATTGCCTTCTGGAAGGACATATTATATTCTTATGTTGGATGCTTTCTGCTTGAGTTGATATAGAAAGCTTGGATCTTAGAAGATTTGTTGTTCCACTAATTTTTATTATTTTATTTTGAGTTTTTTTCATCGTCACTTCAGGTTCAGTCTTGCTAGATTTAAATTTTTGTTGGTTTTTCTTTCAGTCCTGAAAACTAACTATTGGTTTAGTGGTATTGGGTATTGAATTGAAAGCCTTCTATTTCTTTATAGATACTACATTGCTGGATATTTTAATCTTTACCAAGTATCTAAAATCACATTATCTAATTGACTGTTATATAAGGGAAGATTAGAGGAAGGAAATGAAGGAAATGCTGTGAAGATTGCCAGCTGTACAATGGTGGGATCAATACTGATTAGACTGATGGTAGCAGATTCCTGAAAGATCAGAGAGTTGGAGGCCCAATTCATACTTCTACACATGTGCAAAATGACAGATGGCTCAGAACCATGCACCCAAAATGGCAGAGACACAGAACAAGTTAACCCAGAGAGTGATCTAGTCTGAATTTACCAACTGAAGATACAAAAAACCAAAGAGACTGCAGATAATGATCACCTGTATGTGTAATAGTTTACATATAGATTTAAGCCAGCACTCATTTGCTTTATTGCTTCCTTATATTCATCTACCCTGGAATTCTTCAACTGTTCTTGTTGTTGTTGTTGTTATTCAATAATAGTTTTTGTTGCTTTACCACAAAGGTATATAAGGTATTCTTCATGAAGGTCAATAGTCCTTTGACAAAACAAAAACAAAACATTAAAGTTGCACCAGACAGTCTTGGTGTTTCCTACAACCCAAAATGGCTATAGAAGACAGTGCTCATTATAACCAGACAGGAAGCATGTTTTAATGGCCAATAGGAACTGGACATATGATTGCCAGCCTTCTCACTGAAGTTACATAGATTGTTTATATACAGTAAGAGTTAAGTTAGAAGAAGGGAGAAAATATCACTTCAGCTGAGTACAACTTCGGTCTGACTCTGTAGTGAGTTGGGATGAGAAAGAGATGAAGAACATATCTGAGCTTTGCAAGGCCTTTTGTGCTATGGTAAGTGGAAGATGGGTACGAAACCATTGAGTATTAATATTGATAAGATACTCTGGACTATCTATAGACTTTTCTCTGAAAAAGCTTAGAAAATTCACAGACTGTAAATTAGATTTGCTTTGGGACTTTTGAAACCAGAACAGGGTTTTCTTCAATAGGGCATACTTCATTTTTATGTTTCCTTGCAGGGAATATGTGGAAGAGCAAAGTGAAGTGTCCCCTGTCTGTATTTACATGCGAGACGAAGTAAGTCAACAAACCCACTTCTCTGCCATTCCCCTTCATCTCCCACTGAAAATGACAAAATTACTCTGCATAGCTTTCCTGTCTGGAAAATGTGTTCCTCCTTTTGACTCACTGAAGAAGGGAAATGGAAGGACTTAGTCTCTTCAAAGTTTGAAGTATTTTGTGGGGTGAGGGAAAAAAAAAACCTGCTGGAACATAATCATGGGCTGCTTAGCTCAAGCCTTTGAACCCATAAAATATACTCAATGATCTGTTTGTGTGTTTTTTCAAGTTCTTATAAAACTCGAGACTCACAACAGTGGTTACAGCTTAATATTTGCTTTTTCCTTGTTTTGATCTCTGCAGGGTTTTTATTTTTGTTTAATGCTTTTATATGTCAGTACTTTAGAGTTATTCATCACCTACCCTAGAATAAATGCCAACCTCTCCTTCCAGGTACTGAACAGATCACCCTTATAGTAGTCAGTGTTAGTTCTGCTATCCTGGAAGTGGAATACTGAAACGGGTGGGGAAGAGTGGATAGGCAGAATAAGCCTCTTCTAAGCCTCCTCTCAGGATAAACTTGTCATCATATAGCTAAATGCAGTTGGACATGTTTAAATTACTACTTGAAGATAGGAAGAGCATAAACTTACGAAATTGCTTAATTCCAAATTGGAGCAATGGTTAATCAAGGCTACTGGTAGATTCCAATATCTCCAATTAGGTCTTTTTCAGTTCTGCTGTCTAAGATTTCTTTAAATGCAAATGTCAAAAATGGAATGTGGGATTTTAGTTATACAAAACTAACATTTTTTAAAAAAAAATCATCAACACTCTGAACAAGGGTCAACAAGAACATAGAACTATTTAGAAGCATTTAAAGGAAGAGTACATGAGGCAGAGTGCTATATATTACTCTTCGATACTTAAAGTATTCAAATAACTTTTGAGTGAGTTGCCTTTTCAGAACTGATAAAACAGTGCTGTATGTTCTTTTCCATTGTAGGTATCTGGGAAAACTGCGTTGGAGAAGACAAGTCTGAAGTCGCTTGGTCTGACTGGAGGCAATGCCATTATCAGGTAGGGAAGAGCATTATTTCCATTCCCCCCCCTTTTTTTCTTTTTCCTTTTTCCTTTTTTCATTCTTTTCTTTTTGCCCAAGGGATAAATTTACTTTTGTGGGAATGAGCATTTAAAGGCATGTTTTTGAAGACCTTCATTAGTTTTGTTTGCCAGCAGTGAAAGTGCCTCCCCCCCCCTCCTTGTTGATATTTAACGTTCCGACCTGTACCTGGTATTTTGTTTGGTGTTTAATTTACTGTTTTGTTTATAGTATATATCACCACTTTACATCCTGAAGGAGACGAGCAGTATGCAGAAAGAACAATTAAATATAATAATCTATTGTAAAGCAATAAAAATGTAAGATTAAAATATTTGAAAAGGCAATCTGGTCCTGAAATTGATGTTTCCTTTCTGATGCCTTGATGATAGGTATATCTTCAGTTTCTTTTAAAACCACAGTTGCAGCTGATTGTACTTCTTTTGGGAGATAATTTCACAATTGAGACACGGTAGTCCTTTGGCATTGTGAGAAAACTATCAGTAGGATAGCAAGTAGGCCTAACCCCAAGTCATTATAGAACAATGTCATTCTTTTAAAATAAGACTTAAAAATTATAAGAGCTGGCACAGGGTTTTGCATTCATTATCATATATTCCTTATTTAGCCACCCCATTTTGCAATTAGAATCTGTGTTTTGCAATTAGACACCTGTGCCAGCTAAGGTTATCTGAATTGTCTTCAAGAATACTCCCAAAAAGAGTTAAATTCCCTGTTAACCAAGAATTGCCCTTTAAGGCTGTAAATGTTAACACTTTATCAAACTTAAACTTCATTAAATTTGGCAGAGTACTGCATGTAAGTATCTCAGTCTATTGTTCCTTTTTTGTTACAGTCTGTGTGAGAAATGCTTCATTTGTTACTGGAAAAAAAAAAAACCCTGAATCCCACTTCCCAATAATATAATTGACCACATATTTCTGTACTGTTTGATCGAAAAGGAAAATAATTTCTCCTGTCTATGGGTACACATACTTAAGCCTTCTTTTTCATGTCTCTTGTTTTAATAGAGTGAACACAAAGAAGGCTGTTTCCTCTGATAATGCAGAAGGTGGGAGCAATGAAATTATTTCTAAAGAAGTACCAGAAGGGTCAGCTTCTACAGAAGAGCCAGAGGCTGTGTCTTTTGCACACCTGCCTGCCTTTCCAAGCTCAACCTGCTCAAGTGAGGCTGCACTTACCAACCAATGTACTGATAAGCAGAACTGGAGTAAAGGATCTCAGGATAATTCAGAGGAGCTTCGTCCTCCTTCAGAGCTTATGCCTACCTCATTTGTCCCTTTCATGGGCAGTGGTCAGCACCTGGGTGGCGGCTGTCCCACACCAATGCTGTCTCCAGTATTGACAAACCAACCAAGTTCTCTGTCCAGTCCTGGAGGACCTTCCAAGCCAAAGAAGTCAAAGAACAGCCAAGAAAAACTAAAGGAGCAAAAAGAGGTAGCGGTTTAGCTTGCTTGCAGTGTTCTTCGGGAGGAGAAAGTTCTCTAGGCCTGTTCTCTTGACAGTTGAACCTATGTGTTAATATATTCTCCCAAATTTAGACAAAATTATGTCACATTCCTTGAAATAATTAAACCTTCAGTTTATTTTATGTGATTTATTTATCATTTATATGATAGCAAACAGTTTCATAGGTGAGTGATAATACTCTTGAACATTTCAAATTGGGTGACTGAAATCATTCATAATCTCTTGTTTTAATTTTCTAGAGCATTCATCTTGTTAGGTCTAACACAGTTCATGATGAATGCTGTTCTGCTTCGTTATTAGGAACTGGACGAAGATCATCATTTAATCTTTCTGCGTGTGGTTGATGTGTTCGGTTCTGATATTAGATTGAGACATGGATACACCCTCTTACATTGTTTTGCCTGTAGCCATGGGAACCCTTGCTATAACCTTGACCAAGTCCTTACCTTGCCAAAATCATAGACTACTTAAGAGATGCTCTTGGAGCCTGCCTTCTCAGACATGGTAGAGTGCCGTCTTTAGAGTGGCTGCAGGTTCTGCTGGAGCCTTCCCTTCCCTCCCTCATATTAAACAGCGTGTGACTTTGACTGCTGCTTTCAGGCCCTTTGATCTTGGGTGCCTTTGCCGCTGATTGATTACGTTGCACTCCCTCCTCCATTCCTTCCATTCCCTTCTCTTGCTCTCATCAACAGCCCTAGAATGGGGCTGGCCACATGGCATCTGCTTTTTGTCCCTTTTTAGTCCAGAGGGGGGGGGGAGAAGGGGGCAAAACAAAACAAAACAAAACAAATTATTTTTAAACATCAAAGGTCCATTTTAGCAAAAGAATTTTCCCATTAATGTTGTGCTTGCGTGTGGGGTTTTTTTCTCCTTTTAATTTGATGGAAGAAGCTGGATAAAATCTGTGCCGGCGTCCCTCCACTTCTGGGCTAGGACTGCTTCACAGACAAGCTATGCTTTGACTTTGATGTCAAAACATTAATTGTTAGAAGGTAGCTTCACTCCCTATTCCCCTAGAGATCAGAAGAATTCTGCAATGCGGGAGGTTTCAGTCTTATCCGGCATGTTTTTTGGAAGTTGTAGCATGCCCCTCACCTTTTAATTGTGCAGCACAGTAACATTTAGGTGGGTAATATATAGCTTTGAGTGGCTTGACCACAGCACTAGAATAATCCTAGAGTTGAAGATTCTGTCATAGGTTGAGTTTGGAAATCAAAACCAAAATAGGTGAAAAAGACGAGTATGTTTATGTTTATCTTTTCTTTAACTGCCTTGTGTTGTAATTCCTGGAATGGAAGAACTGTCTAGTTCAAAGAGATTATCCATCAAATCATTCTGTCACCCAGTCCGTGCTATATGTATTGTGTAGCTGCTGCTTGTCCTCCTTTTTTGGAATCTCTAATTGGAGAATTGCTTCTAAGAACCGCATTGTGGAAACTGAACTATTATTTATCAGTCTGCAGTTCCATATCTGAAACAGAGTGCTGGTCTGGCAATTGACTTTGTATTGGTGGTCTACTAGAAAAGCTTTGAATACAAGAGGACCCGTGCCTTTGTCTTCAGTGTTGGGCAGCAAGCCCTAGCCAAGTGGGATGTTGCCAGTGTCTTGGGTTTGTTTAATGGTAGAGAGGAATGTGTTGCATTGTTTTCCTCCTCAAGTCAATTACTTGTTTCTAGACATAGCCCTTCTGGAACTCACTTCAGATTTTGGAAGTCATTGCTGTTATGAGGAGAGTTAAAAGTTTAATGCTTTCTATTTGAAAGCCCTGTCTCCCAAGCTACATTCAGTGCCAATTACAATTTTGAAAGTTCTAGGCAATATTTTTCAGGATAATTATATTGATGCGATAGAAAAATTCAGTTTTTCAGGCATACGGTATAACTTGTGTAATAAGTTTTATGGAGGGCATAGAAGACCAGCTGGAAGAGGAAAAAGAGAACATGAAATATATGAATGCCTCTGAAGCTGAAATGTCACCCTCATGGTTAATTTTTTAAGCTAAACATTCTTTTGGGTCAATTACTATATTTGCCGTTTCTTGTGAGTTCCTTACTTTACCTACTTTAGTTTGCTACTCTATAATAAATAAAAAGTATCTAGTAGAAGATGGTGGATGGCATTTGGTTCTGGATTAATTATTTGGTCTTATGGAGAATCTATCAGAAGTTGTATGAAATTTATTTATCAGGCATTAATAGAAATTGTTAGGGACTATCATGCAGTCCCATAACATTACCACGGCCACCCATTGCCCATTCTGTTCTAACAATTAGATATAGTGACCCTCAACTCCATTTATATTTAATGGGGGCGAGTGACAAATTACTCGGGGTTGCGAAGTTGTCAACTCTCTTTCTTCTAATCCAGGAGGAAGAGTCCATGACTCTCGGTTCAAGACAATTGCTCATTTACGCTGCAGCCCAGTCTCTAAACAACTAGAGTCAGGCGACAGTAGTCATTGTGAAAGGACAGATTGGCAGCTCGTGGGTACTCCTTGTGCTTTCTGCCCAGGGAAAGCTGCAATCAGGCTACTTCACCCTCTAGTTAGACCTGACTCTCTTCAACTTTCTAAAAGTAGCTGAGGGTCCACCCACGCAACCTCACTCTTTTAACTTTCCAAATTACCCTCTGGTGCCCACAAATAGAGGAAATCTTGCCTTGTAATTTGTGTTGTCTCTACTGATAATTGAGAGAGGCTCCTTCTATTCCCAGAGGGCTTGTTCAGGGTGGGAGGGGTGGTCTTGCTGGAGAGAAGTCAGGATGACAGGACAGTAGATGGGTGGGAAGGCGAGCAAAAACAGGGTATGCTAGAGACATCAAGATGTGGGGGTATGGGTGACTAAAAATAGGACTATCCCAAGTTCACGGAGAGTCTGGGGCCAGGCCAGGCCAGGCAGATCATTGATGGTCAAAGATGCTAGTTTTCAAAGCAGCCTATTAACCATACAGACCAACTGGTGCCATCGCTTTATAGCTCTGGATTCATAATGTGTCAGCCAAGTTTCATTGCACAGTATTTACTTTAATCTATCAGAACTAGCAGAACCTAGCCCATGCATAAGGAAGTTTTGTGCACTGAATGGAAACTTTACTTGTAATATAGTACAGTTTCATTTAGTAGATTTTATTGTGTAACTACATCAGCGTGTGCATTTTAGTCAGTCAGGGCTAAGGAAGCGGTCTTTTCTTCTTTCTAGCCACTTCTGTATAGTAATTTCTATACTGTTTAGTCTTTCCTGAGTCTAGATTTTCTACAGCAGGTTTATCTATCTGATTGACATCTTTCCATGGGTAAATCTATGTTTACACAAGAATAAGTGATACATAGTTTCAGGCTGTATTGAGATACATTTGCTAGTTTTAAAAATAATAATAATAAATACTGTAGTACTGTACAGCAAATAACTGTTGAAAATAAAATTTACTATTTTCATTCCAAACTATTCATTAAAAATAAGATTAAAAAAAACTAAATAGAACAAACAAAAAAAAAACAAAAAAAGAGAAAAAATCCAAATAAAAATAGTATATCAGTATAATAATACGGTAGTGACATAAAAACAAAAAAAAACCTACAATGCTATAATATATTCCTTTGAATGTATTGCATCTCCAATATAAGAAGAATAAAAGGTAACCAACCTTTTGGGAACATCCATTGGAAAGTGCAGTATTTTTTAAAAAAAATGTGAAACTAATGTAGGTTTTACATTGCAAGAACTACCCTGGTTATTTCCTAAAACTGGAAATCGTTTTTTCTTAGTTCCAAATAGCTTGTTTATTATCCAATTTTATTTTAATCTTTTTAAAATTGTTGATAATATTAAGTTGCTGCTTGATTTCCATAAAAGCCTTTTCTAGTTTATTTGAAACAATTGGTTTTTTTGAGAGCTGCTAAAGCACCCAAATCAAACAACATAATAAATAAACTCTATGTATTACTGTTTGGATGATGTGGTTATTTGTATTCATTTTATAATCTTTCAAAGGTTTTAAAAGTATCAATAAATGCTTAGAAGTAACTGGCAATCAATGTTTTCCAATAAAAAGTTCTTCCTTCCATTTTTAAATAACCTGCCTAATAGGATTACTAAATCCAGGCCATAAAACTTCAGCTAATCACTAGATGACACCAGAAAGATCCAGCTAAGACATGGTGGCTCTTTGTTTACAGAGCTAATTCAGGTTCAAAAGAGTGTGTATAATATGGATATAAAAAGTAGCATTTTTAAAAAAAACCCTAGAATCAGAACCTCTCTGCCTGAGAAAGGACGTATGATATATCTCTAACATAGATTGACAGATTGTAGTCAAACATTAAATCTGAGGATGGTGCCGTTTTATATAATTATATAATGTATACTCTGTGAAAATTAGGGCAGGAATTTACATTAGGAAAGATCATAGCATAAGTCAGTTATGAAGTTACGTATGTAAATGAAAAAAAATTATATTGCTCAGAAATGTTGGGGGGTTACCACGAAACCCACATTTTTCTAAGTGTAAAGATTATATTCCTTGTGCTATGTGGATTCTGTGCCTTGATGGATTCAAGCATCAAGCTTTAATTTATATTCACTCTACAGCATTTGGAGCGAGAGCCAATTGTGTGCCATCCTGATCTTCAAGAGCCGTTGGATTCTGATTCACAAGATCTCCCTGATGAGTTCTTTGAGGTTACAGTAGATGATGTGAGGAAACGTTTGGCCCAGCTCCAGAATGAAAGGTAAATTTATTTTTCACTAGTAGTTAAGTAATAATTTTTATGGCCAATGTGCATACAATATAGATTGTTTCTCTGATTCTGACAGAATCCTAAACAATGAATATGCTCAGGATTTGCTTCCCAGTTGTACTTAATGTTCTTCATATTCTTGGAGATTTTGCTTGTAGTCTTCTAGTTGTATGCTTAGCTGCCTAGACAGAAACTTAATGTTTTTCTTTAAATGCTAACTTTGTAGGAGGAGAGCTATATTAGTTAATCTGTGATAGCAAAAAAAAAAAAAACAAACCCAGACCGAGTCTAATAGCACCTATTTTGATTAAAAACTGTATTAAAAGGCATAAGCTTTATGAGCCACACTTATTTCATCAGATGCATAGAATGCCTACACTGATATAGGATTTAAATTGGGGTGGAGGGAGGGGAATACAGATGAGTTATGCAAATTGCAGGTTACATATGAGACAGTTCTCCAAAATGAAAAACAAGGTTTTAACAGCATCATTTAGCAAGAGTTTCTGGACTTGCATTAAAAAGTTTCAGGTAATCTCAACAGATCTCAACAACTACAACCATTATTGTTGATTGAGAAGACACTTTTATTCTGTCATACAAAAAACATACACTTGTTAATAACATAAAATTAGTTGGAAAAGGTACTACCAGATTCCCTCTAATGCTAGAGAATCTAACATCGATGAAGTATTTTCTTAAACATGATTGTTGAGACATTAAAGTACCATGTACTTCAAAGAAAATATGAATGTAGACTCAGCAGTAGAAGATAAATCCACTTCTGTACCGTAAATATCTTATTTAGACAGTAGACTTTAATTTCCTTTGTAATTTGTAATTTAACTTTTTAAGTAGAAAAGTTTTTTTAGCCACACACATTTTTGTCTCTAAAGTCTTGACAAATATATGTGGATGGCAATTTCTGCTCCTTGCAACGGTGAAGATTCTTTGGACTAGGATTTTCTTAGTGCTTACTAGTTTCCAGGAATACCAGCCAATTCATCTAGGTCACAAAATTGCTTGGAAGTTTTTTTTTTTTTTGTTTTTGTTTTACATTGTCATCTGCTTAGATGCATCTATTATAAACACTGGAAAAAGGATGGATGAATGGTCAACAAAGCTCATGGTTTCTTTGTTTATATGACAGTGAACGCATTTAGTTCCCTTTGATCATAGAGCAAGTCTTCACAAGTGTTAATACAAAAAGCAAGTCCAAGCTACTTTTAAGTCAGAATATCTGTGTCCTCTGAATTGTGATATTATTGGTTTGAAATCTGAATTGTGATATTATTGGTTTGAAGTCTTCATCTGGAGGTGAAAGAATCTAGAAAGTATCCATATAATGGGAGTATATACAGGAAAGAAATGTCACAGGGGTTGTCCAATTGTTGATAGATGCAAGAGATTTTACAGAATTCCTAGAGAATATTTCAAAATAATACAATACTTCACATTGTATATTAGTAATAACATAGGGTGCCCCATTGAAAATAGTGATTAGGATATTGCATTGGCGCCAGCGAAACCTCTGTCCAAGTCCACCCTCAGCTGCAGAAAGGCAGTGGGTAACCTGAGACTAATCACTCTTTCATCTCAATCTACCTCACAGGATGCTTGTGAATAAAAGTGGGAGCAGAGGATTTTGAGTATACTACCTTGAGCTCCTGAACAAAAAGTGGGATAAACAAATAACATAGAATGAAAGCACTTGTGTTAATATGAGCAAAGACAGTGTGCTAAATTGCAGAAGACATAGTTCTATTGCTCTAGCTTTTACTAAAACTCTGTAAGCATACCGACTATTGACACTTTCTAAATATTCATATATTTTATAGACTGTTTTTCTTTCATTTCTGTAAAACCTGATAGGCTATAAATTAATTTCTATAAATATGTCTATAAGACAGCTTCCCAAACTGGTCACTTTCTAGATGCATGAGCCTAATCTCTCAAATATTTCAGCAGTGACCATGCTGGCTGGAATTCTGAGTTAAGGACTACCCATCTGGAAGAGCTCTGACTGAGAAGAGTTGCAAAGTTGTATTTATAAGCTCACTCTCAGTTCTCCATTGATAATAAATACTTTATATTTATCTGTCTTGAATCAATATTTTAAATGCCAAATTAATTATGTCTGTCTTAACTTTCAACAATTCTTTTTGATATTGTAGGATAGGATTTTGTTGCATTATATATAAGATTACATTTACCTTTTCGTTGACATTTTTCCTTTATAGGTTGACATAAAAATCGATAAATTATGTATAAATTATACTGACCGGTACAATAATTTTCTAAAATAAGACAACAACAGAGATACAACTTTTATGGCAATTCCAACTTTTATGATATACCCTTAAGAGCCTTGGTGGCACAGTGATTAGAGTGCAGTACTGCAGGCTACTTCTGCTGACTGCCAACTGCCTGAAATTTGGCAGTTCGAATCTCACCAAGCTCAAGGTTGACTCAGCCTTCCATCCTTCCGAGGTCGGTAAAATGAGGACCCAGATTGTTGGGGGCAATCTTAGAGAGGGCTATAAAGCACTGTGAAGTGGTATATAAAGTACTATTACTAGTGCTATTGCTACCCTCCGGGAGAAAAATGATAAGGATATATATAAGTCTGTTGCAGATTCTGCAATGCATTATGACAGTCTAAATTTGTTATTAATCAAGAAATACTGATGCAGTCATTACTTTTGGGGCATAGGTATGCTATGTAAAAATATGGTTGTTTATTTCCAGTATTTCAAAATTAATTGTCTGATATGTATTTAGGAAAATGGAACGACAAGTTTTCGTTAAAATGATTTTGTGCAGGTTTTGCAGGATACAAATTGCATCTGTCTTTTGAACAATCTAAGCTTTAGTGTGCCAGGGAACTTTTATACACAGAGGTTAATGATAGCAAAAGGATCATATCAGAATGAATAGATACAGAAGTTAAATTGATGATTGAGTAGCATAATAGGGTTGAGTTGATCTCTACTTATGGCAGTCTGCTAAGCCTTGTCTCTTCTTAGGAGGTGTTTAGAAGAAGTTCCCTTGATGACACAGGCACAGCGAGAAGCTCAAACGAAGGAGAAATTAGAGCGTTATCCAAAGGTAAACTTTTTGTGTGTGATCATGATTGTTCCACAGGATTAGAAATATAGAGGGCTAAGTGACTTAAAGGAACATATAAGTAGTAAATATCTGTGGCCCTGTCAAAAAAAATCTTCCACTGCTGTTTTTGCTTCTTTTTACATGAATTGGAAGAACTGGAATATTCACTGAATAGCAGTAAGTGTTGTCTTGTTTTAGGATTCCCCATGAAAGAATTTTTAAAGCAAGGCAGTGGACAGATTTCTTGCATGTTTTGCTCTGCATGTTCTTTGTTCTTTTGGTGTGAGATACAAGAATTCTGTTACTAAAATGAAGTGAGAATACTTAGCATTTATACAATGCTTTTAAAGTACAACCTTCCTGATCAAATCCAGAAATTACCTAATTACCATATTTTTCGGACTATAAGGCGCACCAAGATTTCGAAGAGGTAAGTAAGAAAAAAAAGAAGATATCTAGATAAAAATACAAATACCATATTTTTCGGAGTATAAGACGCACCTTTTCCCCCCCTAAAAGAGGGTGGAAATGTTGGTGCGTCTTATAAACCGAATACAGCCATTTTTGGCCTCCTGAAGCCCCCCCACTCAAAAACAGGATGCGCAGAAGGTTTGGGAGGTCTGCAGAGGGGAGAGTGCTCCTGGGGGCGGGGGGAGGGCAAAAATGGGCCCGTTTTTGCAAAAAACGGGGCGTGCAGAGGGTTTGGGAGGCCTGCAGAGTGCTCCTGGGGGCTGGGGGAGGGCAAAAACTCCCCCCCATTTTTGCAAAAAACGGGCCCATTTTTCCCAAAAATGGCATTTTTGCCCTCACCAGCCCCCAGGAGTACTCTGCAGGCCTCCCATACTCTCTGCACACCCCGTTTTTGTGGAAAACGGGCCCATTTCTCACAAAAATGGGATGGGCGGGGCTTCGGGAGGCCAAAAATGGCTGTATTCGGTGTATAAGACGCACCAACTTTTCCACCTTCTTTTAGGGGGAGGGGGGGAAAGTGCATCTTATACTACGAAAAATACGGTAATTTCTAGTGAGGATAAGATTTGAATTCACACTTATGCTTTTCCTTCCATCTCTGCTACTTCAGCTGAACATTGCTATCCCTGAGTGGTCCAAGTATCAGTTTTTATGTTGCACTTCATTTTAAAATATCTGTGTGAGTCAGTTTCCACCATTCTAAAAAGGCTCTTGAAAACTACATGTATAGTCTCACTGAGCTACACTGCCCATTCATGAAAAGGAACAAGTTTTTGAAAATGGGCTGGTATTATTCAAATATGCATGAAGCTAATGTTTTTGTTTATGTGAGTAGATGCCTGATTCTTTGCGTTCAACTAGGTGGTACTACGTGTTTACTTCCCAGATCGTCACATTTTGCAAGGTTTCTTTCACCCTAGTGAAACAGGTAGGAGTACATCTTATCTCCCATCTTCTGCTTTATATAAATAATCAAACTGAAAAAGACCAACAGTTCCTGGCTATCAAGCTAATGTTTGTGACTTAAAAAGATTTACACGTCTCTAGCTGCTTTATTTTACTGCTATTTTAAAAGTTTGTTGTATGGAAAACTGAGTTGTATGGAAGATAGCTGAAATTGTTTTCTAAACAGAATGTGTTTCCTACAGCTGCCTGCTGGCTTCTTTTTCAGACCACTTACCACGGCATTAGTCATGCCCAGATGAGCCCATTGAACAAATAGGGTGTTGGTCTAGCATAGTTTCAGCCAGAGCCCAAAAAAGAGTTGGAAATACTGGAAAGAATTTGAATCAACCACTCTGCTTCAATGTTCTGGGGGTCAAGAGGAAAACCAGATTCCCTGCACCTTTAAATAGTCAAAATCTAGGACTTTTTAATTGCAAAGTAGGATATGCACTCAAAGAGATATGCACCCTCTTCAGTGGGAAAGAGGGACATCTCTTTGGGTGCATATCCTACTTCGCAGTTTAATTCCTCTCAGGCCTGAAACTTGATGATATTCTTTACTTGATTGGACTCAAAAAAATACCTCTCCTGCTGGATCTAATACAACAGATAGAGACCACCACAGGGTTGTGGTGCTTCAAGTATCCTGTGTCCTTTATGGGTGACAAACAACAGCTGGAATTGCACATGCAAGCCTATTGGAAGTCAGTATGGTTTGTGTAGCAAAGGTAAAATGCCGTAACTGTCCACAGGATATGCTCCATTCTGATCAACTTCATTTTTACAGACACTTTTAAAGCAGTGGTTCTCAACCTTCCTAATGCCGCGACCCCCTCCCCGCCACGGGACCCCCTCCCCGCCCCCTCCCCGCGCGCAATGAGGTGACAAAGGGGGCGTGGCACCAAGATGGGCTAGCGCGCGCTTAGGCAACCCCCGTGAAAGGGTCGTTCCACCCCCAAAGGGGTCGCGACCCACAGGTTGAGAACCGCTGTTTTAAAGGGTAGCCTCAGGAACAGCTTGATTCCTAGTCTATTCAGTAGTCTGTTCTGGAGGTGACAATGAATGTCCATGGGCAGAGCCTCCTGATCCAGGAAAAGAGGCAATTGGTTTGCAACACAAAGATTTCTCAGCTCTTTCATAATCCAGGAGGAACGCGAGGATCCGCAGAGGAGGAAAGGGCACATAGGCACAATATGGTACAAAGGCCCGGCTACCTTTTCATTCCAAGCAGTGACTAAGGCTTAAGTTGACTTGTGCATGAAGCCTTCAGGGATAATCCCAAGCTCCTTCCAGAGTCTAGAACAGGGGTCCCCAACCCCCGGTCCTTAGACCAGCACCGGTCCGCGGCATGCCAGAAACCAGGCCACACAAACAAGCATGCAAAACCACGCCCCCTCCAGTCCATGAAAAAAACACTTTCCATGGAACTGGTCCCTGATGCCCAAAAGGTTGGGGACCACTGGCCTAGGAGGTTCACATTTGTCCTCAGCAGTTAAAAGTCCATGCCTCTGGAGATCTGGCCAGAGTCTGAAATTAAGCACAGGGGGCTGGAATGTGGAACTGGTACCAAACACTAAGTCTATGTTCCCTGAAAGTGGCCCACCTCTATCTATTACTCTATTGATTTTCCTGCCTGCTGTTAAACCCCTGAAATTGTTCACTCCCCAACCACTTGCTGACCTTCCCCAGCCTATTGTGAGTAGGTAAATTTAATGTTTCTGCTTTCTTATATCAGGATGTTGAGTTAGGTTAGGTGGAATATATCAGATAGGACAGCTGGCTTAGAATCATAGAATTGGAAGGGAATCTAGAGAATCCATCCCTACTCTATGCAAATTTACTGCTATAGCAATATTAATAAATGATTATCAGTTCTTTGCTTATAAATGTCTAATGATGAAATTCACCAGCCTCTGAGGCAGTCAATCCTAGTGTCTGATAGTTTATACCACCAACTTCTCATACTATATACGGTAGATTATATAGAGGGCTTATCTGAAGATTTAGCTGGATCTCAAATTCTTATACGTGTTGATTTGGGAGAACGTAAATATACAATACTGCGTCTTCACTGTATTAGTTTCTGCTTTTGAATGGTTTGGCAGTTACCTCCACTTAGAAGTAGTCATGTTCTTTGTATCATCTCTCACTACCATCACGGCAGTACCCAGTCTCCGCTAGTAAATGTTTTCCTTATATATTCCTCAGGTAAGTAGTGCTGCTTCAGCTGTTTCTGAAGGCAAGAGATCTTAGATAATTCATTATTATAAGACAGAAACCATACAAAAAAGCCTGACAGTTTGGGATAGCTATAGCACTTAGACTTACATACCGCTTCACAGTGCTTTTACAGCCCTCTCTAAGTGATTTACAGAGTCAGCATATTGCCCCCAACAATCTGGGTCCTCATTTTACCGACCTCGGAAGGATGGAAGGCTGAGTCAACCTTGAGCCTGGTGAGATTTGAACTGCCAAATTGCAGTCAGCAGGCAGTCAGCAGAAGTAGCCTGCAGTACTGCATTCTAACCACTGCGCCACCGCAGCTCTGGGCAAATGTGCTGTAAGAGCTTGTGTAAATAAATCAATTTTAATTGTTGCCTGCAAGAATAGAATTTTTATAGTCGAAAGATAGCTAACATTTCACCAGCCAGTCTTCTAAGGATGCAGAAGGAGATTTTAAATATAGAAGCAAAATGTTTCACATGGATGCTGGAATCAAAGGGTGAACTCAGTAAAGATGGTGGTAATTTAAAGTTTCTGCTTTCTACTGTGTCAGTCTTTGAGATAAGACTAAGTTGGTATTCTCTTTAAAATATACCATCAAAGAGGATGGTGCTCATAATGTATGTGCAGCTCATACTAAACTTTTTTTTTTTTTGCTTTATTTAACAGTTGGTGCTCTGAGGGCATTTGTGAAAAGTCTCCTTGTAAATCCAGAGATACCATTTTATTTGTGTAAGTTCAGATTTATGTTTTATAATTTTTACAGATAACATTCTAGGTGTGTTGCTGCTATTGATTTGGAGAAAATGATTTTTACAAGCCATACATTGTATTTATATATAAGGTTGTGAGACATCTAACTCACTTTCACTGTGCCTAGACCTTTCCTAAACCCCCTTTGTTTCCTTTATCTTGTTTCCTAATGAAAATATTGTTTTTTATTGTAGTTATTACACCACCCAGATCCATTCTGAGTGACGATGGCATGACTCTTTTTCAGGTAGTAGTTATATCACTCATTCAGTTTTTTTAAACTATAAAATACTTTTGTTTTTAAGATCAACAGTGATTACTATTGTATATCTTAATCAAATGAAGGACAGATGAAATGGCTTGATTTCTTGTGGTGCTAGAATTTCTTGAAATGCTTCTTGCTTTGAATGTAGGTGATTCTATCAATAGTTCTTTTATTCTAAATTGCGAAAATCTATCTCACTGGTCCTCTAATACCTGGTAATGTGTGGAATAATGGATTGTTGATAAAATAATGGCAGCATTAACATGAAGGAGGATACTGGATATTAGAATGGGTGCAGAATTCATTGATCTGGAAAACATCCTGTTTCATTCCAGACCATGCTAAGTCTATGATCCAGCCCTAAAACGTGCCTGTTTTATTCATAATGCAATATCTGGAATACCAGAAAGCAATCGTACTTCCAAGAAGTTACTTCTGGAAACTGCTGGACCAACCCTGAAAAGCCAGGAGAGATTCAGCATTGTCCAGAAATAAACAAAACATTCTGGAATTCTACAGAATCGTAGTGATATTTTTATTTGGCTTAAGCCCTCTTTATTCTTTAACATGTTACATTTCTGGATCAGTGAAATTTCCTTATGATAATTCTTACGGATTTAACTGGGTAATAATTCACTTTCTTTGAGTTAAGGTTCTTCTAGATGAGAGTTTTATTATATATTCATTGTTTCTCTATCACAAAATGTTAAGGGGGAACAAGCAGTGTTATCGTTCATTAACAACTGTTTCATGATTTTTTATCAGCATTTTTCTAATTAAAGATAATCTGTTACAGATGGAATCCTCACAATATTCTTTAATATCAGTTAAGAAGGGAATAGCTATATAGTATTGTAGTCTTTGAGCAATAGGAAGTATTTCTCGGGATCATCTAATTAAGAATCATTGAAAACAGAGCATTGCCTGTAATAATACCAAGTGACAAATTCAGGATCAAGATTTTTAAATAATTGGAAGGTGTTGGTTTCAGCTACTTCTAATGCTATATAGTAATGCATTTTAAGAGTTTCTGTCCAGCTAAATGAATCTTTCAGGATGCAGCAAGGAGAAAGACACCTAAGGTGGATTTCTAAGAACTAGAACTCCTTTGTAAATTTCAGCATTATTGTGATACAAAGTTGCTTATCCTTTATTAGTTCCTTTAAAACTACAGTACTGGTTCCTTTGAGCAAGGCAACATTGTCCTTCCTTACATTGAGTAGCACATTTTTGCTACATACGTCCCACATGCCAAACAGAATAGCCTTTGATTTAGCCAGTCTTCCACGTTTGCCATGGCATTGTTTAATAATTGTCCCAAAGCCTGTCTCCTAGTTCTTAAAAAGAATGTGGGAAACATTATCTCTCTGTAGAGCCACAGATTGGTAAATAATGAAGGAAGATGCTGATCTGTCCTCTGCCTGCAAGCACTTGTATCTTGTTCTTATTTGGGCACATTAACTGCCTGTGCTTATTACTCAACTGTCTTGTGATACTACAGTGCAGGTTATTTTTAGTTTATATGACTACTGCTTTGCAAAGTGCATGGGGTATTAAGCGAGCGAGAACAATTCATGTTTCACTCTAATCTTTCTCTTCTTAAGAAAAAATACGGTGTTAGTATGGACTGAAAGTTTGAATATGTGCCCCGAACAGATTTTGTTCTTCTCATTTGCCTTGCTTTTTGGAAACGAATATGTCTGTACCAAATTATGCCAATTGTTTAATGCTTATTTCTTTTATTCTATTTTTAACATAATGGTCTTATATACTATTCTGTGTTTTATATTTTGTATTCCTATATGGCCTAATGACTAGTCAGTAAAGTACTACCATTGTCAAGGGGTTATGAAAAAAAAGTATATTCTTGTAATGGAAGTGTTAAAAGTATTGTAGATAGCTCAATTATCTTATCATCCTGGGTTAATTTCCCAGAATTAATAAAACAGCAGCGGTAAGCCTTAGGTTATTTAAAAACGTCTGTTCAGTTTGTCTGCTTTATGTTGTAGGCATGTAGTGAGTAATCCAGGTTCTGAATTATATTTTGCATTCACTGTAGGCTTTTTACAAATCAGGCAACACAGTCATGCTTGAAAGCGGTATACAAAGCATGAAATGACTCTCTACTTTAGGAAGATCTGGAAAGGAGATAGGATCCCTTGCACAACCATGGCATCCCAGATGTAATGAGTTGTGTTTTATTTCCTGGTATCAGTCACTGTTTACGGTTATTATAATCCCACAGTGTTGATTATCTGTTCTGAAGATCACTAGACTGACCTTCCTCTACTTCTCCGACTTGAGGTTAGTTTGTTAACTTCTGTAAGAGTTCCTCTCTGTTGTGGGTCAATGCAGCTCTGTTCTTTCTTCCCTCTCTTTCTTTTCATCTTTTAGCCCCCCCAGGCCTCAGGGAAGAGCATACTTTTGCCAACTGAACAATCTTTCTCTGTTTTAGAGGCCTTGAAAAATTGTGTTCTTGATTTTTAGCAAAGCTTGCTGTGAGTTTAACTCTTTGCATTAAAGATTTTTGCATAAACTGGCTACTTTTCATAATGAGGGTGAGATTCTAGGTGGAACAAAAAGTGCCTTGCAGGATGATTATTATTATTATTATTGCATGAAAAATAGCTTAGCTGATCTGAAAATATTGCTTGCAGAATGTGATATATACCAAGAGTCACTTAGAGGTTGATAGGTTATATAGAGTGTACTAGGAATTCATTTCCATAGTCTTATCTCATAGCCTCTCGGGCGGCATACTGAATTAGGAAAGGATTAGAGTTCTTCTGAAGTTGTTTATAATTGATCTTTCCAAATTCCATGACTTCTTATGGATGAGACACAAGTGCAGCTGCTGTCAAGAGTGCTGAACATATAAAGTCAGTACTGTAGCTACTTGCATCCAAATTTGAGGCTTCTTTCCTTTTGATAAATGTGTCTAACTGAAGATCTCATGCTAAAAAGTTTGGGTTTCCCCCAAAAAAGTATCTCTCTATGAATTACCAATAAGATTTTATTTCTTGCTACAATACTTACGTTGGCCTCTTTTCCCCTTCACTATGAGAATATTTATGCTCTTTTCAGCCTTGTTACATATTTGTTGTTTCTAGGCTGTGGTTCTGTGATACGTAGGCTATTTAATTCTTGATGTTGTCCCAAGGGCCTTTCTGCATGAGCAAAACAGAGAGCTGCATTTTAACCATAAGCATGATTTCCCCAAAAGTATTTGCAAAGGGTAGTACTCTACTTTTACAAACATACTACTTGTGGGTAATTGCATGGGCAGAAAGTTTTTTCTTGTTTTGAAGGAAAACAAAGATCTGGCTAGATGGCAACTCTAGCCAAAAGAGTGTTTATCCTTTAGAAAATTCCATAAAACATTGCTTTATTCCTGGAAGCAAGGTAGAACAGATACAGTCTTGAGTTTTAGTGTCTTTGGGTTAGCTCTGCCTAGCTTATTACTCTATTAAAAATGGTGCAGTTTTTTATACTAAAGCATGGTGCAGGGACACAAACCTCAATTCCTTTTAAGAAAAAGGTAGATGGGCCAGTTTTTATTAACTATACACCTAAAACAATAACATGGAAGTATATTTCACATATGTAAGTAGGCCTGCGCAGATTATTCACTCTGTATCCATGTCTCAACAGTGTGAAGCAATTGCAAATGTAGGAAACTTTGGCATATCTTGTTTTGGGCCTTTGTAGTGTCGATCCAGAGAACTGCTTTGCTCACCAGCAATGTGCCTCTTGAATTAACTCTACAATTGTAATTAGAAATACATTGTAAGGGATGCACTTTTTAATCGCAGTACAGAAGGAATCTTTCCATGGGCATACAGAAGGTTTACAAAAGTGTGAAGGTCAGCTCTTTGAGGTGTAGATTCAAGAACTGCACTGGGCTGGTGGAAGTCTCTCATGGTAAGCTTAAACAGCGGAAGTAATAAAGATTGTGTATAGCAAATTAGAACCAAATGCGTTCTTACTGGACAATAAACAGATGGTGTAGAAAGGCCTTGAAAGCCATTTTAATACCTGAGCCTGTCTACTGCTCAGATTCACTTGCAGCCTTCAACACTGGAACAAAAGGTTCTGTGCCTTTGTTTCTGAGTTACAATGTCATTGTGGTGAGGAGCAGCCAGTTCAGTGTCTTTTTTTCTCCCTGTAATTCTCCTCCTTCAAAGTCACTGAAGATATTTTAATTAAAAGCAGAAGTGCTAGTGTCAAGATCCTGTGTGTCTTTGAACTGGGCGACTTTCTCGCTTACTGAGAAAGCAGCTCCTCTCATCTTTACTTGTTTTGTGCCATCTTGCCCACAGCTGCCACCCAATATGATCTTCGATTCCCACAGATCTGTCATGGTGGGAAGATGAGGAAATCAGAAATTTCCATAAGAAGGCTTACTGGGCTTCTGATATAAAATATTGACAAAACTTTGTATCTGAAAATGGGACTTTTTCCATATTGGTTGGCCTTCTCAAATTAGAAATGGGGTGTAAACCAAATAAGGCCTGCAAACTTTAATCAGCCTTTCAACCTTTGAATCAAACGGCAACAAGAACTTCATTCACTTTTGAAGAAAATGTTAATTCATGTTATTCAATGATACTATTCAACAGAAATGGTACCATTGAATAGCACTGTTTCAGTGTGTGTGTGTGTGTGCGCGCGCGCGCGCATTCATGAAAGAGAAAGATTCTATACTTTCATGTTACAACTCTGTGGTTTTATACACAATATCCTAGCTGTTCCTGACTGCATGTGTTTTATAACTGCCAAGCTTTTGCTGCTAGATAATGCATCTTTTTTTTTATCCTCTGACTTGTGTCAGAACATTGTCCTTCTCTGAAGCCAGACATTCCTAATCTACATATACTTTGACATACAGTTTTATCTTTGAACTTGACTTTTTGATCAATTCCTATAACTCGGATAACTTTTTGTTTGCAAAAATTCCTTTATAACAGGATGCTTTCCTTTATTTCCTGTTCATTTTTTCTACACCCGTTTTGAATGTTAGCCATCAGATTCTGGGCATATATTCACACTCCTTGATCCTGCTGGGTTGCCTGTTGTCCCCCATTTTATCTCCACATCTTTGCATCTTGATGAACTGTATAAGAATAAGAGTATAAAGCCCAATTGGGACAATTGGACTTTTAGAGTTTAGATTCCTGTAATGTTAGAGTAGAATAGAGTAGAGATATCAATTTTTTTTGTTAATCTTGTTAATTAATTTTGGCCAGGCAGGGATTAGATGACTCTAATCTAATCTAGATGAGTCTAGATTAGATTAAATGCTACCTTTGAAAATAAGCCCCTTTAAAACTAGCAGACTTACTTTAATCTGGTAAGCATGCAGCCTTGGAGTATCCATGGTTAGTTTACAAGTGTCCATGGTGTCTCCTTCCAAATCAAATTGGAGTTTGTGCAAAAAAGATAACATATAGAATGTCATATATCAGTTGCTACTGAACATATGTGGTCATTTAAAAAAAATCAAGATAATAAGTGTTATTTCTGTCAGCAAGGTGTGGTTCTTGAATTCTTTCCACACTTTCACCAGCAATTGCCGTAGCAGGCACATATATTGTTTTCTGTGTAACGAAGTGAGAAAATGGCATGTGTATGATCTATACTTTCTCCCCAGGGACCTGTCTGGATTTGCTGTATGCATCTATAGTGTCTGTTTCTGTGTATGTGTGCCTATACTGCCCTCTTGTCAGATCCATTATCCAGTGTTGCATCTTGTCTGACCCATTACTTCTCTTGTGTGGTATACAGTATATGTTTGCACTGGGAAATGTAGGACACCTACATATGCTGGATTATGTAGCCAGGAAGGAGGAAAACTTAGAATGGAAGTGTCAGCAGGATTCTGGATCACTGCCCAACTGCCTCACTTTAGGGATGTATTGAGGAGATTTATATATTTTAGATTTTTAATCTCTGCAAACCCCAGCTGGATCTGGCACATTTTTGAACTCCAGTTCTTCTTTTGCCAACTTCTTCCTGTACACCAAATTTGGTCCTGGTATGTTCTGTTTTCAGAGTTATCCTGCTGATAGGCAGAGTCATAAATCCCTTTCCAATATATCTTTCCAACATTTTATTGGCTTGGAAAGAATAAAAATTAACATCTTCCTCTGAAGGCTTCTGCAGTTCTAAATTTTTACGTCACAGTCTGTAGTTTCCAGATCCTGTAATTACAATAAAAATTATGATGCATTCGCTTTTAAATGTTTTGTCCTAGCAGTCATGCACTTTACAGTACTTCTTTTGTTCTCATTTTATTGGGTGGGAGATGTTACTGCGTTAGTTCATTTCAAGGATCATAAATATGTAGACTTTCCTGGGGGGGGGGGGAACACATGTTGCATTGGAAACAACAAACGCTGTAATTCACTGTTTTACACTAGGAGGACCTAAATAATTAAATGTGTCTTGGAGCATTCTGTATCACCTGATCCCATCCAACTCTGGGAGTTTAGATGTGCAGAAAGACACCACTAGAAAATTAGGATAAAAGAAATTGAGGTTTAGGGTGAGTCCTTGGTGTAATGATTTGATGACTTAGAAGTTTTTTAATTCCTCGTTTCTAAATTAGCAGGAAAGAATCTATTCAGACTTCATGTATCCTTTCCTAGGCTGCTGGAAAAAGCTGGGAGAAGATTAAAGCAATTCAGAAACTTGATGTTTTGAGCAGAAATGTTAGTGGCTACTCTTAAATATTCAGAAACCCAGAAGTTACCTTCTAGTTAGGTTTTATTCCTTGCCAAACATCTAGAACTTGAACGTCACTACTTTTTAAGGAGAGCTCTTAATTTGGGTGTATTTCCTGTGCTACATTAAAATATTAAACACCACTGGTGTTTGCACAAAAACATTGTATTTTTCAGTGCCAAATATTTATCCATCCAGGGTTTTATCTATACTTAGACTGAATTATAGGTAGCCCTTGGCTTATGTCTGCAATTTGGATCAGAAGTTCAGGTGTATCTCCCGACAATTGTATGTCAAGGTACCTAGGTAACCAGACCCATTTTTATGGCAGTCGTTAAGCAACTCATGCAGATGTAAGTTTAAATCATGTGGTTGTTAAGCAAATCACATAGTCGTAAGTGCAAAGCCATTCTCCTGAATGGGTACTTTTTGCCTGAAACTGCCAAAAATACTGGAAACTGGCTAAAAATCTGGCTTTATTGCTAAGGGAACTGAATGGGCTGTCCTGCAGATTATGTTTTTTAAAATAGTTTTGATTGCTTTAATGTTTTTAAATTATTTTTGTTATGTTTTTGTGTCTTTGTATTGATTGACATTGTTGACATTTTTTAAATGTTGAATAGGCCAACTTTTGTATTCTGTTCTTTCATCTTTTTTTTCACTTTCATCTATAAAAGCAGTATCATCAGCATATCTGAGATTATTAGGCTTCAGCAATCCTAATTCTTATTTCATTTTTTTCTAGTTCAGCATTTTTCATTATATATTCTGTATATGTACATAAGACAACCTCAGTGTATTCCTTTGTCAATACTGAACTATCCAATTGCTTCCCTAGACAAATGAATATATACATATGTTCTTTAAGAGCTGCCCAGAATTGGTTGGGATATATATACTCAAAAGCTTTAATACAATCAATAAGCAAAAGTAAACATGTTTTTGGAACCCTCTCTTTTCTTTTATTCATCAGATATTAGCAATGAGATCTTAGGTGCCTTTTTGTCTTCAATATCCAGCTTGTATGTCTGGCAGATCTTATTTCATATATTGCTGATCCTAAAGTATAATATCTTGAGCATTATTAATATATGAGATAATTGTAGTTGTTCAGTAGATTGAATATTCTTTAGCACTGATTTTTTTAAAGTTGAAATAGAAAATGACCTTTTCCAGTCTCTTGGCCACTGTTTAACAGTACAGTTTAAAAATTGCAAGAGCACTTTAATTGCACCATCTTACAGATTCCTAAATAGATAGAGTGCTATTTCAACAAATCCTGCATCTTTGTTGTTGTAGAGCCCATTTAACTTCCTTTTTCAGAACAGTGGAGTAATTACTTCCAGGGGGGTAATTTGGGAAATCTCAGAGTAACAGAACAATTTGTAGTTGCTTGTTTGTAAATCAAGAATCTAGTTTGGAACTGCTGCTGCTTAAAGACTTGTGTAAAGCAACACGGGTATTTTTTTGGGGTGGGGTGGGGAGATAATATACATTACTCAAGACCAGAAAAAGGTTTAATTGGGTCAAACAATTCAAGAACCACTCTTCCAAATTGTTTAGCTATAGCTCAGAGATCCAATGCATTGTCATTAATATTGGGATGTGTTTCCCCACCCCCCAGCTCCTCCATATGTTCTCTTCCTGCTTCAGTAAATCTTTGCCTTCTTTACCTTTTATGTGCCCAGTTTTGCATAAAGGGTTCCTTTAATTTCTGTAATTTTTGTAATATTCTATAAATATTATATTCTTCCCATTCAGTTATTATCTTAGTTTCTTTGTATTGCTTATTTTTATTTTTGCTTTACTTTGGAATTTAATGTTTAGTTGGGCAAAGTTTCCTCTGTTGACTTTTATTTTCCATCGTCACTTACATTTCAGCAGGAGATGGGCACTTCGTTTTCTTTTATTTTTTGCATTTCAGAATATTTTGCTTGCTTCATCTTTAATATTGTCATGAATTTCAGTACAGAATTCTTCAAACAATCTATTTTCCATATCTATTCTGTTATGTGTGTGTTCTGTACCTTTAACATATTATCTTGTGGAATACTCTTGAAGTTCTATCATAGGAGTTTTGATTGGAGTTCAAGCCAGCAGCAGATCTTGTTTATGATGGCTTAGTAGAGCTTCTGCTCTATCTTCTTGCAGAGCCTATAATCAATTTGATGTTGATGTTGTCCATCCAGCAATATCTGTCATTTAAATTATTGGAAGGTATTTGTTATAAATATTTAACATGAATGAAGGCAAAATATATGTGTCTCAAGATTCTGGAGAGAGAGAAGTTCTCTGAAGTTGGGCTCCAGCATGATTCCGAAAGCTTGGAAGAATAAACCTCTGGTCCCGGTGACCGACTCCGATTGGATCCTGAAATAAATATTTAAATTTCTTGATAGAATACTTAGGTCAAAATTTCCCATTAATCCACATGCTCTATTACTTCCAGTTATACCATTTCATTGAAATATTTTTCTGGTCAGTTGCTAAAGAACTCTTTAGTATCTGTTTCCTTTGCATCCGCAGTTGAAGCACATACTTGTATCACCATAATATTGAACGGTATAGATCTGAATTGAAGTTATGCTATAACTTTAAGGGTTATATTTATTTTCGATACTCCGTAATTAATAAAGATGACTCGTAGAAGAACTGATGCCTCACGTATGTCAAGTCATCCATCCAACTCCATTTCAGTTTGATGAACACTGAATACATAAACACACAACTATTTGGGAAATTGATAAAGATAAAGCCTGGAAATGTTGGCTGATAGCAGAATTTCTGATTTAAGTGGCTGTGTGTGTTTTAATATTACATCTCTCAGCACTGAGATGGCCAAATTATTCTGTCTAGGTACTGGCCCAGTCCCTGGAGGCTAGATGGGGAGAAACCAATTCCAACTTAGTCTTTCAAGATTGCAATGCTATGGAATTAGGAGGCCCCCAGATCCAGGGATATTTTTTTGCCTCTAATCTTGGATGGGATGGCACTTCCCCGTTCAAAACCGGTGTACAGTCTGGGGATCATTTTGTACTCATAGCTCCCACTTGGAGAACAAATGTAGTTGTGGCCAAGAAGGCGTTTGTACAGTTTTATCTTACGTGCCATTTATACTCTTTCCTGGATTAGGAGGCTCTTCAGACAGTCACTTATACCAGAATATTGTCACTTATCTATTGCAATGGACTCTACATGAGTCTGCCCTTGAAGAGCATTTGGAAGTTTCCACTGGTCCAGAATTCAGTGGTGTGGGCAACGATGGAAATGCCTTGGGATGGCCACATACCAGTCCTGCTTTGCAAGCTACATTGGTTGCAATTGTGCTCTGGGTAGAATTCTAGATGCTGATTATCATTATAAAACCTTACATGGCAGGGGGCCAGGTTATTTGAGGGATCGCCTATATCCCATGGTATTTGCTAATCGCATAAGAACTGGCAGAATTGGAATGCTCAGGTCCTCTTGATTAAACAACCCTATCAGAACCCAGGAAGTGTGTCTTTTTGTTGCAACACCTACCTTCTGGAATCAGATTCTCCCAAAAAAAATCATGTGGCTCCCACTCTGATGGCATTCCCAAAAACATTAAAAACCTCCCAGGCCTTAAAACGGGGTGGAGAGGGTCCCCTTACTGGATTGTATCCTTTGTATACTGTATATAGTGTACTGTCCAGAGAGATGCTGATCTTGTATATTTTATATTGTGTTTTGCATGATGTTCAGTTTTAAATTGTGAGACATCCAGTCATTCTGGAGTCAGGTGATGTCCCAAATCTGATGAAATGAATAAGCTTGTGTGCTCCTATATAAAGTGAAAATTGCTTCATTGATACCATTATTTGTGTAGGTTTTCAGGAGCAAGAAAGCAATTGCCATGCATTGATGCTTTTAAGTTCAGTAATCTCATTCCAGAAATCCCTTTCTTGGTGGTTGGTATCTTTCATTGTCTTGAGATCACCTAAATAAAACTATTTAGATTCCCTTGCTTGTACAATCCCAGTATCTGTCTTGTTCTGTCTCTGAAAGGCTCCGTGTTGGCTGAAGGAATATACATACAGAAGTTAAAGGAAATATTAATGATGTTCTGTAAATACTTGGTAAATTATTAAGTTATTACTTACGTTTGTTTTCCTTATAAGGCTGAAGAGATCTTGAGAGCTTCAACTGTAAACTTGGTAGCCATGGGGAAATAGAAGACTTAAGTTGTGGGATAAAAGAAAACTAGATGAATGTGAGCTTAAAAATAAAGAGGCTATATTTGAAGTGAACATCCTGTTGTATGTGTGTGTTTACAACAGGACAAATGTGCAGACTGGCAGCAACATGAAGTTTTTGAAAGTTATAAAGACTTCAAGGCATTGGCTTTGATATTTTGTTATGGCTGTTTGTGCTGGCTGCATTACCCCCATGGCCCATGGATTATTTTAAAATGTTCTTCAGGGCAGAACTGATCAACTGCAGATTTCACTGTTGCAGAATTCTAGCCAACCTCCAGCTGGTTTATGTACTTATTCTAAGTTCACTGGATTTTTCAGATACGTTTTCCCTTCCTCCTCCTTACATGTTCCGCTGCAGCAACACATACAGGCACCATCCATAGGACTAGAGTCAACTAGTTTGGCAAATTTCTAAAATGTGTGCTGGGAATTTGTGCTGAGAATAAAAGTAGGTATCTCAGAGTTTGGACAAAGATGGAATACAGCTGTAATTTAATCATGAAAAGAACTAAAAAGACCTCAGAAGTTTCCTTCTGTTTTCCTCTGATAGCAAATTGTAAAGGGGCTATGCAGGGTGAAATCTGTTGCTGGACTTGTAATACAGGGACCATATTTATTAAAATGCTTTTTGAAGCAAAAACAAAAAACAAACAACAACTTTCCAAATTGACTTTTTATTAATGTCTTTCTATTGTGAAGCACAATGCATGTAAATATGGTTCAATTCAGACCCAATGATTTCTCATAACATCAGTTCTAAGCCTGTTTAATCAGAAAGAAAATGCAGGTCCAGCAATCATTCTGATTGCTGCATATATCCAATTAGTCCAACTCTCGTTTCTCTGAGACACCCTTATTGCAAAGGATTTGGGCTGCTTCTCCTTTCAGATATCATTAATCATGTTAGTTTCTAGCACACACAAGTTAGTGTTGATTATCTTAGTGAGCACATAGATAGGCCTCCTCTGAGATAATTTATCCCAAACGTGACCCTTCACATCTCCCAACAATGTACTCAATTGCTGTTGTAATTAAATACATCCAGTTTTCTGCTAGTTGTCTTCCCTATCTCTGTTCTTCCATCTTTTCCAACATTATGGACTTCTTAAAGATAGCTAGGTCTTTGCATAATGTGTCCAAAATGTGATCATTTGATTATGATCATTTGTGCCTCATGTGAGTACTCTGATTTATTTTCTTCTAGGACAATTAGTTTGTTTTCTTGGCTATCCATAGTATTTTTAAGAGTCTTCTCCAACCCCAAGTTCAAAAGCAACAAAATATCTTGTCTGGTCTATTATTATTTTTTCAAACTCCCAACTTTCACTTCCATAGATTTTTCACAGGGAGAACCATTGTCTGTATGATTCAGATATTTGTAGGTATTGACACATCAAAGCATCTGAATATTTTTTCCAAGGCAGTTTCACTGCTACCCTAACAAGAGCTAATCCATGGCATATTTGTTGATTGCTGGTTCTTTTACTGTTGATAGAGTATCTTAAAAGGCAGAAACTATTCCTCAGTGATTTTGTTTGCATTTCTAATGCTGATTTATTTATTTATTTATTTATATTCCACCTGTATTATTTTTATAAACAACTCAAGGCAGTAAACATAATCCAATACGCCTTCCTCCTCCTATTTTCCCCGCAACAACAACCTTGTGAGAGTGTTTGGCCCAACCAGCTGGCTTTCATGGCTAAGGCAGAATTAGAACTCACAGTCTCCCACTTTCTAGCCTTTCTAGGTTGCTCTATCTATTGCCATTAGTTTGCTCTCCTTTATATTTAATAACTGTCCCATTTTTTCACTGTGTTCCTTAGTGTCTATGGAGATTCTCAGTCATCCAGGTCATGGTTGTTCCAAAAGTGCTTTTTCAAGAGGCAACTGGACTTTCTTGTTTTTCTTTGAAGACATTTAGCTTCTCATCGAAGAAGCTTCTTCAGTTCTGGCTGGATGGTGGAGAATGGAAGGATTTATACTCCTTGGAGACAGCTGGTCATTTGCATTCTTTTAGAGCAGGGGTCACCAACCTTTCGGACCTCAGGGACCACTAAATTCATAATTTTAAATCCCGCGGACCACTAATATGAATGTTTTAAAAAGATAAATAGTATTTAGTGCAATATAAAAAATGCAAATAATTTTTCTGCGGACCACCAAAATTTTCTCACGGACCACCAGTGGTCCGCGGACCACTGGTTGGTGACCATTGTTTTAGAGGATGTGTTCCTTAGCTTTCATTCCAAGGGCACGTTCAGCTATCAGAGTAGCATAACCTGTACTGCAAGGAGATAAAAGTGTAAATGTCAGTGGAAGAGAGAAATGAAATTGTGTCGGAGAATTAAAGAAGCCAGTTGTGTGTAGAAGAGGTAAAACTCAAATGGTGGAGTGAGCTCTGGGACTCTGAAGCAGGAGTAACAGAGCCTTATAATCTCACAAACTTTCAAAAGACACTGACTAGCTATAGCCAGTTAGCAACAAATAATTGCTTGATCCCTCCTACAAACTGATAAGGAACGGGAGGCAGAGAAGCAACTTAGTACGAAGGAGCAATTACCAGCCTGTTAAATCCCCAGCAGGACCTACTGAAGTATAAGGGCTGGAAGGTGGAGGATAATTTAGAACTAAATATAAGATAAAAAAAACATTAAGTCCTTGATAAAAGGAACAGAATTCTGAATCCTTAAAGGTAAGACTAGGAAAAAACTGGTAATAACTGCTTTTATTGCTATAAACTCTTGGCAGTTAAAAACAGTAAAATGAAAACTTGTAACATGGTTAAATATTTTCACTCAGTATCAGGTATAAAAGTATTATTAGGCACTGGTAAGTAGATACAGTGTATGTATCGCATTTAACACATTATAGGTGTACATGTTGTATAATAAACTTTGTGTATGTGTGTGTGTGTGTATATATATATATATATATATATATAAACGCCAGTTGTGAAAGATGTCACTTCCATCTCCAGAATGCAGGTTTTCTAGCAAGCACTTTGAAAAGAAAAGAAAAATAAATAAATATATATTTTCTCACACACTTATAATATGTGTGTGTGTGTGTGTGTGTGTGTGTGTGTATATATAGATATATATATATCTATGTCTATCTCAAAGGAAAAGCTTTATAGCCTTCTAGTCAGGAGGGAGGTTTCGTGCCCAAACCTACCTAATTATAACTCTCATATGAACTTTAACTACTAGAGGTTCTTATAAGTAGGGAATATTTCTAAGGTATCTTGGATGTTGACATTCAACTATAAAGAATAATAGTATATTTTTCCATTTCTTTGGATCGATTTACTGTTTTTCCATTGATGTCCTTTAACATACCAATTTGAGGTTAGAAGCTCCTGAATTTGGGGATCTTTTGGACACTTTTCTTCTTTGTCTGTATCTGTTTGCATTTACACTGTCTTTACAGACATTGATGTAATTATTGCTTCTTGTCCCTTCTAACAGTTATTTGAAATTCAAGTTCCATCCTGAGATCTTTGTCTTTCTTGGGGGTGGCTTCTCTTTTTTTCTTGGCAATTCCCATCATCTGTTGACCCCATTTGCTTTTTGTTTGTTTGTTTGTTTGGCAATCTCTTATTACATTCATCTTTAACAAGTTCTATGATTTCATTCCACAGTTCCTCTGGTTGCCTATCAATGAGGTTTAGGACTTCAAAACAATTCCTGAGGTTTTCATTGCAAATGGTGGGTATACATTCAGCATCATATTATGGAAACTGGTTGGCTTTGTTCTTCTGCTTTGGCTGTACTTGGAACTTGCACATGACGGTCTGTGATCTATTCCACAGTCAATGGCTAATGGCTAATGTCTTTTGCCATTAAACCATAGCTCTTCCACTTCCTAATAATAATATAGTGAATTTGATTTCTATATATTTTATCTGGTAATGTTCATGTATAGAAGTGCCATTTCCAATTGTTGGAAAACAATGTTACTAATGAAAAATCACTGGTTTAGCAACACTGATAAGTTGCTCCCTTTCTCATTTCTGTTTCATAAGTCATACAATCCATGTTATTTCCAACATACATATTCTCCAACCAGAAACACCACATATTGCTTGCATATTCTGTTGATCTGAGAATAAAACTTACCTTCTTTCTGCATCAGTGGTTGGAGTATAAGCTTGAATAATTGTCACGTTAAATGCTTGTCCACAAAGTCTAATTAATATTATTGGGTCATTGACTGCATTGTACCCAAGAACTGTCTTTATTACCCAAGTACCGTCTTCCTGATTAAAAAAACACAGTTCCTTCTTCATTTTTCATGTCCTTGAGTAGTAAACAGTATGATCATCTGACTGAAAGTGTCCAGTTCCAGTCTATTTCAGTTCACTCGTGTCTAAGTCCATGTGTAGCTATTTCATTTTGTCTTTCACTTAGTGGGGGGTCATTTTCACACTTTTCACTAAACACCATATTCCAAAAGAACCTCCTCTTTTCTTCAGTGGCTTATTAGGTGCCATCTGACTTGAGGGGACTGTCATCCAGCATTATCTTATCAATTACGTTATCTTGTCTGTCCATGAAGTTTTCTTAGTAAAATTCAGGAATGGTTTACCATTGTCCTGCCCTGCACGGTATGATATAATGCCATGCCATTATTGCTAAAGTCATTATCTGCCACCTCCTATCTTTCTGTATTGCTGCTGCTCAATATAGATGTATTGTCAGCTTCAACTGAGCAGCTTTGACTAGGAGAATGTACTCTTGGAATACCCTCCAAACATTCTTCGTTCATTCCTCCCAGGAACATATTCAGCTGTCACAGTAGGGCAGCATAGCGGGACTGGGGAGGTGGGGGGGGGCATGTACATAGAATTGCAGAAATAATTATACCAAGGAATAAAAGTAAGGAAATGAATCAGTGTTTTTTGAAGTTTTACAATAAATCCATAGTAGTGTACCACTTTAATATTAAAACAGCTAACACTCTGGTGAAACAGCTAACGCTCTGGCTGATGAGAAAAAGTTGAACTTTTAGACATTATCTGATAAAAAAAATAATAGGCTTCTTAAGTCTTCCTTTCCCAGCTGCCTTCTGTGTTTGATCAGGGTCTTCTCAGCTTGGGAAGCTTTGTTCTCAGGTACTAAGACAAGGCCATTTAGGCAGTGTCCCTTTGACCGTGGCTCTCATGTTTATATCCCTTCCGGAGATGCTCTTTGCCTCTTGTCAGAGAAGCTTTGATCCACAAGCTCCCCAATTAAATTTTCCAAGTGCTGGTTTCTGTGTTCAGTGAATGGTTGGGGATGGGGAGGGTGTTCTGGATTATATGGTATGTCATGCTACTAGCTTAGAGTTCTGCATTCATGTGCATGTTCCCTTTGATGTACTCATATACTTACTAATCTTTACCCATTAAACTAACCGTGGACTCATGGCACTCTAGTCATTACAACTTGTGTCATGGAAAGAATGCTCCTTCTTTTGGCAGCTGCAAGTCTCTTTCCTCAACCCTCCAAAGACAGCAGCTTCTATTTGGTCTTGTGTTCTCTGAATAAACTTGGCAAATCTTTTTTTTGGGGGGGGGGGCAGGAGGGTGATTTACCTAGGACAATAGGCAGGAGAATATATCAAAGTGAAGCCGTCCAAATACAGGGAGTGATGGGGAAGAGGATTTTTCCCATGAAAAATGATTCATGAAAATGTAGACACATAGTTTCAACCAACTACCCCCCCCCAAGAAAAATCTTAAGTACTAAGCAAGGTGCTGTGAATGTGAAGTTTGTCTAAGTATGATATATGGGCTTTAGCCTGCTTTCCATAACTTCTTATTTGAACTGATGAAATGTGACTTCTGATGCCACAAAATAAATCTGTATTACTTGTTTGCTGCTTAATGTGAATCAAGAGATTATAATTACCTGGTACAGAAGGTATATTTGTTACACTTGAAAGACATCTTAGTCTGGCTTCAGAAGTAGACAACTTAGATACTATAACATGCTACGGATGTGGAGGCAAGCGACAACTGTGGAAGCACAGGGCAATTGTTTGTTAATTAAAAGAGAAATATGTACTATGAAAGTACAAAGGCATCAAAGACATAAAGGGTTAGTGAATTTCTAATAATTATGCTGTCATGTAAGGCAGTGGTGAAATCCAATTTTTTTTTACTACTGGTTCTGTGGGCGTGGCTTGGTGGGCGTGGTGTGGCTTCGTGGGCGTGGCAGGGGAAGGATACTGCAAAATCTCCATTCCCACCCCACTCTGGGGCCAGTCAGAGGTGGTATTTGCCGGTTCTCCGAACTACTCAAAATTTCCGCTACCAGTTCTCCAGAACCTGTCAGAACCTGCTGGATTTCACCCCTGATGTAAGGATAATTTCAACAGATAAGCATATTTTGCAACTTTATTTCCTTAATTCTATCCCCTGTTCCCCCCAAAAAAATGGAATAGGTAAAACTTTAAAGTTTTTAGCCTTACTTAGGCTTTCACATGAAGGAAAGGCTCAAAGTGTTGTCCTTGTAAAATAACAATTTTTCTGTGTCTTGCTGCAGTTCATTTGTTATCCATTTTAAGTGCTCAGAAACAAAGGACATTTGTTAACTTTGATCGTTTTCCAGAGAAACTCTCTTTCCCAGAATGATGGGCACGCATCCATGTTGTTGTTGCTGCAGGATATCCAGTTAGTATTCTTCCACAGCACTCCTTTCATTGTTTAGTCAGTTACTACTCAGAGCATCCTATTTTTCAGCACTGATGATGACTTTTCAGCTGTAGTTCAAGACTGCACTAATATAGTGCATTGTCTTTTTGGCAATGATTGCCATGGGGTCATCCTTTCCCCAAAAAAAAAGGAAATTAACAGCGTTAGCACATGGTTCAAGGAATAGGCAATCATTTGGACCCGATGAATCAAATTTGTGACTATATTAGATGGTCTCACAAAATGCCTCTCAGAAGCATAGCCAATGACAAAAGCTCATTCCCCAAGCCAAACTACTAAGTTCCTCTTCCCGCTCTCTCAAAATGGTTTCTACGACCCATTTACTTGTTTTCTGACCTTCTTCCAAAACTAGCAACATGTTACCACAGACATTGACCATTTCTATTTTGTAAGGATGCCTGTGGAAAAAATGTGGAGCCCAGATACAACATTGTAAGTTGAGGATGTACTTTCTTCAGACCAAAGATCCAAAAAAAAATTTTTTTAATAGTATGCTGGAACCTACGCAACATTGGCCGTGACTACAACAAAGCTCAAGTTTCTTTAATTTACTGTAAATATGGAGTTGCATCAAAGTTTTCCAGGTGCTATATGTTACCTTGTGCCTCAAATTTAGTGTATTTATTGTAAATAAAGATGTTAGTATGCTTGGCATTTGCTGCATAGGCTGACATTTTTCCATTTTTTTTTTCCCAATTGTTTCTAAATCAGACAGAATAAAAGGCCTGACAATTTCAAGAGAATTATTGTCACATGCCATATTCCATCCCCATATTATTTTTCAATGCACACATTGTTAACAATATGTAACTTTGATGCACTGACCAGTCATTTAAATCTCAATATCTAGATCTTTTTTTAATATATTAATTCCATGTTATGTTTGTAAACTTCCAGAAACATCTGTCTGGAAGCTCTTGGAAGGAGAATGCTGCCCTAGATGGGCTCTAGGTCTGACCCAACAAGGCAGTTCTTTTGGTTTTTATTGTGCTAGTGTTTTTAAGCCTTGGAGTTAAAGTGATGCACTAAAGCTGTAATGTTGTGATAGCTGAGATCTATTACATTTAATGACAGTCTCTTTGATCTTTTATTTTACAAGTCTTCTCCCACAGCTTTTCTGTTTTTATCTGTTTCATTTGTAAACTGTGTATGTGTGTATGTGTATACACAGGGATGGCAATACAAAGATACCCCAAGCATATGGTGTAACAAATAGTCACAAATGTTTAAATAAAACTGTAGAAGAATGGTACATGTTTTTCACAAGTGGGATAGAAAATTGTACTCAACTTGGCTGAAGTATTAAATACCTACATTATGTACCATCTGAGTTCTCAGTGTTTTTGTTTGATTGGTGGCACTGCTTCTCCTCTAACCTGAGTTTGATTTTGAAAAATAATTTTTATGCAGTCTAGAAGCTTTCAGCTGAATAATTGAAAATTCTTTAAATGAAAATGTGATTTTCAGGAGCTCTGCAGGAATTGTGAATGTGTTATCTTGATAAAAAGGAAGGAGCAGTTCCAAATATTCAAAAGCTATAGGCATCCATACTATAAAAGCAATAGGGAATGATTCACAACTTAGAGAAAGTTTCTGTCAGTGAAAAAATTGGAAATTGCCTCAAGTCATCCATTTTCATATAATAATTCCAAGCAAATAAGAGTGAAAGTGGTAAAATGATTCTATCAAGCAGTGCTATAGAAAACAGAATTGAAGATGGGTCTTGCCAAGATGGATTAGGGAAGAAAGAAGGCGTGGAGATAAGTTGTTTTCTCTGTATATCCCTAGGTTGGTTGGATAGATACATGTATTCAAATCTTGTACCTAAGAAAAGATACCAAGAGGTTCAAGCTATCCTAGAAACCCATACATTATCATTTTGTTAGCCTGCACTTGATTGGGTCAAAATCTTACATGCCACATACATTTTTTAGGCATAGTGTGCTTTGAGGGTTGCAGTAAAACATATTCAAAAAGAGACAATTGGTGCCCAAATGAGCATGCTGTGTGCCTAGCCTGGAAAAAAAAGAGCAAGCTATGGATCAAGCTCTCTGAAGAGAGTTTTTATTGGCCAAACTCTAGGAAAGAAAATAGATTTGGGGGGGGGGGGGAGGCGGCTGAAATTTCTGTGCTCCTGAACTGCTGTCTCATTCCTTTAAGTCTCTTCCAATTAAAAGCGCTTTGGTCTGATGTCTTGCCAGTGCTGGGAATTGGTTGGGGAGGAGGAGTTGGAAAGCTAAAGCTGGGCTTATTTGTCAACTTGTGAGTAAAAATAGGGTAGCAGATTGTGTGTGTGTGTGTGTATGTGTGTGTGTGTGTGTGTGTGTGTGTGTGTGTGATAAGCATTTGTACTGCGTGTGTCTGTCTCATTCTTGGATTGTGTTCCTCCGTGCCCGCTCTCTCCCTCTTCTTTGTGTTTCCCTCACAGGCTCTGCCATGAATTTTCTCTGACCCCTTGGGGCCGTTCCCACTTGAAGCTTTGAAGTGTGTGCCCAGAGCTTGATTGACAAGGAAGTTTTAGTGGCGGCAACTGGAAAAACTGAAAAGGGCAGGGCTTTGAACTAAAGGGCTTTGAGCTCCGAGATGCTGCGCTTAGTTATCTCCTTCAGAATGTTAATTATTCATCACGATAATTGGGCAGGAGTGAAAAAAGAGAGAAGAGGCTATTAAAAAATTCCAACACTAACACACTACAAAACCTCATTTTCCAATTCTGTGGCTGGCGTGAAAAGGATAGTGTGTGTGCGAAGAAGCTGAGGGAGGGTTTTGTTGTTGTTTTCCTTTAATCCATTCTCTAAATAGTAGGATCCCTTCAGATGAAGACAGCGGAAACATCAAAGCTTTTATAAGAGTTTTCTTGGAGTTTCTTAACTGTGTCTGGTACTTTTTTAATTAAAAAGTTTACGAAGAGCCGCCTTTGTGACTGGCTTCTGGTGACGTTAGCCAACCTTGTGTCCCACTGTCTGGGAGAGAAAAATATTTTTAAAAGACTAATAAATACTGTTTTTGCCACTATAATATCTAGTTGATGCTCTGCAGGATCAACCAGTGAATGGAGGACCCATTCACTGAAAGAGACGAATCTAGCTGCCATGCAGACACAATTCTTTAGAATTCTTTAGAGCCTAATGTTGTTGTACAATATCTCATGGTGAAGTAATTACTAAAGTTTGTTATTTTCAATATCCATTGTTATACCTGGATTTTTCCAATATCCAGATACCAGCAGAAATCATTTCAAAAGTAGCAGTGTGTTTATACCATTCTAGTAATTAGACAAGAGATCTGAAAATCCTTTCTTTATGAATGTTGATAGCAGTTTGTTAGAAGTAAAAATCCTGCTTATATTCATTGCATTTTATTCTGCTGCCGATTTATGCAGTTTAGAAATAATTGTTTCACAGCTTGGTGGGGTTTTTTTGGTGGTGATCTTGCTGCTCAGATATAAATTCAGATTATTTATAAGAAACTTAAACTGTATTTATTTTAGAATAATTTTCCCACACACATACACACAAAACTTTCCCAAGGGAAACATTTTATGAAATTAATATCCTTAAAATTAATAATGAAAAATTCTTCCTCTTGTCCCTTCTCTTGCACTTTACTCAGAAGATTTTGGCGAAGGTCTATCAAAAGCTGTAAAATCATGCATAATATCTATATAGTAATAACTTTCTAATGCATTTGTTGATTATATCATAATTTTGAATATAATAGGTGAGAGTTCTATACCCAACAGATCTATACAGGGAACTTCTCTGCTGCTAAAATAGCCAGTAAGGGTCATTGCCTAGCTACCGAGTTTAAAATCCCAAGTTTGTAATCTAGTGTATAGATCTGTCCTAAAAACTATTTCTACTGATACGGTAACATTAGAAAGCTCTGCAGAGACATAGTATGTCAATGTATTTACGCTTTATTCAGAATGAAGATTAAATGCTATATAGTATATATATATATTACTGTAAACTACTGAGAATCTTGCAACTGTGGTGTATATACATTTGTTAGATAATTAAAAGAAGAAAATGACTCTTACAATTCTGAATATCTTATCTAGTACGCTTAGATGGGTTCAATAGAAACTGGCAAGAACAGTTGCCTCTGAGAATGGAACAAATACTGAGGGAGGTTCCTCTCACGTGTAACTTCCTCAACAATGTTAATATATCATATTTATTTATTTAAAGCATTTTTACCCTCATCTTTACTAAAAAGGCTCACAGAGCAATTTTCAAATGACAAACATCAACTAGTTCTTGGCCTCTAGTTTACAATATACAAAATAGGTTGCACAAGAAAAAAATGATAGGAAAGAAGAATAAAAGAACATATAGATAAGCACCAGTTTTTCAAGACACAATTCTTATGACAATCGGATGGAAAAGAGTATTTTCCACATACCACTCACAGTGTTAATGTAAAAATTATTTTCAGGATCTGTAACTAAGAAATCTGTGAATGAATAAACATTTGAGTTACAATGTTGAATTTAAAGGGTCTTTTGTTTTCTGAATGGAGGTTTAGTCTGGTATTCCTAAAAGAAATAGATAGGGTCCCATTTCACGTCTAGGATTAAGATTATTGCAATTTCATGAGAATGTATTCTTGCAAGACTAATAGAAAAAGAACAATTTCAGCAATTCTTCTGTTTATTCTTATCCTCTGATTTCTCTCCTACTGCAGGCTAACCTTTTTCCTGCTGCTATTGTATATTTTGGATCTGAAGTGCACAAGGGTGAGTAGTTGTGCCTCCATAGTAGAGGCTGCATAGATAAATTGTGAAAATCTTTCTGTGATATGCAAATTTTTTTAAAAATTACCCCTGGATTATAGAGGTATTAATAAATGTATAGAATATCAATTTCTATGGACTTTTAAATCTGAGTATGTTTCTTTGGATAGCTGCTGGAGTAGCCACTCCAGTGTGAAAATATCAGTAAAGGAAGTATCTGGAAAGTGAAATAATAGGGGAGAGGTCCAAGTAAGATTTATCATCCAACTCATGGAATTTTAGCAGGGGTGCAAACCACTCTCTCTCTCTGTGTGTGTGTGTGTGTGTGTGTGTGTGTGTGTGTGTGTGTGTGTGTGTGTGTGTGTTTATTTTAAGGTAGTCCTCGACTTACAACAGTTCGTTTAGTGGCTGTTCAAAATTACAATAGCACTGAAAAAAGTGACTTATGGCCGTTTTTCATAGTTATGATCTTTCCAGCATGCCCATGGTCATGTGATCAAAATTCAAATGCTTGGCAACTGGTTCATATTTATGACGGTTGCTGTGTCCCATGCAATCCCCTTTTGTGACCTTCTGACAAGCCAAGTCAATGGACAAGCCAGATTCACTTAACAATTGGGTTACTAACTTATCAACTGCAGTGATTCACTTAACAAACATGGCAAGAAAAGTTGTAAAATGGGGCAAAATTCATTTAACAAATGTCTCACTTAACAACAGAAATTTTGAGCTCAGTTGTGATCATAAGTTGCGGACTACCTGCACTTTTACAGAAAAAATATATTCAGAAGCAAGGCAAAAAAGCTGCATGATACCCTTTGGTTGCTAGTGGTATAAACTGACATCTGTGAAAGCATCATTTATTTACATCCTCTGCAGCTGTTTTAGTGAACATGGTTACAAAATGATTGCCATTGAGAAAGGAGTGCAGCATTTCAGTCCCTTCCCTGCCCCTTTATTCTAGGAACTTTAAAAAAAATTAAGTGAGACAGAATTGAGTATCTGCAAGAAGTCCACAGACATCACTTACACACATACACACACACACACACACACACTCAATAAAAGTTTCAACAACATAGTAAGAACTAGTACAAAGTAAAGTAGATTGGTAAAGAAGAAAGAGAAAGGAAGAAATAAAAGAAAATGCTAAAAGTACAAAAAGAAAAAAAATAAAAGAAAGTAGAAAAAAGAACATAGAAAGAAGATATAAAGAAGTGGCTTCTGATCTTCTTCACAGCAGTTATAAGTACAATTATACTTTAACCTCTCTCTCTAGGGTTAAATCATGACTCTTCTTTCCATAGTCTATCAGTGTAATCAAAACCATAAATCACAAGTTCATTTTTTCTTTGTTACAGAAAAAGTCTAGAGGTTTCTTGTCGCTAATAAGTGTACGTTCTTGTCTCTAATCAAACAATTTTAGATAATTTAGCCATCTTAGCAAGTTCTGTCATCTTTGCTAACTTTTTCTCCATTGTAGAAATGTTTTAGTATTTTTAATTGTAATATATTTTTTTTCTGTTTGAATTGTAAGCTGCCCAGAGTCATTGATTCAGATGGATGACTATAGAAATTGAATAAATAAATAAATAAATATGTAAATAAAAAGTGTTCCATAGCTCATTTTCAACAGTCTCTTTTCTAAGTCCTGGGAGGAAATGTTCTGATTTCAGTTGAACATTCATCTTTAAAATCCTATCAGTCACTATATGTATTTGAGCCTGTTTTCTGGTGTTTTTATATGCCCATCAAGCATGATAAAATGACCCTTTCATTGTTTCCAACATAAATTTGAAGTACCTTTATATACAGGTGAAACTCGAAAAATTAGAATATCATGCAAAAGTTCATTTATTACAGTAATGCAACTGAAAAGGTGAAACAAATATATGAGATAGACTCATTACATGCAAAGCAAGATAGGTCAAGCCATGATGTGTCATAATTGCGATGATTATGGCGTACAGCTCATGAAAACCCCAAATCCACAATATCAGAAAATTAGAATATTACATGCAATCAATAAAACAAGGATGGTACATAGAACAATATCGGACCTCTGAAAAGTATAAGCATGCACACTCAGTACTTGGTTTGGGCCCCTTTTCCAGCAATTACTGCCTCAATGCGACGTTG
>QLTV01003388.1:1937600-1981842 GCA_003457575.1 Thermophis baileyi | reverse complement strand
ACACTGCTGGCTCATATTTAAATGGTTGTCCACTAGGACTCCAAGATCCCTCTCACAGTTACTACTGTTGAGCAAGGTACCACATATACTGTACCTGTGCATTTTGTTTTTCTTGCCTAAATGTAGAACCTTACTTTTTTCACCATTGAATTTCATTTTGTTAGATAGCGCCCAATGTTCAAATCTGTCAAGATCCTTCTGTATCTTGAGCCTATCTTCTGTAGTGTTGGCTATTCCTGCCAGTTTGGTGTCATCTGCAAATTTGATGAGTTCCCCATCTATCCCCTCGTCCAAGTCATTGATGACGATGTTGAAGAGTACTGGGCCTAAAACAGAGCCTTGGGGTACTCCACTGCATACTTCCCTCCATGTAGATGCAGTTCCATTGAGCATTACACGTTGAGTGCGGTTGGTCAGCCAGTTTTTAATCCATCTGGTGGTGTTGCTGTCTAACCCACATTTTTCTACTTTATCTAGTAGTAGGTTATGGTCTACTTTATCAAATGCCTTACTGTTCATCATTTGTATACTTACATGTTCATCATTTGTATACATTTCATTTCAAATTATGTCTTACATTGTTTAATAGCACGAATTCTTTTATTACTTTAAATTTTTCTGGTAAAGGTAAGCAAGAAAACCATTGTCAGCTAAGTCTCCTTGCTTCCTTGTTCTCTTGATTTTATTTAAAATCCCCCTTGGTAATATTCTAGTATCCCATGATATGTTAACTATTCACCTATGCCTGTTATTTCTTATCTATAAAATGCTTCATGTGCTAAGAGTCATAAAGGCGTTTTGGGGCAAAGCCTGGATTTTTATCTATTCCGTATTCTCAATATGGCATGTCTAACATAATGAAATCTACATTGACTTTATTATACCACAAGTATCCATGTCATCCAAATCTCAGGTCATCTCCTTCTAACTCTAAAAGTCATCCAAACCAAAAACATGCTAAACATGTTATCCAGTCCTTCTCTTTCCTTTGCATTTGTAATACCTTATATTTAAGTCATGATTTTTTCCCCTTGCTAAACAAACTTATGTATATCTTTTTGCCATTTTTAAATGGTACATCCATTTTAAAAACAAGTATCATCTGAAACAAAAATTCTAGGCAAAACATTCAATATTTTTACTTTTTTCTTAATTTTAAAACCAGTTTTCTCTATTTGAACATTTGTTTTCTTAATTGTTAACATCTTGATCTTCTGATTATTAATCTTAATACCTACTAGCATAACAAATCTTTTAATTTCCCATTAATTTTTCTATTTTCTTTAATGAATCTACCAAAACTAGCACAAATCATCAGCAAATACCGTCAACTTAGAAGTTTCTACTTTATTCTGTACTCCCACATTTCTCTTTGCCTTGTCTCTTTTTATATCTTTTTATATCTCATGGGGTTTTGCTAGTTCTCCATTAACAGTTTTGTATGCTTTCTTAAATTGATCAAATTTAATAAAATTCCAGAACTCCTATCTTCCAAAAGGTATTCCAAAATTTTAAACAAGAAGGACCATTTCAAATTGTCAAAAGCCTTCTCCGCATTTAAGAAAAACAGTGCAGCTTGTTTCACTTTGTCTACTTCTGAAGTAAGGCAACTTCAACTGCACACATTCAATTAAATTGGATGAACATTATATTTTAAATACTTTATTTTGCAATTATTTTAACCACTGATAAATACTAGTATAGACAATTACTTCAAACTATGATTCATTTTCTGTCCTGGAGCAAGTATTTATGTAATACTGGTACAGTTATGTTAAAAGTATATATTGATTGTCACAATTCAATGAGATAGAAGAGGATTGGTCTACAAGATTGATTAGAGTAAGATGGTCCTGCAGATTGAAAGTAACAATTAGTTCTCTCTCCTAATGGTGCAATTTATTAGAAAATGGTCAATGGCCTAAAATCTTCAAAAATTAACTGACAAGAGAAATGTATGTGCAATCTGTTTGGCAATTTTATTTTTGTTAATACTCATCTTCACTTGACCAGTTCACTGAATAGGATTTATGATAACAGGTACTACAAAACACAAAATCTCAGATGTTTACAGATGTCTTGTGTGTTTGAAGAAGCTTCTAGAGGGTTAGTCTGGCTTGAGAGGTCATTTTATAAGATACATCAGTAATTTCATTTTTTGAAGCGTGTTTCAAAGATTATACAAAGAATCTAATGTCTTTGCATAATATCATGTTACCTTATTTAGAAAACCTAAAATTGTTCATTTTTACAGATCACTATTTGAGGTTGGATCTGCTAGAATCTGCTGTGTCCCCTTCTGAAGCTGACATTTTAGTAGCTAGGTAAGTAGAAATTGTGAATAATTTATTTCAAAGATCAGAATTTATCAGTTGGCAGAGTATAGACATGTTATCTTACATCTGGATGATGAAAGGACCACTTATTTGCAAACTCCACGGAGATTGAAAGAAAATCTGCACCTTTGGCTCTTGCATTTAGTTCAACATGCAATTTATTATACTTACATATAGAGAGGAACCAACATGAAAATCTAATATTTATCTTTTCTTCCAGGCGGCTGTCTAAATTGGTAGATCATACAGCTCAACGTTTGGAATCTGCTCCTAGCTCCTCACTTATATCAAATGAGGCTAACCAAAATACAGTAGCGCAGCATTCAGAATCAGCAAATCTTGAAATACCACAGCCACAAATAAGGAGGGCCCCAACTGGAAAAGTGCCAAAGTGGCTGAAGCTGCCAGGTATACCACCTTACATGTAATAGGAAGATACATACTTCTTTTCCTCAGAAAAGAGAGATCCAAATCTGTCTTCACACCCATAACTCCTCCACTTTGTGTGAAGTTATTCCCAACTGTTGACCCTCATTGAGTCCAAACTGATTTCTCTCCCCCCCCCCCCCCGTCACTTTAGAATGTGAGAATGCATATGATCCATGTTCTTCAGTATGCTAATATACTATCTGGATTTTAGTTTGAAAATCTATTTCTTTGGAAAAGTTCATGAAAGCTCCACTGTGCAAACTCATTTGCTATCGTTGCCTTATGTTTGCCTTTCAGGTGGGAAGAGATGAAGAAGTGGTAATACCTGCTGCTGAAAGATCCTTTGCTTGGTTGAGAAGCAACATTTAATTACCATTTTCTGCTTCCAATAACAAGCTAAAATATATGACCTACAAATGATTTTTCAGAATAAAGTTGAATGCTGTTTCCATTTGCCAGTTCTGTTAAATTGGGAATGAATGTTGCCTGCGTTCTGCAACATCATTGACCTATACAATGCATATTTGGATGGTGTAAAGCAAGAGAAAGCATAGGTTTTCTGTGACTTCAGATCACATAAATGGAATAGGTACAGAAATTCAGGCAAAATCATTTGCCATCTTTTTTTGTGTGGATGCTGAGAATTTCAAGAACATGGTACTCAATGGGAATCTATAGCGGGTGGTAATTGTGAAGCAACTTTGGCTGATTTTGAAAGTGTTAAATAGACCTGGGTCATGCTTGGATGGAAGACCATAAGACTCTCAAGTCTATAGACCCTGGAAAAGGAGAGAAAACAAATCACTTCTGTACTGTTGGTAAGAAAATTGTTTGGGAATATCAAGTACTGTCAAGCTAAGTACATGGCGGGCAAACTCAAGAAATAGGATTTCAGAAAGGCATCTTTAGTGCTAATCACAAAAAACATAATCTTTAAAATAGTCAAGGTTGGTCCTAGGCAGAGTTAAACAAGTCAGTTAAGGTGGGGTTTCTGAAATACTTCCTTCTCATAGCCGCCGCCACCTTGGTACGCTGCCTCTTCTCATGGCCAGTGATCTCTTCCTCTGTCTGGCTCCCACAGTTTCTCCTAGGTACATTCCAGGAGTCAAGTTGGATTTGAAGATATTTACCTTTCCATGAAGGGACATTCTTTAAGGAAACTGATAAACAGATCTATTGGGGACTGCTAGGATGCAGACATGGTACTTGAATGGACCAGAGAAGCTTTGACCATATAAGATTCTCTGCTTAATGAGCACAATCTGCTTCCTAAATATTTTAGAAAAAAATCGGATTGATTCAAGTAAACAAGGGATACATATGATTCTGTTTGATAACTTCAGTACCTGGGATAGACAGCTAATTACAGTAAAGCCCTCAGTTTAAATGAGGGGAAAGGGATATCTGTTAAAGCAGAAAGTTGATTAAACCCAAATGAATTTTAGGTTTTATTTATTTATATCCTACCTTTATTATTTTAATAAATAACTCAAGGCCATAAACACGCACAGTACTATTTTCTCCTCCTAAATTCCCCACAATAACCCTGTGAGATGAGTTGGGCTAAGAGAGAGTGACTGGCCCAAGGTCACCCAGCTGGCTTTTTTTTCTCACGCAGGACTAGAATTCACATTATCCTAGCTTCTAGCCTGATGCCTTAACTACTATGATTATGTGCATAAAGTGGAAATGAGATTTTATTCATATGCAGCATAAAGTGGACCGTCTATTATATTAAGGCTTTACTATATTCCTTGCTTAAAATGTAAAAATGTAGATATTATTACAACAATATAAACCTATATTTGCTGTAGACATGCTTAGAGGGTTTTTTTCCTTTCCTTATCAGATCCTCAATTTATTGATCCTTTTTGTATTTTGTGCAAGGTTAAATATTGTAAAAATTAATAGAGGAGGAGATGTTGCTCTTCGATTTGGTAATACATTAGTTTGGTTGATCTAATAATGGTTTAGGGATTTCAGGTCTAACCTCTGTATACATTTGGTCTTCTGAATCATTCTGTTAATGAAAAGCAAGATACATTTGCTGACTAGGAGCACCCAGGTAGTAAATAATGTTAAGACTGCTTGGTCATATACAGGCAGTCTGCTTTAAACTACAAGGCATATTTACAGTAGAGAAGTAGCTAGATAGATAGCTAGATACTTCTCTACTGTATACAGTAGTACTGAATCAGGTGAATATTATTCTTCTCTAACCCTTGGCTGAATTCAAAATGTAACTCCTATAAAAGTTAAGAAGCCCTGAATAGCTCCTTGAGGAGTGTGTGTGTACATATAACGCAGAACAAAATCTCCTACAGAAAGCTCTCAGTTATAACATAGATAATGCTATTCAGTTAGAATTCTTTGCAGCCTTAGAAATAGCATTTAAAACCACAGGATGTGCCACAGAGAGTCAAGAAAACATAAGGGAGACAATCATACCACAGACCACAAGAACACAGAATCAGAACCATCTCAAAGCAGAAGACAGAGCAGGCCTCAAAAACCTAAAGAAAGACCAAACTATCATCCTTCTCCCAGCAGACAAAGGCCAAACCATAGTTATCATGGACTGATCACAATATATACAAAAAGCCAAAGAATTACAGAAGACAAAGAAGCCTACATCCCAGTAAACACCAACCCAATGCAGAAACTAGACAACCAGATCTGGAGAATTCTTAACAAAATAACTAGGAAAGGTCAAATAACAAAAAAGGAAGAGTCGGAAATGAAAAGATGTGGACCCACCCTCCCACACTTCTATCAACACCTAAAAACATACAAGCCCAACATACCTCTTTGTTCGATTGCATTGTTAGAAGGAAACCCAACATAGAACATAGCTAAAGGACTTACAAGAAACCTTGGACATCTCACAGAGGGGTCATAATATTCCATTAAGTGCTTTCAGAAAAATCAAACGCCTAATAATAGAAGAAAAGATCATTGTCTCATTCAATGTTTACATCCATAGACCCAGATCTAGTGAAAGAATCCATGGCAGCAGTACTACACAAGATAGCCTATATAACCAAATACATTCATAATCGTGGACCTCATCAATCTCTGTCTCATCAACCTCTGACTCAGTTTGATGGACACATATACCAATAAATCAGAGAAGCACCCATAGGATCACCAGTCTCAGAACCCACAGTGCAGACTGTAATGCAGTACATAGAAACCATACCACTCACAGGCATACCACCAAAAATATGGATCTGGTATGTGGAAGACACTTTTGCCCTATTAAAAAAGAAAACAACTAGAGAAAACTCAGGATACAACAGACTACATCTTCAAAGGAATAAAATGCACAAGGGAAGAAGAAAACAACAAACTGTCCTTCCTGGATATCCTCATCAAAAGAGAAATGGCAGCAAATTAGAAACATAAGTCTATCAAAAAACCACCCACGCTAACCAAGTGCTCCACTACCAAAGTAACAACCCAAACTTCCACAGGAGGAACTGTGTAAGAACATAATTCAGGCAAGCACAAATGTACTGCAACAACTCAGAACACTAGAAAAAAGAAAATAGACTGCCTAGACCAGGGGTGTCAAACTGGCGGCCTGCGGGCCAGATGCGTCACGTGCAGGCCACGCCCATCCCAGCTCCGTGAAGGGGATATTGCAAAATGTCACATGACGGCAGCGTGACGCTGTGAGTTTGACACCCATGGCCTAGACAATATCTTCCGACAAAATGGATACTCACGTAGCTTTATCAGAAAGTGCATGACCACTCAACCCCTCATCACAATCAATACAAGCTATGAAAATGGTAGTACTGCTGTACATCAAAAACATCTCAGAAACAACTAAAAACTATTATACCACGTGGCATCACCATAACTCACAAACCAATTAAAGCCCTCCAAAATAAACCAAAAGATCCAGTAACCCAAAAAGAAAAACAGGGAGTCATCTGCAACATATAGTGTAAAAATTGCAACAGACACTATATAGGGCAGACAGACATAAAATTAGCAGAGCACATCCATGAATACCAACTAGCAGTCAGAAGACAGGATGAAAACTATTTCACAACATAGCTTCAAGTTAATCAAGAAATTATCAAGGAGAAAACAATGTTCCAACCGACTCTGACAGGGAAAATCCTGTATATAAATACTAATGGGCACTAAACTCCCCTCCCTTCTAGTACTGAAAATGTTTTGTAGTCAAGTAACAAAATGTCTGCAAGGAATCAACCAAGCTCATTGAGTAACAAGAACTCCATAAAACACTTCCCTTGAACAAAATGGCTCCATGTCAAATTTGAATGCCCCATATTCCTAGAACATTCAAAATATTGAGTGTTCTGCCCAAAAAAGTAGTAGGTATTTTATAAAAAGTATTTTATACCATAAAGCCATAAAATAGGTAAAATGGGGAAGCCATACTACTACAGTATAATAGTTTGTGACCTCTTTATAGCTAATGCTATATTTAGCTACATAAATAACCCCAACTAAGGACAGATTCACTTCAATACAGCATTTGATTAGGAGCCATGGTGGTGCAGTGGTTAAGAATGCAGTATTGCAGACGAACTCTGCCCACAGTCTGGAGTTTGATCCTGACTCGCTCAAAGTTGACTCAGCCCTCCATCCTTCTGAGGTTGATAAAATGAGGATCCAGATTGTTGGGGGCAATATGCTGACATTATAAACCAACCAGAGAGTGCTGTAAAACACTATGGGGCAATATATAAGTCTAAGTGCTATTGCTGTTGCTATTGATATTATCCTGTAGGTTATCTTCTATGTAATGCAGTGTTTGCATTTAATAGCCTACCTGAAAAGATAATGCAGCATGTCAATATTATCACTATATTCCAATATAGGATTCTAACTTCCTAATAAGAATGAATTCAAACCCCAGTGAACAGGCAAGCAAGCCTTTTTTTTTAAAAAAAAAATACAAATTAAATTTCAATCATTGAACATAAACTTAGCTGACTCTTATTATTATACCCTCTCCTGCCTTCAGTTACCTTCAACCAATGGTGGCACGTTCCTCCTTTTTTATTGACTAATGCACTTTAAGCCTCTGGCTGGCTTATTTAAAAAACCAGTTCCTTCAATTATGAGATGGCAGTACATGCTAAAATGCTGAAACAAAGTGCCCTATTTTGTCCTCAGTAGAGAACAAAACTTCAGACCCACTGGGGGCCCCCGGGGGTTTCCCCCCCCCCCCAAGCTCAGAATTTCAAAGCATTCATTTGGAATGTGGAACATTTTGTATAGCTCTGCTTACAAATTACTGCACATACATATTTTCACATGACAACAGTACTTACATTCAAGAGTTTCTATATTTATTCAAGACAGGAATGGGCAGATAGAAGAGATGTACCCCTGCAAATAGCTACAAAGCTAGATTAATACCTTAACATCTGTGCTGTAATGCTCAAAAGATCCTAATCCTTCTCCTGTGTTGGCATGTCACTGAAGGAAGCAGCACATTCTTCTTCTTAGAAATAAATGATCCACATCACACAGGTTTTTTTTTAATTATGCCTGCCTTTTTGTTTGAAAGATGATCAAACGGGGTTCACATTAGGCGAATGAGGGATGTGTGACTTTTCTGTAAGGACATAGCCTTAAAATGGCTGTGCAGTCTCCATTTGAACCATACATTCCACCTCTATCCACTGTTCAGACACCAGTCAGAGTAACCAGCTTTCCATTCACTGGGGTTGATATGGCCCAGTTCCCTCTAAGCATTTTTTAACAAAGAAAAGAGCATTGTACCATCTGAATGAACTTCAAAGTGGCTGGAAGGGGCACTAAGGATTCCTGGCACTTGTCATTGTCTCCTAGATTGGCCAACATTTCCCTTCAGGTCTAATTACTTCCAAATGCTTCCAGCTGCTTTGAAGAAACTTGGGAGGGAATGAGGGAAGAGAAAGGTAGGAAGACATTTCTGAGTGAAAAGAACAGAAGGTAACTAAAACAGTAAACAATGTGATATTTAATGTCAGTTAAAATGAGATGAAAATTGAATCCATAGAACAGTTCTGCCCACACACTCTACTATCACCTATAATACTTAAGAGTGGCTGCTCTAAAAATAATTACAAAGCAAATTCAGGTTACTATACAAAACAGCCTGTATCAATCACCCTATTCTTACTGAAAGAATGTGGGTCTGTATACTTTTCAGTTAGTCCATCTCTGCATAAGAGCTTAGCGGGTATCTTATTTCTGCATCCTGTGTTGGAAGTTTTGTTTCCTTTGAACCAGTTACTCTTGACATCAGAGCTGGTTTTGGTCTTTCATATAATATCCTTTTATATGCTATACTATTGTATAGTTGGATAGTTGATATTCTGTGCTACAACATCTTCACATCCCTTCTATTTGGAGAATTGTACATATTAACATATGTTTGGTTGAACAGTATATGTGGCTTCTTTAAAAATAGAGAATTTTGTTTTGATACTTCAACTGACATGCATTCTGCTTGATGCCAGATTCTAGATTTGCAAGGCAAAATCAGCAAATTAAGAGCCCTAGTTCAAGAGTTTCCTGCTTTTTTGTCCCAGTTTTTCAATAAGAGGCAAGGGTTTTTTTTAAACTTTAAAATTATAGATGCAATTTCTCCTGGCCATCAATTCTTCTACAAGTTTCCATATATAATGCTGAATACCAGTTCCTCCAGAAGAACTTATTAAATCTGATGCTTACTAACGCAGAATAATCAATTTGCACAGAGGTGCTTCTGTTTCAAAATGTTGGTTTTGAAGGAGGACTATGCTTCCGAAAATTAGCTTAGGTTTAAGATTGTTCTCAGCTGGAGACACATGGATCTTGTCACAAATGCATAAATTCCACTGAATGGTAGTTGAGAAAAAGGCATAATTGTCAAAACCTTGTATTTATTAGATTTTTATCCCACTTTTATTACTTTATAAGTAACTCAAGGCAGTGAATATACATATATTGTCCTCCTATTTTCCCCACAACAGCTCTGTCAGATAGGTGAATGACTGAGAGAGAATGACTGACCTAAAGTCACCCAGTCAGCTTTCATACCTAAGGCAGGACTAGAACTCCTGGTTTCTAGACTAGCACCTCTGCACCATTACATAAAAGACTGGAGAAGAACAAACTCTGATTAGGAAGATTTATTGGAAAAAATGGTTAAAAGTAATAGCACAATAATTACAGAAAGTACTTTTGCTTCTTTCTGTAGGCAATTCAAATAACTTGACTTCCTGCTTGCTTTATCTCACACCTATTCTATATCCCAAATAAAAGCATAACTTGCTCAGCCTGTTAATATTTTATCAAAAATAATTATGTACTCTCATGCCAAACTTTACATAGCTATTTGTAATTTATATAGTTTTTTCCAGGTTCTCAACATAATGTTCAGTCTCCCTTCCTGCTTTATTTTCACAACAGTTTATGAGATAAATTGGGCTATCAATTTACCTCATCACTATCTCTTAGCCAAGATCAGTCAGTGACATTTTGTGATTGAAAGTAATCTTAACTTAGTCTTCCAGCTCTCATTTGCAATTTCTAATCACAATGTTGCAGAAATAATCATTAGGGTATTGCGGTGTTTTGGATTCATTCCTCCCCAAATGCTTTGAATTATACGTAGGCAGAAATATAACACCTGTTTGCAGTTCTTTAAAGCAGCTGTACAGTTTATCATGTGGCAGCTACAGGATCTCAAGAAAAGGTACATCTGCTTTAAAAAAAATTGCAGATAACTACATTTGCATTATGATGCAGTTTCTTGGAATAAAATCTAAAACACTGAATTGGCTTAATTTGCCTTAATAGTGATGAAGTAAAGTTGTTGATGCCACCCAGCATTCATGATTGACAAATGTTTCTCAGGCAGAGAATGTACATCCCTCTGTCTCAAGCAGGATCTTCTTGAGGAAATGCTTCTTTAGCATGTAACCAAAGGAGATTTTACCCACAACCCCCTCCCTTTCCAGGTGAAAACATGTTTATAATTTTGGAAACTGCAGACAGTTCTCACATAGCAGACAAGCTGCGAACCAAAAGGGTGGAAAGAAAAAGAAAAATACATTCTGTAGCTTCTGAATAAAACCAGAATTTGCAGAAAGGATTTTCCTGGTAACACATTGGCACAATTCCAAGGATCTTCTATAGAGGAAAAGAAATGTTAGGTAAGAATGTACTAATTTAGCTTCTTTTTCTATGTTTTTGTAGAGACACAAATCAAAAAATTCAACCTTTGTTTTATGCAAATTAGCCTTCATATAAGACTTTATTTATTTATTTATTTTATAAAATTTATATGCCGCCCAACTCCCGAAGGACTCTGCAACTAAATGAGAGCACATTAAAGCTGCTAAATCTTTTGTCCTGTATATGTTTGAGGCACTCCCTGATTGTAGCAGCCCTTTATTTTTATTTTCTACACCATGATGGTTTTGCATGTAAATACAGGTAGTCCTCGACTTAAAACAGTTTGTTTAGTGACTATTCAGTTACAATGGCACTGAAAAAAGTGACTGTTTTTGACTGTTATGATTGTTTTTCACACAACCGTTACAGCATCCCCATGGTCATGTGATCAAAATTTGGAAGCTTGGGGACTGGTTCATATTTATGATATTTGCAGTGTTCTGGGGTCACGTAATCCACTTTTGTGACCTGACAAACAAAGAAAATGGGGGAAGTCTACTTCACTTAACAACCATGTTACTAACTTAACTGCAGTGATTCAGTTAACTATGGCAAGAAAGGTCATAAAATGGGGCAAAACTCACTTAACCAATGTTTCACTTAGCAATAGAAATTTTGGAATCAATTGTGTCATAAGTTGAGGACTACCCGTGCTTTAAAAAAAAATTAAATCAACTTTCATGATTCATTTCTCCATGGATAGATGGGGCCATTTCTAGTGGCATTCCTGTTTCTCACCCAGGAGGCAGCTAAATAGTTTCTATCTTTTTTTCCTTTTTTCATTCAATAAGCATGCACGTTTTTATTCCTCAATAAGGCATGCCGGTTGTGGAGAAAAGAGGAGGCAACAGCAAAAACAGTCACTACATCAAGGCAGGAGGCAGAGCTAAAGATTGTAGGACTGGATGTTTCAGAGAGCTGATTTGAATTCTCCAGCCTTACCCCTACAGATTCAGTGGTGCCTCTACACAGGCTATTAGAATTTTTTTTATGTGTACCACAATTTAGTGAGAGAGCTTGATCCAGCTGAAACAAAAGTACCAATTCTTTACAGCATGTTCACTGAATAGCCCTAAAGATCACATTTAGGTCACATTTAATCTGTTCTAGTTCTGTTCTAGGACTAGAATTGGAGTTCATCTTGGAAAAATCCAAACAAGGACACTTTATTAATTCTACCAGTAGCTGTATGCTAGAGAATGATTATATGCTGTAGAATTGATTGCAATGAATTCATTGTATACTTGTATATTTCTTGAATACCTTCACCTTGAGTACAGAGCTTCCTGCCTGTCTAGGATTCAAGTTAAAGGTGTCATATGAAGAAACCATGTTGGCCATTTGCTCTCCAGGGAATACAAAAATCAAACCAAAAGAAAATGGAGCAATTTGTTTCAATACATGCAATAATATATGTAATAATCATGTTGAGGTTGTTAGACAAATATCTTTTTCAATCAAAGTAAGTTTATAAGCTAACAGTAACTAGGGCCTCTTGTCAATGTTTCAAGCCCTTGATTACTTTTGATTGCAATTAACTTCCAAACTTGATTATATGTGTAAATATAAAGCCAGTGTGAAAAACCCTTCTAGTACAGGATCTGGCTTGATTTGGAGAAATCAAAATTCACATCCTCATTTACTCAAGTCACTGGCTAAATTTAGGCTGGTTGATTACCTACCTCTTAACAGATACCGGTAATATGGTTAATATAATACTTATATCACATCACACTTGTGTCAGAAGCACCTGCTTCTTAATTTTGGATACATCAGCATCTCCTTTGTTTTAGGAGTAACTAGTATTAGGTATAGCAAAAACAATGCAAAGCAACAGTAATTTCTTGTACAAAGCTAATATGTAGAAACACTCTGGAGAACTCCAGTTGACCACTTCACTATTTCAAATGTGTATCATTAATTACACACACACACACACACACACTATAAAAATCTGGAATGGTGAGTTTGCTATTCCTACTTGTTGCTGGATTACAGCTTCAGCATGGTTGATGATCAGAGGTAATGATAGCTGTAATGCCAACATCCACAAGAGCCCAGTCCTTCCTGGTTATGTTCCCTAAGTCCCACTGAACTTAGTGGAGCTTACTTCTGAGTTCCTTAAGATACAATTACACTTCTTTTAGGCCTGATCTTTCTTTCACAACAAAACCAGATTCATTAGGCTACGCCCTGCCTCCATGTGTAAGGTTTACTATTTCACAGCTTTCCCCCCCCTCCCCTGCTGACAGAGGGGCTGGGTCTTGCATGATGTGGGATCCTCACACATGCTGTTTGTTATTCTGCCCCTTTCTGAAAGTTTTTCTTTCGTCCTACAAAGAGGCGGGGTGGGGAGGCCAAACAACTCTTTGAAGATACTTGACTTTCTATGATTAATTGCAACAAGGAGCCCACACAAGGGAGGGAGGTTATTTTTGATTTATTGACATTTCTTTGTAAGAACAAATTTATAGCAGAGGGAAGCAGCTTCTTAGAGGAATATCAAATGGTTAAAAGGTTCCATGCACTCTTTGATGTCATGGCCCTGTGGAATGTGGGAAAGGGTTGAAGGACAGGCACTGTTTATTCATAAAATAAAGATCAGGTACCTACCGTTGGCACAGATTTGGGGCTAGGCTCCTGTTTAAGAACTTAAGACAGCGCTCAGGCCTGGAGGTGACAAGAGCCCTTGATGTGGCCAAGCCTCCCAAGCGTACTCACCCTTTCCACACACCTCTAGAAGGCGGCACCTGTTTTTCTCATTAGAAAAGTAAAGATGTTACCTGACTATGAATGGGAATCAGAAAGGCAGGGCACAGCTTCAGATAGCCACCATCTGCTCCAGGAATTGTGTTACAAGAAACTCCCAACAAACCCACAAGTTATTTTAGGCAACACTGACAGCAACTAAGCACCCCAAAAGAGATGGCAAACAGAGCTGAGAAGGAAGGTAAGTTGTCATTCCAGGAAGTCAGCACATTTTGTAGGAAATTCCATATTACAAATCTGTGGTTCATTTTGCTTCTGAGTTCAGCAAGATCTTCTTAGTAACAGGAAAGCAGGTTTTCCACTCATCGGGTTTCTAGAAATCCAGAAGCTGTGGAAATTAAGAATTTCAACATAAATAACAGAATTGCCCCAAATTAACAAATCTCAGTTCCATTTGCCCAGTGAGGATATTGCCAGTTAAACATCTCCCTGTAAAAGGAGATTAAGATGCCTTTTCCCATATCCTTATCCAATGAATTATGGAATCTGAGCTGTTGTACACACCAGCTGTGGCAAGATTTTTTCCACGTGTTCCACTTCCACCCTAGTTACATCCTCAGTCTGAGCTTGCCGTGATGCTCGTGCTGCTGCTTCTGCAAAAGACACAAAACATGGCAAGCAAAAATAAGTAGATGGGACATTGGGAAAGATGGCAAAAATTGTCATGTAGAAAAGGTTTTTCTTAATGGAAAAGGGTATGTTTGTGAACCTTTTTCTTGTCGCCATTATTATAAAAACAAAATTATTAGAAAGCAAGCATGTGCTCTCTTTATATGTATACTTGACACATGACTAGATAATTCATAAGAGGCAGAAGGATCCTAAGTAGTAACTCACAAACTAAAATTTCTAGAAATTTCTGTTTTTTATCAGCATGCATACTTATTTAAGCAGTTAATAATTAAGATCAGAAATCAATTCTGGGATCGGAATAAAATGAGATTTATGAGTGATACACTTGCTTCTGCTAAAAACATCAAGCGGTGAATAAGAAGGCTGGAACTTAATTGTACAAGAAAACGTTCCACAGGTCCTGTCCCACTCCTCTATGACTCAGTCCAGTTTAATTACGCACCTCGAACAAATACTTTAAGCATTTCAGTCATCAGCAACACAGCATCACCACTGGCTGAAAGAGAAGGAACATTCCTATGAGACCATGTCTAAGCATCACCATTCCCCACACTCATTCATGCACATGCAACCCCGGAACCCATATGCCATGGCTATTTTTCAGTTATTTCTCATGTTCCAGGGCATGGTCTCTCCACAGAAACATTTGGGAAGATGTCCAGCAGCAGTTGGCCTCTTTACAGAGGCAGAAGGGGAAGCAATTACCTCGTGTTTTGTCATCTTTGAAGTGGAGCTGGAGCAGTTTGTTCACGGTCTCCTGCACAGAAAGGGACTCAGTCAAGAAGTGTTAATGGAGAAAAGTGAATCTCTATCTTTCCATTTCAAAAAGCTACTCAATAAGTAAAGTAATATATTTTAGGTCAGCTTCTGTTGGCATAGGAATGCATCAAAAGAAACTGACCAAATATATTACCAGGTTTAGTAATAGCAATAGCACTTAGACTTATATACTGCTTCCCAGCCCTAAGTGGTTTTACAGAGTCAGCAAATTGCCCTCAACAATCTGGGTCCTCATTTTAGCGACTTCGGAAGGATGGAAGGCTGAGTCAACCTTGAGCCAGTGAGATTTGAACTGCTGAACTGCAGCTAGCAGTCAGCTGAAGTAGCCTGCAGTACTGCACTCTAACCACTGTGCCACCCACTGTCCCAACTTGAAACCGGCCATTTCTGGCCTCCGGAGGGCCTCCGGGGGGGGGAGGCCGTTTTCGCCCTCCCCAGGCTCCTAGAAAGGCTCTGGAGCCTGGGGAGAGCAAAAAAAACGGGACTTCCGGTCCAACCGGAAGTCGGCAAACGGAACGTTTCCGGTCTCCAGAGGACCTCCGGGGGGGGGGAAGGCCGTTTTCGCCCTCCCCAGGCTCCTAGAAAGGCTCTGGAGCTTGGGGAGAGCAAAAAAACGGGCCTTCCAGTCCAACCGGAATTTGGCAAATGGGCCATTTTCTTCCTCCGGAGGGCCTCCGGGGGGTTGGGGAAGGCCGTTTTTGCCCTCCCCAGGCTCCTAGAAAGGCTCTGAAGCCTGGTGAGAACGAAAAACAGGCGTGCCATCGCGTGCCGGGAGTGAGGGGGTCACGTGCGCATGTGCAGGGGGGGTGCTGCATGGAATTATGGGTGTGGGTACGCACGCGCACGACCCCCCTGCGCTCCCCCCCTTTTGGCACGCGAACCAAAAAAGGTTCGCCATCACTGATATATAGCAACTATTTTAAACAGAAATTTATACTAAAAGTTTACATGTAATGGACATGGATAACCCCACTAATTAAGTACTGTTATCGGTTTACCACTTAATCAAACCTCACCCCAAAAATTCTTGTTTAGAAGATCAACACACTGATGGAAATAATTCCATGAATTGGTCTTCTGGGGAAGAAATGGCGAATTGAAGATGAATGCATGAAAAGCAGGATGGAATGAAGAGCTGTCAAGTAGACTAGCTTTTTGTAATTCCTCTCCAGACAAGAAGAGGATTTGAGAGTGCCCACAAGTGCTCCAGAGAGTTGCCCTCTGCAGGTCATTGGTGAGTTTAGAGCTCTGAGAGATGAGGGAATAACCATCTTGATCAAACCACAGTCAGCACCTTTGAAACGAAACTGAGTTCATGTACTTTATTTTTAATCACTTTTGGAAATTTCTTGTTAACAGTTTTTCAGCTGTTAGGAACCTTTGGATCAATATGTTTTACAGAACTGAATGAGTTTCCTTCAATCCTTACCGAAAGAAGTTATTAAGGACAAAAATTAAGAAATAAATAGTAAAAGAGTGATTAAAGTTTTGATTTAAAAAAGTTTCAAATGGCTATGGGTCCAGATAAATTTGAAATAACATTTTGGAGTTAATTATAAAGCCCCATTCTCATAGGAAAATATAATTTTGAATTCTTTAAAAAATGAAAAAGACTAAAAATTGGGCATTAAAGGAAAATAGATGAAACATTACAATTATAGAACACTCACACTCTACTTTCACACTCGAATGAAGCAAAATATTTTAACATTTAACGTTGAAAAAATATTTTTGAACAATGAACCTAGAAGTTAACTTTAAGAGTGTCTGCCTCTACAGATACACTATGTTTAAAAAACACTAAGGAAGATGTTTTACCTGACATGATTGAGACTGATTTGAAAGTAGATTTAAAAATGACATGCTACAAGAATAACATGGAAAAAGATGTTATACTGGATATACAAAAGATGCTGATGTTTTAATAATTAAAAGGATTATACAAATAATAAACTGTGTGACATGGATAATTTTCCTATACTAGATTTACAAAAGAGGCATGTTAAAGCTCTGAAGAATTTTGTGGGAAAGGCAAGTATTGAAAAGAAATTAAGTTCTGAGACACTGTTTGAAGGGAGTAGAGATCAAGATTGATAGAAGTAAAAGGAAGGAATATAAAGTTAGTGTATTTGATCAAGGCTAAAATAGATATCCTTTCTCAGGTAACCCTTAATAGACATCTGCTGATATGACTGAAAGGACAAGATTTTATGAATGTGTTTAAAGATAAGAGATAGCATGTAGATTTTATAAAAATGGGAAAGAAGAGATCATTTGTTGTATAGTAGAACATCTGGTCATGAACGCTTCTGACCATGACCAAACCAGGTGCTGATCAAAAAATTCACAATTTTTTTCCCCGCGGCCGATTTCCCCTGCCATTTTTTTTGTAAGCGCCAAATTTCCAAAATTAGGTTCGGTTCACGACCAAATCAGGTTGCGACCAAAGTTATGGAACGAATTTTAAAAGAAGGGTGATGTTACTACCGGTAATATTGTTTATTCTTGCTGTGATAAAAGGGGGAAGTCATTTTTTTTACTATATTATTACTTTCTTTTCTTATTTTTTAATATTTTTTTACCTATTCAACATCATCTATTTTTATTTTTATCTGTTTTAGTCTATTAGTTTTTATTGTTGTAAATTGTAATCTTTAATAAAATTACAATTTAAAAAAGAAATAATTCTATGAATTATAAAGAGAATTAAGAGTTTATAAGCATAGTAAGAAAAAACTAGAAAGAACTGAACAATTAAAAAAGTTCAAATGGATCAAATTGTTAAATATCTGATTGACAGACAGATGGAAAAAAGTATTTCTAAGCACACCTAGTTTGCTATTCTGCTCACTTCTACTCAGATCATATACAATACAAAAGCTATCAAAGTAATAATTCTTAACAAAGAATGTCCAAAGAACTACCAAGTTTACAGAATTTTTAAAAAGAATATTTTCCTCTCGCTCATGTCAGGGAGAAGCTGTATTATCTCACTTCAAACATTCTTTATATACCATTTCTTCAACCTGATGAAGGTTGAGTTTCAGGGAAGGATGAAAGGAATTATTTATGACAGACAAGGTTCATAGGCTTATGCTAATCAGAATAGGAGGAGCACCACATCTTTTTTTTTCTAATAGTTTTTTTAAAAAACTAAAAAAACAGCTCTAGAGCTGGGTATTTTTGTCTTCCTATTTATGCAATTGTATATCAAGTCAGACTGTTAGTAAACCAAGTTCAATATTATGTATCCTGCCTAGCAGGTTTCTAAGATTTCAGATCCTTTGCAGTTGTACTTGCCAACACTTTACAAAGAAGTTGTGATTTGTCTCCTAAAACTTTGAACTTGGGCTTAGGCATACTTAATCAATGTAAAATTGAGCTATAAAACAGGGCTAATTAAAAATTAGGCTCTTGAAGTAATTTTTTTTTTTTAAATATATCTTTTGTACAAAAGAAGCAGGCACATTTGTATTCTACTGCAGGCTTAATAGGAAGCAAAATAGGAAATGAATGAAGCTCTAGTGCTATCTGCTGTATCAGTCTAGAACTGCTCCAAAGAATTTCATTAATTCAACACCTAACATTCACTTGAAGAAACATTAAATGATACATTTGTGTGTCTTTTAAAACGCATTTTGGGAAAATGATAGTTATTAATATACAACTTCAGTAGTTGAGTGAAACTTATTCAGTACTGTGATAGCATTTTACTACAAAGTGAATTCAACTTCTATATACGTTTCCTGGTCCGTCCCCACCTTTATTACTTTACTATCCTGACCATACTGCCTTCCTATTAGAACTTTCCTAATCCATGGTATTTTATCTTCTATCACTAAATTTTTAACCAAACTATTTTCCTGAGGATGCATGACCCTGGACACTCTTTTAATCACATTTTAATTTTTTTTTATATATTATGGGCAATATTCCAGTTCCAGTACTGTGTTCAGTTGAACAGTATACTGTATACATCTTTTATTAAATCCCAAGTATTGTTCAAAGTTAAATCTGGGGCTGTTTCTTTTCTAATCAAAGTTGTCACCGGTTTTGAACATAATTTATATTTAATTACGTGTTCATAACTTAACATGCTCTTATCCATGCAACAAAGAGTTCAGGTACAGCGCTCAGTATAAAGTTGTGTACTCCTATCCTAACTACGTAACTAAGAAAAGCGCCTTTGCCTTCGCGTTATAATGTAAAGCTAGTGCAAATACATTATGATGAATAAGCAGTCCTAGATTATTTCGTAATAATAGCAATAATAATAAACATTTAGTAAACTTGTCTGTAGACGGTATTAAGGGTGGGCAAAACAAGAGATCACCTTCGGCGCTCCCACTCTAGGATACCAGAGAGACTCGATTTCATTTTATAGCCCAACTTAATCTATTTCTAGCTTGTACTTTATAGGCGCCGCCTCAATCGTCTTTATCTCCTGGGCATTTCTTCCAAGAGTTCTCTAATTCTTGCTTTTCAGCCAGCGGGACCTCCATTTCTTCTCCACCCTCCAACTCGACCAATTCCTATTACACACAGTCCATTCCCAAGACTGTTACAATGGACCGGTCAATTCCTGTCTCAGTTCCAATTGCAGCCTCCGTCCTATCGGACGGCCGGATCCCCGAGCCTTAAAACTCTTCTACTTTTGCAGCAACACTTCTGGCGCTTCACCCGCCCCTGGGATAGCTGCTGCTCTGCATGGTAAGCCTCCGGCTATTCCCACGTTACATCTCCCGATACATCCTGGTACGGCCAAAACTTTGAATTGCCGGCGCCTCTTTCCCTTTCCCTTTCTCACCCATCTTAAATCCTAACCTAGAATGTCCAAGCTGAACTCCTCGTCGTTGTTGTTGTTTCCCCACTGTTTGTTTCTCTCGGCCCGTTTCCCTAACCTTTTTGAAGCCTCCCGCGCACTCTTCCCTTGTCTCCATTTCACACTGCATTCCCTTGGTTAGATTCGGCGCTCAAAACCGTCAGAACATCCGCGTGGCGTGTTGGGAAATGTAGTCCCTGGACTCCCACCCTCAAGCGTTTACTTCCGCAGAAGAACGGGGCCACCAGCCTCTTCTAACAAAGAGGCATGCTGGGAAACGTAGTTGATTTTTTGCTCCTCCCGCCCTTCAGTCTCTGTAAAGCTGCTGATCTGAAAAGAGGCGGGAGGCTTAAGTTAGAAGTTTCGTTTCAGGAAAGAAAAAGAAAGCTGAGCTGGGGTCGGTGCCCGAAAGCATCGAGTCAGGCTCTGAGGATGGAGGAAATAGGGAAAGAAGGGGGAGCGATCACAATGTGAGAGTCTTGACTACAGTGAGTAAGTCGTCCAGGGAGGCCATCCTTGCCAGTGGCACGGCGCCAAGGTGTCCTGCTTTGTTGAATGCGTTTCTCAGCTTCTCATCGACGCTTGCTTAGCGTTTCCGCTTTCTTAGCCTTTTGCACATCAGCCCTCGTTTTCTGAAAAGTTGTGAGAATGGACTGTGGGTGGACGTTGCGTCGACCCTATTGAATCATAGTCCTAAACTTTAGTTCTTTGCTTGTGGGACTTCCATCCGAGAAAATAGGTGGATTCACATGAGAACAAGCGATGATTTAGAACCGAGATCTATGTCTGTAGAGCCATAATATATTAAACTCCTAGGACTTACTAATAGATATAGAACTATTTGCAACTCAACTCCGTTGAATTCACTGCTGTAAATCTAGCTTTAAAAAGTGGCTTGGGGTTGTGGATTCTTATTTTCTAAAGGCAATTCTGCTAGGACTTTACTACAATAAACCTGTTTAGGATCTCGGTTTAAATCTAAAATAATTTAGAAGTCCCTTTAAGTGGTTCCACACCAACAAGTTATCTTTAATGTTTCTTTTCTCTTCTTTTTCTTTTCCGTCATTCTTACACTTCTGTTTAATTTTTCCACTTGTAAGTATTTAAAGAGAGATGAACATAAGTTTAGGGTTTACTGTTGAAAATTCACCAAAAACTTTTAGAAAGGATTAAAAATAAATAATTGCTGGGATGTTTTCGAATAAAATGTAGAAGGACTAGGGAGTTGTATGCATTAAATATTTTCAAGCATTTTTAATTCACATTTTAAAAGTTTACATTGTATTAATGTTATATCAAGCGAAACAAAGTATTTCTAGAAAAGATTCCACAGGCTTCAAAACTATGACTTATTACATGATGATTTAAGGACCAGTTCAGTTTGGGGTGGGTGAAATACTCTTAAATTGTTTCAGTGTTTTGGCTGTGAGAGTAGATTCAGTTTCTGAGTGATGAACACGTAAGTGTCAATTCATTTACTTTGAACTAATTTAAAGTATATGGATTATTACTGTCTGGAATACAGAAACACAAAGTGCCTATTGTAATTATACATAGTATGCTACATTACCTTCTCATAGACCACAGCACCATAATGGCAACAGGATGATTCTAAAACAAATATCTGGGGAGAGATGCATCAACTTGGCGCCTTTGTGCAAAACTTTGGCTCCATCCTTACATTTTAAATTAAATTAAAATTAACATTAGCTTGTTGACACACAAAGAATAGACAAACTTGCCAGATGTCATATGTTTTGCAGAATGTGCAATCCAGATTTTAACAATAAAACCCGCACACTGAGTTTCAAGGAATCCTCTACAAAAACTACAAACACACACACACACACACACACACACACACACACACATTGGGCTGCACACATGTTTATGGTAATGAGTGGTCTCTTAACTCCACCAGAAGATACAACTTCAAAGAATGCAATTGGTATATTTTATCTCAAAACACAGTTGTGCCATAAAACAAGCACTAAATGTATTATTTATTTAGTTGGATCATTTTTATTTTTCTGCCAAGACAGGATCTTAGCATATGTTTTAACTGATATCTTTGCTCTAGACCATTTCATAAATATACTCCCTATAGTATGAATAACTCAGTAAATCTACTGTTTCTCGGTAGAGAGAAACAACGCCAAAGAAATAATAAAAATGCCTCTGAACTACAGTTCCCAGCATGCCCTATTTCCCAGGTAGTAAGATGTAGAAGACAAGATATTTAACTACAATTCCCAACATGCTGCAGTCTCCTTAGTTACAAAAGTAGGCATTGGCAGTTGAAGGGCGAGGCTTTAGTTCTAGCAACCCTCAGCAAGCTTTTGAAGCAAGTTTGGTTGTTTGTCTCAAGGCTTCTAGTAACAGAGGTATAAGCCAAGGAAGCTGGTTTCAACATTTGGAGATTACTTCGACTAGGTTCAAATAAGATCACTAAGCAAAATGTGCTCTGGCAATAACCTGCAGTTGTTGTCCACCAGGCTACCGGCTGCTGCCTTTTGATCTTGCCATCAGTCTTAATCCCTTATCTACATGGGGGAATGAGTGAAGCTGATGCCTGCCACAGAGATGGATGCCTTCCGACACTCTTATACTAGGCTGTGCAAAGAGAGTGGTGCTGAGCCTCAAGAGAGTATCCTGCCACACTTGGAGGAAGCAACAGGAAGAAACCGCTTGGATTTGGCCACGCAGAGCCTTTCTGTAGATAGTTGCGGAGTCCTTGGCAAGCTCTTGCAGGATGACCTCCAGTTCACTGAGCTCATACTGAATGATTGCATGCTGAGTGAAGAAGGTGGGACCTCCTCTGTCCATAAGGCAATTCTTTATTTCTCTCCTGTCCTGAAAACTTATTGGAGTTCATGGCACTTCCATTGTGTTGCTTGCTGTTAAATTCTCTTTGTACTCAAACACTCTGTGTTAACAATTTGCCTAGACAGGTCATCTCTAAAATGGAGATCAGTCATAAAATTGAGACAAGGACATATGGTGATACATACCTTCCCAAAGGACAGGAGGAGAAGGAAGTATTAGAGTGTTCAAGCAGCGGTGGGTTGCTCCTGGTTCGGCCCGGTTCTGCGAATCGGTAGCGGCAGCGGCGGGAGGCTCCGCCCACCCGCCCGGGACGCTTCTGCGCATGCGCAGAAGCGTCACACGTGCAAGCGCACGAGCGCTCACGAGCGAATAGGTAGCGACGGGGTTTAGAACCCACTACTGTGTTCAAGAGTATATTCTCATGATCAGCCAAAGTAAATCTATACATTGTTTAATAATATGACAGTGGGTTCACATGTCACATCAAGCATGAACTCACCCACTCTGGTTTACTCAATTAATCATGGTTAAACAAAAGATTCAGTACAAGGTGTGAATGTGGGTTTTTTTTTTAAATTGGGAAACTTGCTAACATTTTCAGATATGAGTCTTTTTCCTTGTAGGGGCTAAGCTGCTATTACATGGACTTTGTTCCAATACAGTTGTGAAGTTCTTAAATCTGAAGGTGAGTGTGCTGCACCTTAGTCTTAGGGTAGCAAAATGTCTAGGATGCTTTTACTTTGGGAAATAATAGCAGGGTGAACTTAAAATAGTCAAAAGCTTTCTGAGGCAAATCATATAACTGGAGTCTATAGGGTGTGTGCAACCTTAAGAAACCTGTTGGTTTTAGAATAGCAGTTGAAGATAAGTATCTTTGAATAATTAAATAAGAATGTAAAATGCACAAATAGAACAAAGGTAAAAGAAGAAAGAACTTCTGGTGAATTGTTTTTCAGCTCTTCGGTTTTTAAGCATATTTATATATCCCAATCCTTACTAGATAATTTGCTATTAGAGAGTATAATAGCATTATTAAATTTATTATTAATTGACTATATTATCACACATACCGGTAAGTATATGGATGTACATATGCATACATATTCGTAACTCAGATTTACATCAATTTTCACACCATAATTTCTTTCCAAATCAATACTGGGAAGTTAATCGATAAAATTTCTAAGCTGCCTTTCTATTTATACACAAAATGATGTACAATGGTAGAATCGTAAAGATAACATGGAACCATTAAATGTAAAACATAGAAATGGACATAAATTCATGGATTCTGTAGTGAGAAGTGCAAACAATGCAAATGAGCATAAATTAACAAGTGTGAAGAGGAGACGGTCAAGTGTGTTGAATTTTCAGAGTTCTGTGGATGAAGCCATGGTTCTGTTTAATGTCTGGATGTATCCATGTTTTGAGTAATGGAGAGACTAACTAGGTTTGGTTTCTTTTAGGGAAACAACATGCGAACTGTTGGGGCTGAAGCTCTGGGAAAGCTCCTCAGGCAAAACAAGACTATTCAGAGGTGAGCAATCATAGTGATATTGGGGAGCGGGGTGTCTCTCAAGCTGTGCACACCCAATTGGTTCAGATTGTCAGAGGAGGATTCCTATATTTGCACTATGTCTTCTTGGGAGAGGACTCGGGGTTCCCTTTTCAAGCACAACCTATGTCTTCTATGCATCGGCTTCTATTAATTGCCTCCTTCTTCCCAAGGCTCACTTTGGAGTGGAACAATCTAGGTGTATGGGAAGAAAGCTTCACTATCTTCTGTGAGGGGCTTGGTGCAAACCACCATCTCCAGATGTTGGACCTGCGCAATAATCAAATCAACCATCAGGGAGCAGGAGAACTGGCCATGGCACTGAAAGCCAATTCTAGTCTACAAGAACTCGGTAAGCCTGGCCTTTTTAAAAACAGAGGGTACTCCCATCCCTCCCCCTTTGACAATCAATACCATTTTACTGGGAAATAAAGACTGCTAATTGTTTTTTATGCTTGGTTTATTAAGAAGTTTGATTATAACAGTCAAATCTGATGTAAATTAAACTTAAAGAAAAAAAAATAGAAGGAGTAAAAAGTATGGGATCTTCATCACATATCCCATGTCTTATTTATAAACAAAACCATAAAACATCATGTTTTTAGTCCTGGTGTCAGTAGAAAGTCCATAAAAGATTGCCAAAAGTAACGATGTATCTTGTTATAACCTTGATCAAATAAACCAGCTTTATATTCCTTCCTTTTATTTCTAACAGTTTAGTTCATTCAGATATTGTCATAGGATTTAATTTTTCTTCATTTCTTCTTTGTGCCATTCTTCAACATTTTAACAAGCCACTTTTGTAAATCCAGTAGGAAAAAAATACTCAGATCACTCTCTGCGTTTATCATTTATATTTCCCTTTTAAATTTTAAAACCTCATCCAATTTATCTCGTAGATCCAATGAAACATCCTTTTCTTAGTCATTCTCTTGGCCTGTCAGTTGTAAATCCAATTTCCTTTCTTCTCATCAGATAAAATTTGTTCTACATCTATCATTTATTCAATAACATCTTTTGGACATATTCTACCAATAGAAGCAGACATCATTGTTGATATTGTGGCTATTGTTTTCTGATTCCATTCTTCAAAAGTCTCCATCAGAGTTTTTAAAATGTGAAGGTTTTTAAAAAAAAACCTTTAAAAGTTTACACCATAGTAGCGAGCAAGATGGCTAATCCCATTGTCTTGTAACTGGACAAAACTGCTGTCCTGCAATTCTCCTTACAAGGAGCAGCTGTCTAGAACACTTCTGGGCAATCTCCTATCCTATCCTTATCTAGAGCAGCGGTCACCAACTGGTGGTCCGTTGACCACTGATGGTCTGCGAGAAAATTTTGGTGGTCCGCAGAAAAATTATTTGCATTTTTTATATTGCACTAAATCAGGGGTCCTCAAACTACGGCCCCTGGGCCGGATACGTGCAATGATAAAAATAATTTAATAATAATAATAAAATAATAATAACAATGAATGCTTGTGTTGCTGCAGAGAGTCTCCCCCTTTGGGGTCTTTTTGTGCGGGTCAGAGGGGGGCAGAAATTCCGACTTGGGGTCTGCTTCAACCTCCTGGTGCGGGGCTTTGGCCGAAGGCTGGAGGGAAGCGCTGCTGGTGGCAAAGAGCTGGAGGGCCTTGTTCCAGTGGGACTGTATCATGGCCTGGAACTGTCTGACCATCTCAGCCCGCTGAGCCTCCAGGCGCCAGTACCTGGCCTTGCACTCCTGCAGGTCTTCCCTCTGCTTGGAAAGCCTATGCTCCTAGTCCTCAGTGAGGTGCTTCTTCTGAGCCTCCTTCTCGGTCAGATCCAATTTGAATTGAGCCAGCTATTTTGCCAACTCTTTCTTGTGGTAGCTGCTTAGCTCCAACAACTGCTACCTATTGGGGCCCTAAGGAGCCCGGGCGGATAGGCAAGGAGTGGTGGGGAGGGGCGAGTAGAGGCTGGCGAGGCGCCCCTCGACGTGAGTGACATCAAGTTGGCCACGCCCATCCAGTCACATGACCACCTAGCCACGCCCAGCCAGCCAGTCATTAGGCAGATCATATTAGTGGTCCATGGGATTTAAAATTATGAATTTAGTGGTCTCTGGGGTCCAAAAGGTTGGGGACCCCTGATCTAGAGAGATAACAAGGAACCACTCTGCTCACTGGTTCATTGTTATTTTTTTTTGCCACAGATACCTACTTTTACTTTTCTACTTTTGCAGAGCCATCTTCAGTTCACCATATCTCTCCTGGAAGTCTGGAAATAATTGCTGCTAATTTGAAAATTGCATGAATTATATGTAAGCTAGGTGGAACTTTTTACGGAATTAGGGCTGATGTTTATACAATTAATGAAGTATCTCAGCTTGCAGAGATATTGTACTGCAGTACATCTGTTTGAAAGTAGATACTTTTGCACGTAGTCTACCATATAAGGAAGGTGGGGGGGAACCAGAAATGTCCAATGGTAGGCACAATTTGAGAGGCCTGTTCTGTACAATTTGGTACAGAACTATCAAAAGTTAAGCCATGCTGATTGACTTGCTGCTGCCTTCCTAAGCAGTGCTTAATAATAAATTCCGCAGCACCCTTTGAGAAATACCATTTAGAGTTCATCCTGGTAAAAGTCGACTGGTTTCAACCACTGATGTACCAGTTTGGGAATGCAAGACCTGGCATGAATGTTTGCTTCTTGCTTAGATCTGCGCTGGAATAACATTGGGCTCTTGGGGGGCCGGGCACTTCTGAACTGTCTTCATAGCAACCGGACAGTGCGGCAGCTCGAATTAGCTGGGAACAATGTACCAAGTGATATCCTGAAGGCTGTGGGTAAGCAATTGTGCCAGCTTTCTACTTGATAAAAAATTAATTAGATTCAACTCTGGCTATAGATTGTTCTACTGTGTGCCTCCTGTTTTTATGGTTGTAGGGCTAAGGAATCACCATACAATGTGAAAATCTAGACTTTTTCAGAATTTTCAGAGACATTTCTAACTCTGGATTTGGAGATCTACTCTGGAAATGGGCAGGGAGTGGACAATAGCAGTCTAATGTCATTGCTGTTACATCCAGCTTGTGGGCTTTTAAAAATATTGCAATGATAAATTACATATTCTAACAATGGGTAGGTATTAGATGGGTGTATACAGGCATATAACTGTAATATTCTGAGCTTTGAGGGGAGTGAACATTACAAAAGAAATCGATAGTTTTGACAGTGTGGGTGGGCTCCAGAGTGATAGCTCGTTAATTATTGTTAGGAAATAAAATGCTGGTCTAGGTAGAACCTTTGTCGAATCCAGTAGTGTTGATAATGTATTTACTGCAGGATCACAGGTAACAACATCTGAATACACCTGCAAACCTGTTGAATGAGGGAACGGTTAACTTTATTTCATGTTTCTTTATGGTTCAGATCAAGCGATGGAACATAACCAAGAGCGTCAGAATATTCTCTCCAAAAATCGTAACATGACAAAAATTCTCAGCAAAGAGGTGATGTACTTGAAAGAAGAGAAAGCTAAACAGGTTAGTTGATCAAAAGTAATTAACAGTTGGGGCAGGTGATGGAGCTTGAACTTATAGTTTACTCAACTATGAAAACTGTCTAAGTTACTTTAGGCCAGTTAGTGGCTGAAATCATCCAAAGCCTTGGATTTGTTTTGCCATGATTTATTGAATAAGGAACTGTTGACTGGGATCACACATCATCAGCCCAAATCAAACAAACAAATTATAATTTAGTGCAGTATGTGAGCCCAGGCATTATCTCTCAATCTAGCCGCCTTTATATTGTGAGATTAAAAGGGGATAAAACGATTTAGAGTGCCCTGATCTCCCTAGAAGGGGGGGAGTAGTTTTTCCCCCTCTAGAGCTTAACTTTGGAAACTTTCAGCCTAAATTTATTTTTTACTCAATAAAGTGACTAGCTACCGTACTTATAAGTAGAGTAGGTTTGGCTACCAAATGCTTGCACTTCGAAAGGATGCTGTTAATGTTAAATCTGTTTTACAGTTCTTGGATCTAATGGACACCATTGACAAGCAGAGAGAGGAAATAAACCGAAGCAACAGGTAAGCACATCAAAGTGATATGTAGAAGTGAGTACTGTATTGTCTTCAACCCTTTTTCTGGTGGATGTCTTCCATCAGCATCAGTGGAATCAAAAGCTGCTGAGAAGTCAGAGAAGAGCAGGTGAGTTGATCCCGGTCTTTGATTCCCCAGCCTGCTATTCTGAGAATTGAAGTCCACACATCTTCAAGTTCCAAGGTTGAGAAACACTGAGTTAGAGGATGTGCAGACAAGAAATAAAACCAACCTTAAAGATATATCAATTTCTATAGGGATAACAATTTTTTGAACCACATGTTTTCATCTGGGCTTCCACTTAGAGTCCAGAAAACGTCAGCCATCTCTCCAACACTGTTTGGCGAGATGATAAAGCCCCCTGTTCCAATCATGGCCCTACCATTCCTGCTCTTTTTTTAATGGACAGAAGGTTGTATTTTTCCAGCCAAGGTAGGAATTGGAGAGTAATTGATTTTGTATACACAACAGAGGGCATCCCTTCTTCCTACCCCAGAGGGGAAGGAAACAAGCCCATATATAGTAAATAAGGACGCCATTGTTTGGTAGCTACCTGACAGAGACCAGCCATCGATACACCATCCTGCTTGCTCAGGATGAGGGGAGAGCACTCTATATAAACCGCAGAGAGCAGTTTTTACCAGTACTGGTTCATATTTTGCCAGAAGGGATCCTCTCTTGTCAGGACAAACGTTCAGTGCAAACTCTACACAAGGAATGTTCCCTTATGCATGGATATCCCCCTCTGCTCTCCTTGCAGGGTATCGGCAGCACGAGTCGGGCGTCTACAAGAGGCCCTGAATGAGCGCTATTCGGTGATGAATTCTGTAAAAGCAAAGTACGGAGAACAGTTTCGCAATGTGGTTGGAGAAACCAGGCTAATGTTGCTGATGACAGTCCCAACTCAGATTTGATTCCAAATCGGAATGGTGCAGCTGGCACTCCATTTCATGATTCAAATGAATGGAAAATTGTGGAACCAGAAGAGGGGAAAGGAATAAAGTCAGAGAGGACAATTGACTGAGTAGCCCAATGGCAAAATTCAGTAATTGTATAAAGGAGAAGTAGAATTATTCACCCATAATCCTAAATACAAATATAAAATAATATACATATGGGGGGGCAGGGGGGAAATGGGGAATGTCTTGTATCATTGTAAACATGGGTGACGGAATTTAAGAAGAGGATAGAAAAAAGTCAGGCTCCTGTTGTTAGGAGACAGTTTTTCAAATACCAAATTTGACTTGTAGTATACTTGTTGGAAAATGTGGCCAGCAGCACAAGAATTCATTCAATGCGGTGTAGAGCAGATATTAACCTATGTACGTACCTACAGGTAGTGCTTGCATAGCATCTATTCATTTAGCAACCATTCACATTTACAAGGTGCTGAACGAAGGGACTTACGTGTCCATCGTTACAGCCATTGCAGTGCCCCCACTGTCATGTGATTACAATCTGGGTGCTTGGCAACCATTATACACTTACAACCCTCCCACGATCATGTGATCACCATTTGCTGTCTTCTCTGCCAACTTCCCCAGTAAGTCAGTGTGGGAGCCTGTAGGGAAGAGCTCAAGCCACTGCCGCCTGACAAGACAAGAGGACTCCCTCTGGTTTCTGGGGGCTGGCTGCAAACACCTTGTGCTGCAAACACTTTGCCAAAACCCTGCTTAGATTTTGGGACAGATGCAGCATAGGGGGAATCCTTTCGTGTCTGGGGGCTTCCTGCAAATGCCCCATTGGTGCAAATGTTCTGTGCCCAAATCCTGCTTGGATTTGGGGTGGACCTTTTTCAGTCAGCCTCTTTGAGAGCAGAAAGGCTGCCCATCGTAGAGTTTTAGCCCCACGTGAGACTGAGTCCCTTGTGCAGGCAGCTCTTTTCCTCCATCCACTTAACAACCCAGCAGATCACACTTAATGCCAGGATTGCAGTCATTTGAGAGAATCGGTCACATGACATCTTGCTTAATGACCGTCTCAATCAGTGACCAAAGATTTCGATCTCTGGTACATGTATTAAGGAAAGCCTTCAAGGAGTGCAAGTTCAGGATCTGCTTTGGTCAACCTGACACTCCAGATCCAGAGGTTGAGGTTTATGGGTAGATTTGGCAATAGATACAAACTTAAGGATTGCTTAGCTCCTTTACCATTCCAAGGTAGTTACTCTGAAGCAAAAGTCTTGCTTTGCAGTGCCGGTGCTCTTGTTGCTGGGCAGCTAGCTCAGAAAATCTCAAGGCAGCCTTGAAAGCAGCTCTTACTTGAAACTTGCTGCTTTGCAGACTCCAGATGACAGAGGCAGCTTTGGCTCTGTCAGAGCAGAAGGTGTGCAGCCTGGGAGAACTTCTGAGCGCAGCAAAGGAGGAGCAAACAAAACTGGTGGAGAACCACGCCAAGGAGTTTCAACAACACAAGAAGGTAGACGGGGGATGATCTGAGGAGTCAGGGAGCGTATATAATCGAGCAAGAAATCTGGCGCTATTTGAAACAGATGTCTTTGCTTGAAACAAGCCCAAGTGCTAGTGGGGTTAGGGTTAGAGTTAGGGTTGATCCCGGGGTTTGGATCAAACAAGGAAGGACTTTGAAAAAAGGAAGAAGGGCTGACTGATGCATCTCTGCTTTTGCAGAATTCTTCGGATCGTGAGGCAAAGCTTCTGCAGGAACTTTCAACAGCCAATGAGAATAATATCCAGCTTAAAAATGAGGTAAAAATTGTTTGAATAGCATTATGTCAGTGTTTCTTAACCTTGACAATAGCAATAGCGCTTAGACTTATATACCGCTTCACAGTGCTTTTACAGCCCTCTCTAAGTGATTTACAGAGTCAGCATATTGCCCCCAACAATCTGGGTCCTCATTTTACCCCCCTCGGAAGGATGGAAGGCTGAGTCAACCTTGAGCCTGGTGAGATTCGAACTGCCAAATTGCAGGCAGCCAGCAGTCAGCAGAAGTAGCCTGCAGTACTGCACTCTAACCACTGCGCCACCACGGCTCAGACAAACTTGTAGATGCGTGGACTTCATTTCCAAAATTCTCCAGCCACCATGGGAGTTGAAGTCAACACATCTTCAAGTTCCCAAGGTTGAGACACACTCCATTAAGAGTTATTTAACTAAGATTCTCTCACCTTAGCTTCTGGCTCCTGGATGCAGCCTTGGGCAATAGCAGCTTTGGGCAATTGCTTCAGTGAGTTACAGGTTGTGGGTTAGGAGCCATAAATGTATAAACACAGTCAATCCAACACAATGGAACAGTTTGCCCAGGCAGCCTGCTAATCAGGCTGACAGCACCTGTTCAATAGACAATCAGTTGCTAGGTGGGCCACCAGGAAGCCCTTCAGACAGAAGGCTGCCAAGGATTTCTTGTTGCTTGTGAACTATAGGTTGCCTGTTTGTGCTTGACACTCTTTCCCAGCAACCTGTTGTAGAGAGATGGGGGCTTGTCTGTCTCTACTACGAGTGGATTTCCTTCTAGGTGGGTGAGCTGGAAAGAAGATGCAAAATCCAGCAAGAGCAACTGTTCCAGGTGAAGGAGGAGCTGACCCACACAACTGCAGAAATGAAACTGAGAGCTGTACAGGCTGAAGGTGAGCATACCTCGCAATTCTTCAGCTACTGAATGAAAGGAGGGCTTTGTTGGAGTCCTTCAGAAAGGGAAGAAAGATGAAAGGAATTGGGGACCTCACTAATTTGTTTTTCCATAGAGCGTTTGGAAAATGAAAAGAAGCGATTCAAGCAGATCCTGAGTGATGCAGAATCCCTTCGTATGAAGGAGGTGAGGAGGCTGTGGGAATTTTAGCATTCCTACATGGAGAGAGGGGGTGGCTGAAGTAGATCTGACTCAAATGTGCTTTCCGACCTGAAAATAAATTCTATCCATTCCTTCAGCATCTTGTTTATAAGATAGGATGCAATTATGGCTTGTCTACAAGAGTCTTGAGCTCTTCCATCCTGGCCCATATGAATAAAGGAAGTCCTTTGGGAGTGTTGTAAGACTTGGTCAGAATGCCTGGAAATGGTTTCTTCTCAAGGGTCTCTCCATTACTGAGCCTCCAATCCCCTAGCTCCACAGAAGTAATTGCACACTTTCACTATTGCCTCACATCTACCATTCAAGAGTCTGAGACGAGGCAATTATGCTTCCCTTTGTTGGATTTCTTTTTTAGTTCAGGGTTCTGGGAATCAGACTGTCCTACATAAATCTGTCTTCCTTTTTACAATAGGATCGTCCTTACCCTTCAAAATTCAGGGCTCTGTTTTTTCATTACATATCTGAGGAGGATGGATAGTTAAGAAATTAGATGATAGATGGATGGATGGATGGATGGATGGATGGATGGATGTCTCATTCTCTGGGTTCATATTACAGTTTTATGTTTGGATTTTTTTGCTAAGGAGTTGGAAAATGTGGCCCAAGCTTTCTTGGAATAAAGAATTATGTTTGCTCCAATATTCTTCGTGTGTCTCCCATTTACCGAAGAGAATGGCTGGTGTCAATCAGTTGTATTTATGTGCTGCTAAAGATCCTCTGAACAATGGTGTTTGACATGCAGGTGGGACAGATAACTCAGCATATGGAGACAAGTGAACATGCTCTACAGGAGCGCATCCAAAGGCTGGAGGCCATCCGCATTGGGCTCGAGGAGGTGAGTGGAATGGCTTCCCAGTATTGTTGACTTTTTTCCTGAAAACCATAGACAAGTCTTGTTCTCGGTTGTTTTGGATCTTCTCTAGGAATATGTCCAGATTCAGACCACTGCAAGTTTCTTGATTTGCTTTTATGATCAGAAATTGCAGTGCATTGTTCTTCTGCCTTGTCCCTAGGAACTGAGCCAAGTGAAAGCTGCTGCCTTCATTGAACGAGGCAAAATCGAGGAAGAAGTCATCAGAGCCAAAAACCAAACCAGGTTGGAAGAGGTAAGGTTGACAGGACAGCTCAAAACCAACATTGCTACATTATTTTATCTGTTAGGTAGCCTGTAATCTGTTTCCCATCAGACATTGTAATTCCCTATTCATGCCAGTGATACATCAGAAACAAAGTAGAGATGGAGACGCAGGACCAGCTGAGACTGGTATTTTCTTACAACTGGCATGCTGGGATGTTCTACAGTTAGAACATTGGATGAATGTCCATTTGGGGAGAATTTAACATTAAGTTTTCCAGTTCATCAAGCTAAAATAGTCGCTCTTGCTTGACCCAGAACTGGTGTCTCTGTTTATTCTATGTCACATCACAGTTATTATTAGGTAAAATAGAATGAAGAGAATGAACTATGTTTTAACTTTTCCTTATAAAAGCTGCAGGTGGCAAGGAACATCTTAAAAGGCAAGCATCCGTTCTTTTCTCATATCAGTGTTTTTCAACCTTAGCACCTTTATAATATGTAGACTTCAATTCCCAGCATTCCCCAGCCAGCATTCCCCAGTTGAACTCCATTGATCTAAAAGTTGCCAAGGTTGAGAAAAACTGGACCAACCTGGGAATTTTGATTAAATCTCAGTATAACTAGGGGTACCCAAGTTGAGGGGTGGTTGAAGATGCTTTCTAATTCAAAGAGGCTTTTTTTTTTGAGAGAGAGAGAGGTCCTTGGTGCTCTCTGAGCTTGTTTTCTAGCAGACGTTTCATTACCCTAACTAGGTAATGTCATCAGTGCTAGTAAGAAGTGCTGTTTGCTGTCAGTTTATATTTTAGTGTGTTGCCTGTCTGTGTGTGGGGTCTTAGAGATTCTTTGGTTGGGCTGTTTACTGATGGCTCTTTGGCAGTTTGTTGATTGTTGGACTGAAGTTAATCTTGGAATTAATCTATGCTGATCTGGGTGCTGATTCCTGGTGGAGAGGTGCTGGAGTGTTTTTGTTCTCTTTTGGGCTGGTTGATTGTCTCTTTTGCATAGTCTATAGATGCTGTTAATGTCTATTGTGTCTATTGATGGCTGATTTGTGCCAGGCTTCTAGAAATTCCCTGGCATTTTTGGACTTGGCCTGGTCTAGGATTGTCACATTTTCCCAATTGAAACTATGGTTAAATTTGTCTATATGTTGTGAAATTAAAGAATTTTCATCATGTCTTCTGACTGCTAGTTGGTGTTCATGGATGCGTTCTGCCAGTCTTCTGCCTGTTTGTCCTACATAGTGCTTGTTGCCATTCTTACATTTTATGTTGTAGACGATTCCTGTTTTTTCTACTGGGATTGCTGGGTCTTTTGGTTTGCTTAAGATGTTTTGAAGGCTTTTTTTTAAAACAGGCAAATAGTTAACAGATTAAAACTTATAATGGAAATAAAATAAAATCTTATTAATAATATGTGTCCAATTCTTACATATCAGTAATAGATTCTCTCTCTCTCTTTCTCTCTCTCTCCCCCTCTCTCTCCCTCTCTCTCTCTCTGGCAATTAATAGCAACAGCGCCTGGAGCAGATGGAGGAGAAGCTGAGGCTGATGATGCAATCTCGTGACGAGGCTCAGAATCACTGCTTGCAGCAGAAGCAGACAGTGGCAGAAGCACACGCTAAGGAGGGCCAGTTGGGTCTGCAGGTGGAAGGACTCAAGAGGCGACTGGAAGACCTTCAGCAGGTGAGGGAGTTGAAACAGTCCCACAGGGAGAAGCCTGATATTAGCATTCAACTGTAGGCTACAGTTCCTTGGATACATACCTGGGAGTACAGGTAGTCCTTGACGACCAGTCACCTAGCCATTGTTTAAACTTCCAACCGACTTATCTGGAGGGTATAAAATATAGAATAACAGAGTTGGAAGGGACCTTGGAGGTCTTCTAGTCCAACCCCGTGCTTAGGCAGGAAACCCTATACCAGGGGTCTGCAACCTTAAACACTCAAAGAGCCACTTGGGTCCGTTTCCCACAGAAGACAAAACGCCGGGAGCCACAAAACCTGGGTGGGCGTGGCCAACTCGACGTCACTCATTCCCACCCAGTCACATGACCCCCCCAGCCATGCCTACCAGGTTTTGTGCCTCCCCGTGTTTTCTTTTCTATGGGAAATAGGTATCTCCCTCTCTCTCCCTCTCTCATCTCTCTCTCTCCCTCCCTCTCATCTCTCTTTCTCTCTGTCTGTCTATCTCCCTCTCTCTCATCTCTTTCTCTTTTTCTCTCCCTCTCATCTTTCTTTATCTCATCTCTTTCTTTTTCTCTCTATCTCCCTCTCTATCCTCGCTACCCGTTTTTCTTTCTTCCTTTTGGAAATCTATGCTGGCTGAGGAATGAGCGCAACCTGTGGCGGAGGCTTCCCTCCTCCTCCCCCTCCTCCTCTCACGACCCCCTGGCCGGCTGTGGAGTATGCACGAGAGGAGGGGGAGGAGGAGGAGGGAAGCCTCCGCCGCGGGTTGCGCTGATTCCTCAGCCAGCCCGGATTTCCAAAAGGAAGAAAGAAAAACGGATAGCGAAAAGCCCCAAGCCCAAGAAGAGCACGCAGGGCTTTCCGAGAGAGTGAGAAGAGAGACAGAGACAGGGAGCAAGAGAGAGCGAGAGATACACACACATACACACACACATACAGAGACAGAGAGAGAGACATACACACCTCTCTTGGAAAGCCCTGCGTGCTCTCCTTGGGCTTGGGGCTTTTCGCTATCCGAAATCCGGGCTGGCTGAGGAATCAGCGCAACCCGCAGCGGAGGCTTCCCTCCTCCTCCCCCTCCTCCTCTCACGACCCCCTGGCCGGCTGTGGAGTATGCACGAGAGGAGGGGGAGGAGGAGGAGGGAAGCTGGAGCCTTAGTGCAGGAGAGAAGCCGCGTCCTTTTGCATCCTGTTAAAACAGCGTAAGACAGCCTTCCCTTCCTGCCGCTTCGGGCTGGAGCTGCCTGCCCTCCTGAAGCAACCCCGCCATCATTCACTTTCGTTTTGTGGCAGGAGAAGGAAATTCCATTCCGTTCCATTCCATTCCATTCCATTCCATTCCATTCCGTTCTATTCCATTCCTCTCTCTCTCTCTCTCTCTCTCTCTCTCTCTCTCTCTCTCGCTGCTGGGAAACGGCGGGCGGCTACTTCCGGGTTTGCACTACTCCTTTTCTTTCTTCTTTTTGGAAATCCGGGCTGGCTGACGAACGAGCACAAGCCACGGCGGAGGCTTCCCTCCCTCCTCCTCCCCCTCCTCCTCTCACGACCCCCTGGCCGGCTGTGGAGTATGCACGAGAGGAGGGGGAGGAGGAGGAGGGAAGCCTCCGCCGCGGGTTGCGCTGATTCCTCAGCCAGCCCGGATTTCCAAAAGGAAGAAAGAAAAACGGATAGCGAAAAGCCCCAAGCCCAAGAAGAGCACGCAGGGCTTTCCGAGAGAGTGAGAAGAGAGACAGAGACAGGGAGCAAGAGAGAGCGAGAGATACACACACATACACACACACATACAGAGACAGAGAGAGAGACATACACACAGAGAGAGGGAGACTGGCTGATGGGTGAGCGTCTTTGGCGAGGGCCAAATCCAGCCGAATCTCTCTCTCTCTCTCTCTCTCTCTCTCTCTCTCTCTCTCTCTCTATCTCTCTCTCTCTCTCTCTCTCTCTCTCTCTCTCTCTCTCTCTCTCTCTCTCTCTCTCTCTCTCTCTCTCGCTGCTGGGAAACGGCGGGCGGCTACTTCCGGGTTTGTTGGTGCTGGACGCGTGACATGCTGTCCGCCCCGAGAGAGAGAGAGAGAGAGTTGCCAGGGGAAAGTAGGGCAGGGAATGGGCTCCAGGAGGAGGAGGAGACCCAGTCTCCCCCATTATGAAGTGCGCTTTCACTGTTCTGCGCAAGGTGCTGCGAGAGCAGTGGGCAGGCCATGGAGGGGGTATTGGTCTTCCCCCGCCAAAAGGAAAGCCAGCCGGGCTTCTTCCCTCCTACCCTTCCCACTTCCCCCTGCTCCCTTCCCCCCACTCAATCCTACTTCAGGACAGAGAAGCGAGCTCTGGAAACGCGTGCGTCTTCTGACCCTCCGGCACTCACCCGCAACTCTCCATGCTCCTCCAGGCCCGGCTTGCTGAGGTGGGGGGAGCAGCCCTGACGCCTCTGCTTCCCCTCCCCCCACGGCCCCAGTCATCGCTGCCAGGGGAAGGCACAGGAAACAGAAAGCGGCACGTTTCAGGCGGCGAACAGTGTTCCTGCTGCTCTCTCTCCTGTGAGAGCTGGGCCAGGCCTCTCCGCCGTCCAACTCGCCAATGAGGGTGCTTCTGCCGGGCCATCTCCCCCCCGCTGGGCTGTTGTGCTCGGCACTCGGCAGGTAAGGGGAGCACTTCCCCACGCCACCCCCTTCTTTCCCTTGGCCCTGCCGACGAGGGAGGAGGAAGACCAGGCTTGAGGGATGGCCCCCACCCCGCAAGATCCGCCCCCACCGTTCTCTCCCAGCCCTCTGCTGGCGGCAACAGCAAATGTACCGCAACGAAGGCGGAATACTGTTGCCGGGCAAAGGCAACTGCAGGGGTGCTTTGCTCCCGCACTAAGGCTCCGGCCATGTCACTGCCACGACAGGACGACAGCTCTTTCATCCCTCTGGGCCACAGGGAGCCACAGCAGAGGGCCCAAAGAGCCACATGCGGCTCCAGAGCCACAGGTTGCCGACCCCCGCCCTATACCATTTCAGACAAATGGCTGTCCAATCTCTTCTTAAAAACCTTCCAGTGTTGGAGCATTCACAACATCTGGAGGCAAGCTGTTCCACTGATTAATTGTTCTAACTGTCAGGAAATTTCTCCTTAGTTCTAGGTTGCTTCTCTCCTTGAGAGAAGTACTTAAAACCCAGATTCAAAGTTCCAATGGTCAAGTCTCTCCCCCCACCCCCGCACAGTCAGCTGATTGCACTTTGGGCCCATGTGGCAACCAGACTGCATTTACAGCTGTTTGCAGCATCCCGCAGTCATGTGACTGTTTTATGATAGTTTTGCCAAAAACTAGGAATTTCCTCCGGTTTTTGGCAAAACTGCGCCCATAGCGAATGATTGGTTTACTTAAAGACTGCGGTGATTTGCTTAACAGCTGCTGCAAAAAAAAGTTGTAAGGTCAGTTATCTGACTGACCCATTTTATGACCATCATGAGTTATGACCCTGATGGGCAGACTCCATTATGGTTGTAACTTGAGGATTATCTGCAGGCTCTTCTGAATAGACATTGGGCATGGTTGGGTTTTTTTGTTTTTTTTAAAAGTCAAAGTTCAGATGCTCCTAGTTTATGGATTCCACACTGCTAAGCAAGGGATGGTAGACTTTTATAAAACATGTGGAACAAGTAAATTGTCTGATTAACAAAGATCATCTTTTGAGTAGTTTCTTCTGCCTCCAGGAAAGTTCCCCTGTATAATACCTGGTTGTTGCAGGTTGTAAACAATGGTTATAATATATGACCCCTAACATTTGTGGGGTTTGTTCTGTTCCTAGAAGCACCATATCTGAGCCAAGAACTTCTTGTGATATTCTGGTATTCAGATCCAAAGTGGTAATGCTGGCTGGTGGTGGGTGCAGTTGCTATTCCTCTTGGCAAAAACCTTAGAGAAGATCACCTTTCCTGTTTCATACTCACATACTCGTAATATCTCTAGCAGTTTCAACATAACTTCATCATAAAAATTAAAGAATTCCCTTAAATTGAGCCTGACTCCTGGTGGGGGACTTGACCCATCCACATAGATTTCTTGGCAATGGTGAAGAGTGGCTTCCCATTGCTGCCTTCTCAGATAAGGGGTGGGGAGTGGTATTCCTAGTCTACTCTACAAATTAGGGATTTACTGGCAGTATCCCATCCAAGTAACAAGCAACACCTGGACCTACTTTGTTTTTCACAACTACTCAAAACTGCTTAGGTGCGCTACCGGGTTAGACAGCCTCCCATCATACCCAATTTTATTTGGGAACATATGTATCCCAAGAGCGGTAAAGGGAGCGTGAGACACAGGACAAATACAGGGTCGTTGGGCCGATGGTGAAGGTGTGCTCCATGTGGCCATTATGGTGAGTTTGTCTGTCGTGCCAACATTTGAAACACAAGCTGCTGATTACTTTGTGTCCGTCCCCCCCCTCCGTGTGCTATGGATGGCAGGAGCTGGGCAGTAAGGAACAAGAGAAAGTTTTCGAGGTCAATAAAGTGCGTGTGGAGCTGCAGGAGCAGATTGGCCACCTGGAGGCTGAGAGAACAGCACAAGAAGGGCTGCGGGGGAAGATTGCGGCCCTTGAGCGCCAGCTGAAAGGTAACTAGAAAAGCCCTTTTTCTTCCACCAAAGTACCTGCAGCAATTTGTATGATGTGCCATAATATTGCACCCATAATCAATACCTTACCTAACTGAAATGTAAGTGAGGCTCCAGATCTGGAGCTAACCATAGGGGAAAGCAGGGACACAGGAGGCAGATGATGGGTCTCTTGGTTTTCTCAGAAGTACTGGGCTACCTCTGACCTTTTCTCCAGTGGGAGATTCCATCTACTTCTCACTGCCACCATGTCTGCTTCCTGGCATTTCTGTCAGCTTGTTAATATACTTTCGACATTCCTGTATCTCTTGATGTTCCCTTTGAGTAAGGAGTACCCAAGCAACTCGTTTCTCTAAAGGCAGGGTGAGACTTGAAACCATTTTCCCATTTATCATCCCAATCCGACTAGAGGAAGGAAGCTGAATGTGGTAATAATGATCACTGCTGATATTAGTTAGTTTGGGTAATGAAATATTTGCAAGAAGACATCCAAGCTGAGAGAGAGCACCTCAGTAATAATAAGTAATAATAAGCATTTGCCACACAACACCCCAGACTTAACAATTGTTGATAAGAAAGACAAAATGTCCAGATCATGGACATTGAATTCCTGGAAATAGCAGAAGAGAAAGAATCGGAAGAGAAAGAAAGAGAAAATAACAAAATACAAACCACGCAAATAGAGTGACTGTAATAAAAGAAAGCAGAAGCAGTACCAATGATAAAATGCCCCTTGGGTGCAATCCCAAAACATCTAGAGCACTACTTGAACACTCTGGGCATTGACAAAATCACCACCAGTCAATTGAAAATGGCAGCTTTACTTGAAACAGCTTTCATCCTGTGACAATACCATTAATATTATTAAACAATATCTGCCTATCCCAGGTCCTTGGGAAGGATGTGAACAAAAATGCCAAATCCAGTCTAAACATCCAGATGACTGTGTGGCCAACCATCGTAATTCCTACAGGCCATCTTCACTTGCCGTACATGATTAAGTCTGTAATTCTAGATATAAGTCATGGGGGCTTTTTGGCTTGTCTGGTCCACAGATATCTCATGTCTCACTTTTTCCATCTCCTTGCCTGTAGCATCCCATCCTCTGCTTGCCGAAAGCCAGTTCAATTCTCTGGCTGGAGACGGTTCCCTGTTTGCTTACTTACTGCGGAATTAATTGATAATGTACTGGTGTAGGCTTTCATGGCTGGTATCTGCTGGGCACCCTCAGGATTCAGTGGCCGTGGTCTAAACAACAGATTTCCTGACATTTTGCCAGCAACTCTGGCATCTTCAGTGGCATGATGGTCAGACCATAGGCAATTAAGCAAGGACTGACTGGGCTGTGGTCTTTATAGCCACGTGTCCAGACCACCTTGACTCTAAAGATAGCACCCACTGTTGCTGGTGAACCACAGTCTCTAAACCTTGAATCCCAACACTACTCAATAATGCTGAAAACCTTTTCTGTTGCCAAGCTAATGGTATCTTAGGAAGAAATTGGCCACAGTTAATGTATCCCGGTTCGATTTCATTCTAAATTTAGACAATGACATCAACTCCATGTTTCAATCATCTAAGAAATTATGTAACATCATGTAGTTCTCTTGAGGCCATGTAAAATATATTCTGTTTTAAAGGATTTCATTATCCTGAGTCAAAAAAGGCTAAATGCATTCGTGTTTCATTTTTTTCTTTTTCTAGTGTTGTCCAGTAACCACCGGGAGGCACTATTGGACAAAGAGGGCGAAATCTCCAGCCTGCTTGAGAAATTACGGGTTCGGGAAGCAGAAATCTCCAGGATAAGGGAGGAGGAAGCTCAGCGGGCCAGTTTCCTTCAAAATGCCATCCTGACCTATGTGCAAGGTTCCTCACTTGGCTCTCTCAGCCCCAAGAAATGAAACTGAGTTCTGCATGAAATGAAAATAAGTCCCATCTTCAAGGAAAGGAATCATAGGAGGATCGTGGTGGCCAAGCCAGGCTTTCTTATGTTTCTTGAAGACCCAAGAATCTGCATGGCCAGTTACCTGGAACTAAGTGTGAAGCATCACTGAAGGACTTGTGGCTGCTTTAGAAACCATCTTAATTTCTGTGCCAAACTCTTGTTCGACCACGGCAGCAAGAATAGTCTTCAAGATAAAGCTATCTATTCCCGTTTGTAGCCCACAGACACAATGTATGTTCACACAAGTTCTCCCTCACTGGTTCTGGCCTCGAATTTAGATCCAAAATGCACATCACTTCAGTGCTGGGATTGTTCTTGGGGAAAAATAATGCTTTGATGTGACCGACTCTTTTAAATGCATCAATCAACAAATAGTAAAAGGAACATTTAAGTCAGCCAAATCATGGAGATTTTTCCTATACTCATTTACTCTGCAAGATCTACAGCATTCCAGATAATCTCAAAAGGACTAACGTTGGGTCTAGAGTCATTTGGGGCGGTCCTGACCCAGTAGAACACTGAATTTATTTTCCACGCCTGAGAATATCACTGTTTTGTCTAGTTTTCTAAAGGAGCTCTTTTACAGTAACCCTTAGCCATTAATACCTGATTCCTCTGGACTTAAAGGTGAAACAGATGGAGGGTCCTAATAGGGGCAGGGTTTGATTTATCCACGAAGCCTTTTCAGTTTCAATAAGGAGAAGAGACAGCTTCTCTCACTGATGACAATGTTTGAAATGTGAGCCATAGGCTAGAATAACTTCCAAATAATCCTGATTTAGCTGTAGTTGTCTTGAGAACAAGATGACACACATGGAACAAAGAATGGTTTTTGGTTTTTATTTTTAGTTTTATAACTAGTATGAAAATGAAATAGTTGAAATTTTGCCATTGTTCTAGGGGCTGGCTTGCATTTATTTCCATATATATTATAAATATATAAATAGACATATTTATATGCAATTAAACATGTAAAAATATATGTTCTTACATGTTTAACTGCATATAAAATATGTCTATATTGCTTTGATGGTACATTAAAATGGGTGAATAGGTTTTAAAGTGGCAAATACAGTTCAGTGTAAGGACTTTTCAAATCATACATATTAGAGCAAAACTTCTAAATTTCACATATTAATGGGACTGCAGCTAGCAGTGATTGATCAAGAAAAAAAATCTTGTCATGGGAAGCTTAAATAAAGAGGTGATCTAATGTGCAACAAAAAAGAATTCTGTAGTAGAAATTATTTAAAAAGGATTGAGAATAAAACTGCCAATGTAATTTACAATGCCTGAACTACTGTGTAAGTTCTGCTTAGTTCTGTTAAGATAGATTTGGAAAAGATGCAAGCAAGTTAATCTGTTAGGCTACTGTAAAACGGGTAGCTTTTTGGTTTACTTAAATCTTATTTCTTGTTTGATTTTAGCAAAGGAAGGTAAAGAGAAACAAAACAAAAAAACTTTCCAACTTTCAGACCTTTTCAGCACAAAGATCAATTATCAGTATCAGAAATTGGGTGTTGTTTTTTTTTTTTTTGTTTTTTTTTTTTTTGCTATGGTGCCATACCAAAACTAGGAGGCTGTCATAGTGGAAGACGAATTACTTTTGACACATACATCCTATGATATGTGTCATTACTTCTTGAGCATGATTTAGTGATTATGCATTCAAAAATCATGAGGAACTCCGTCCTATTCCAAGTGGCTGCCCTTTCTCCATCTTTCATACAGAAAACAACCATGGTGGAATGAGATGGGGACTTTCAAAGCAACAGCACCAGGGAAGTTTCTCGTTGGAATTTAGGAATTCTGGCTCAGGATAGTCCTTCCCTTTTCAAAGCTTTGTCCGCCTGTTTTTATTCATGCCTTTCTGAAATAATCAGTGCCCGGCAACCCACCAATGCCTTGGTAGTAATACCATTTGACAGAGTATAAAAGAAATATTGTTGTTAGGTTTGCTTTATGGAATGTGAGGCTAAAAGGGAAGAGCAGCAAATCAGTCTTATCATTATTGTACATTTCTACTTTGGCAACCAAGTCTGATCTGCTTTCAGTGGTTTATTGACTTTGTGGCAGGAAACTTGACTTTTCAGCCGGGGCACTAGTGATCAAATGTTTGCAACTCTGGAAAGAAGGCCTTTTAGATTTAATGGGACCCACTCCCTGAAAGGATGTACCTTGAGCAATTTGTGGATCCTGGACCCTTATCCCAAGATCCTGGATGGCTGATATTTGGTCTCAAAATTTTGGATAAAGGCAACACCTTTTTTCCATGGTTTCCAAACAGAAGAATGATTAAACAACCAAATGGCTCCCCACTCTCATGTTTTAGTTTGTGATTAGAAATGGGTAGATTGTGTCGCTGCTATGTTCACTCCTTACAGTTTTTGTTTTTATTATAGCTATATAAAGTGGCAGTACATTGAGAATTGTACCGTGTTTCCCCGAAAATAAGACATGTCCCGATAATAAGCCCAACAGGGCTTTTCGGGACATGCGTTGAAATAAGCCACCCCCCGAAAATAAGCCCCCCCATTACTTTCCGGGGGGAAAGGAGGGGGCATGCCAGGAGGCGCTCTTTTTGCTGCGGGCACTGTTTTGGCCGGGAGAGCGAGAGCAAGTGAGAGTCGAGGGCACGCATACCCCACGAGACTTCTCGGCTCCTCTGGGCTCTGCCTCTGCCAGCGTTTTCAAACGCGCTCCTGCCTCCGAGGAAGAG
>QLTV01003388.1:1915397-1930709 GCA_003457575.1 Thermophis baileyi | reverse complement strand
GGGGGGGAGGGGAGGGGTCGGGGCGGGGGGGGGGCCACGGCGCCGGGGGGGGGTCACGAGGGGGTCGCGGCATTAGAAAGGTTGAGAACCACTGGTTTATACCAAGGGATTCATTTATAAATTGTTATTTATAAATTTGAGTTGAATTGGTATATGTAATAATTTTCCCTAAATATAACTACCGGTATTACAGAACACTATATAGAAACATATTTAAATGAAGTATTAATTCAAAGCACTTTCTATATAAATGGAATCTAGTCCAATAAGTCTGAAATATTTTGTTGAGTAAGACATAATTTAAGATTCATCATCATCATTTTTCTGCAAATGCTTTTTGGGTCAACAAGCTTGCATGATCTTACATGATCAAACACAGCATTTGTGTCCACGTGGGCATTTTTCATGTCCACATTTATTGCATCTTGCCATCTTTGCTTCGGCCTTCCACATGGGTACTTATCATCTATATTAAAGTGGAAGGTGATGTAGGTATCTGGGGTGCTGCTTCGTAGAACAGGGCCATACTACTGTAAGCATTTCTACATAATTTAAGATTGACTGAAGTTTTTGCTATTGAGTTAATCCCTTTTCTAGGGTTGAATAGAAATATCTATTTGTTTATTCTATTTATAAAATAATTAATTTGATAAGAGAATTTCCAGTAAGGGAAAATCATCCAAAATTTGTCCTAGCCAATAGTTTTATTTATTTATTTTATTTTATTTATTTTATAAAATTTATATGCCGCCCAACTCCCGAAGGACTTTTATAGTGTTTTGCAGGACAGCCATCAAATTGTGCTGCTTTAACATTATTCAGCTGTAAAATCACATTTGTAGCTTTATAAGTAGTCAAAGTAGCTACACTTGGTGTAAAAAATCTATTTACTTGTGGAAAATGAATGAATGAAAACAAAAGCCAACATATCTTCAAGAGATCTGTTCTCAGGGTTGAAAGTTGTCTTCAGATGAACTACATAATTTCCCTTTCTCATCTTTAATATCTGTAATAATTTGCTCATCTTTTTCATTCCTCAAAGTATTTGCCAAGATCTAACCAGAGCTTTCACCATTTCCCCGAGACATTTGATACAAATATGTAAACTCAGTTTTTCATGAGTTGTCTTGAGATTTGAGCCAAATAATACCTCAAAGACATCTCTTGATGAACTGAGTTTCCTGCATATGGATTTGCTGCATTTTTCTGTTTAAATTATTGGTAGGAGCTCTAGGCATCTAGACCCAGAGGGTTTTAAATATATTTTTCATAGTGGTCTCATGAATTCTTTTCTTATATGATATACAAGTAGTAATGCTACCGCAAATATATGCTTCTTATTCAAAAAAACAAGGAATGAGCTGAATCTGCATTTCATTTAAAGTATTATAATGTCTCCAAATTAATCTGTTTTATGAATTCAACTTCATTCAATAAAGAAAGATCCAGATGGTTTACTACATTGTTAGTTGCAATTAGTTTAAATTGAACTATTGTGTTATGAGCCACTCAGAGCTGGTTAAAAGATGTGTGGCTATATAAGTGTTCGAAATAAATATCCTACAAAGTTTAATCTATTGATTGAGGAGAATGAATCTAAAATAGTTTTCTGAATAAAAAGTAGATCTCTTATATTTGAGACATAGTATCTAAAAAATAATCAAATTTAACTCCTCCATGTAGATCTTGAATTGTAATTTTGATTGCTGAAGGATTGGATTGTTTTAGGTCTAATGTCTCATTAAAGTCTCCTCCATAATAATATATTCATACGGTATATTTACTGAATTATGAAAATGTTCATGAAATATAGGGTTAATCTGTAACACCCTTTTTGGCCACCAAATATAAAGACAGGTGGCAGGAACAGCTGCCAAACCCAGTCACTCCAGCTGTTGCATTTCTGCTGCTACTGGCCCTAATGAACTTCCCTACCCCACATATATGCAAGAGCTGGAAGAGAAACTCAAAATGTGTGAGGGACAGACTTAATTTTAGACATTAATGTTTGGAGTAGCTGTGACCCTGGCTTAGACACTTGGATTTTTAATTAAAACTAAAGTTCTTTCATTTTCCCCCCACCAACTAAATATATTTATATATAGAACAGTGATTGTACGATAGTATAAAGTTTTAAAAGCAAGCATATAAAAATGTAAAAAAAAAAGTAAACTGAGTAATTGCTAGCCAACAATGAGTGTTAAGTATCTTTTCATGTTCAGTGCTAAAGCTGCTTGAAAGTATCCAGCAGATATATTCATATTGTGCTAAAATACAATGCATTATTTGATTTTGCATGCTGGATGAATCCAGCCACTGTGCTTTGTAATTTTAAACCATTTCTTAGTGTGTGAATCCTACCAGTATATGGAACTGACACACTGGCAGGTGATGGAATGCCATGAGCTCCGAAATGATGGCACTTGTGGGAAAGAATTGCTCACTGAAAGGAGCCACAGGATTGAATGTAGTTTTTAATCACCAAATCATGACTTTGATAGGCAGTTTTGAAGCTATGAATGTCAAATCAACCTGTCCCCAACCCCAGTTATACTCTGCTTTTAGAGCAAAAGCCGTTTCAAACTTGAAGCTGAGGCAGCTCGACTTCTGCTCTAGGTTTCCCCTCTTAAGACTGGCAGAGATTTTATTTGAAGGAGCAGAAGATGAACGTAAGCAATAACAGATGAGTCTGAAGTTTTAGACGTCTATTTAGGAGAACTGAAAAGTTCATATTCCAGGTTTGACAATTCTGTCTTGGACTATCTGCGTCTTGCAGTGAAGTAACCAAAATCAATAAGAGGGGAATCTATGTTGGCAATGCTTTGTGCTGAGTAATGTGGATGAAAAAGAGAGTTGGCTTCCAGGGCACATAACATTATGGATAGCTTTGTTTGCCAACTGCTCATCTGAAATTCTCTTATTTTGAATGTTTCTCCAAATGGAGCTTTTAACTATTGGCAGATCCCCGAAGGCTTCAGATCACTGTTAGATACTATCAGAAGTCAAACTTGACTATGTGGACCATCCTCACATAGCCAAAAGCAACAGACCAATTGCCAGAGACTGTTCAACTTGGCAAACTGAGAAGTACTTACAGGAATTATCTAGAAAAACTCTAGTTACAACTAGAGCATTACTTCGTAGAATGAGATGGAATGCTGGCCAAATAACTTCCCTCTCCTTTCACACAAGAACTCCCATCTAAAGTAGGTCACTTGAATTACTCTCAGGGAACTATGGTTGTTGACCATAGGGCAGAATTAACTCTTTGCTGACTGGTGGTGGTGGTGGTGGTGGAGGGGACAGAGTAGCTGCATTTAAGAGTGATGACTCCAATAGGTAGAATAAAAAGCAGAAAACGGAGAGAGAAAAATATTTGAGGTCTCCAGGTAGCTTGGACTCATACAGCTCATTCAGCCAAAACAAGGATTATCAATTATTAGAGGAATCCAAAAAGTCAAAATGGGGAGCACAGCAGTGAGATTGAAGCCCTGCCTCTCTTTTTATAGGTTTGTAACACGTTAAAGGGGGTGGGGCTTCAATTATATGCCGCACCCACCTAGCTTCCTCTCTTCCCCCCCCCCCTCGCAGATGCCTCTACCAAAATGTGGGTTCCCCCCCTTTTTTTTTGTATTATTCATATTCTTTTTGGTTTAATTTATGGGCGAGTTTATTATTTTGGAAGGGTTTCTTTTTCTTTTTTCTTTTAAATTGCCCAGAGTCTTCAGGAATGGGCAATGCATAAAGAAGCAGACAAATCAATAAGCAAACCACCACAGAATAGCGGTGTTCTGGGATCTCAGCCAGGGGGGTTGCAATATCAATACAAAGAGGTCGCGTCAATAACTCCGAGGCCCCGAACAAAACGGGCCGGTGCCGACCCTGGACCGGGTTCTTGCTGCCTGCCAGGCAGGTCGGGCTCTGCCCAAATTCTGGCCCAAGATCCAGTCCTAACTGCCTCGCCCTCAGTAAGGAAGATTTACGACAGGTAGAAAAGCCACCCTTTATGGATTAATTAAAATTAATTTTAAAATTAATCAAAATCGTAAATCCACGCGCCGCCAAAAGGACTATTCGAAGCGCCAAACGCATTAGTGAAATAACCAAGGACTGGATTGAAAAAGCTTCTCTGTTGAATTCTTGCAAGCCCGCTCTCAGTAATGGTAAGGCGCCTCGCCCCGGGAAACGGCGCTGGCCCGCCGACCCAGGGCAGCGAGCAGCCGGCGGCTTCCAAGCTTCCGCCCCCCCCCCCGCCCATTACAAAGGCCCGGCGGCCCCTTCCCAGCGCTCGGCCCCGGCGAGGGACCAGCACGCGCGCCAGTTGCTAAGATACCGGCGGGGGGGGGCCCTCCCAAGCTCAGGCAGCCAAAGAAGCCGAGAGAGAGACGCCGGGATCCCGGTGGGGGCGGTGAGGGGGGAGTGTTGCTCTGGGCGCCCGCCTCCTTTCGCGCGGCTGCTATGGAGAGCGAGGGGTCGCAGGGAGGGGCCCCCGGACTCCCGCTCTGTCTCCGTCCCTCCTCCTCCTCCTCCTTCCCCGGCCCCGCCCGGCTACGGGTCTCTCTCGCTCGCTCGCTCGCTCACTGCGGCTGCGGGGCGGCATCCATCGCCAAGGAAGGAGAAGCGCTGAGCTCGGTGCCGCCGCCACCTTCGTCCCTCCCAGCCCCACCGCACTCCCAGGGCAGATGCAGGCCATCAAGTGTGTGGTCGTGGGAGACGGGTGAGCGCCGGCGGGGACGAGGCGGGCGTGGTGGTGGGGTGGAGGGGGTGGGGGCAACGCTTTGGCGCTCGGCCCAAGTGGCAGCCCATGTGCTTTGCGTGCCCGCTGGGCAAGAAGGTAAAGGGTGGGGCTGTGCGAGGAAGCTGCCGCCTCTTTCCCCGAGGAGGGGGCGGTGGGGGCGGGGGAGGAAGGTCGCATTCATCCTTCCCTTCGGGTCGGGAGGGAGCACGAGGTCGGGAGCAAGCGGGGAGGCGAGATGGAGCTGGAAAGCGCTGCGCACACACGCCCATCCATCTCCTGGTTAGGCGCTTGGGCGCCCTTCTCCACCTATTGTCGCAGAAGCCAGCCCTTTCCGAAGTCTTTGCCTTGCTAGCGACGGGCTGCTCGTTCTCCATTCTTCTGTTGCTCAGCTGCCACCCCCCTCCCCCCACTCTGCTGCAGTCTCAAGGGAGGTTCCCCCCCCCAAATCTGTTTTGCTGGTTCCCCCTTAGCCTCGCCATGTGGTTTGATAAGGCTGCTTTCTCAAGCAGCAGCTGCTTGATCCCTCGCCCTTCACTCTGTTCTCTGGCCAAGAAGCACTTGAACCCTTGTCCACAAAGACCTCTGCCATTGTACCCAAAAGTGTAGATGCCTCTTTGAATGGAATGATGATTCATGATGCATCCTGTCCATCTTGCTTCCAGAATGATGGGAAAAGAAAGCCAATTCAAAATAACTAGGACCAGGACCAGCAGAACTCCATCCAGTGCCCAACCCGAGTGATTCCAAGTTCTGGCTCTCTTATGTTCTGTGATCCCCTAACAGTGGGTGAAGGATGGGAGGATCAAATGTACCACAAGGGGAAAGATGGGTGAAAAGGGTTTACTAGGCTGATATGGGTAATTAGTAGAGAATAGAGCTTTAAACTAGATTACTACATAAAGATTGGTGGGGGGGGGCATCTTGAAGCAATAAAAGTTTTTTTTTTTTAAGGGAGTGTTGGGGATAGTTTTGTGAAGTGCCCCTCTGCAATATCTACAAAATACAGCAGGTTAGTCTGTAGAGTTACTGGAATGTTGGACTTGAAGCCTTCTGGATTCCTGTACCCAGAGACCATCCTTCTAACTAGACAGAATGAAGCAGCTATTTTGCAGCATAGTGAAAGGGCAGCAAATCATATCTTAATTTAGTATTGTGCTTTCCTGCTAGGGCAGGGGAGGGACTTGTGGAAGTTTCCACTTGTGGTTCCAGAATAATTTGAACAGATTTTGGACTAGCTGTACAGCATAACTTTGCAACATGTGTTTGGAGGGAGGGGGAATTGCCATGTGCTGCTGAGCTTTGAGCTTTAGATCCTTGCTGATTAAGCTTTGGGGTAGTCACTGCCATGATTCATGCATCATGCTAAGCAATTATATGCTTAATCATGGTTTGTTGTTGGATTGTGCTGTTGGTGGTTGGATGATGCTTAATTATGGTTTATTTGATAAGCCATTGATTATGACCTACAAATCATAATGTCCGGATCATATGATACATTAAATGAAAGCCAAGCAGTCACAGTTAAGCCTGACTGCTTTGTCTCTGTGGTGGAATTCTATACCATAGGCTTATTTTGAGGAAGAAAAGAGGTTACAGCTTTGATTTTTGCTGTTAGGATGCAGTAAGTGATAAAACTGTGACCTACTGCTCAATTTTGATCTGAGTTCAACATCTTATCTATCTACCCATCTAATTTATGACAGGCACCTGTTCTCACTGCCCTCTAGTTCAGGCATACTGCTCTGATATGAAATTACCTAAGTTGTTTCATTCAGAAGTTCAGGAGTATACACAGAGCTCCCTCCTCCCATTTTCCATCACTGTAACTACCCTGTGGGATAAGCTGGGCGGAGAGAGACTACCTGGCCCAAAATCACTAAGGGAGCATTTGTGACTGGGCCAGGTGGGCTTGAACTAGGGTCATCCCAGTGCCGAATTACTGCCCTAACCACTGCATTGCACTGGTATGTAATATATGAGAATATAGTAGTATTATTTTGAATACTCAGACACACACTATAATTGGCCACACAAGGGAAAGTCCTCTGAATTATAATTCAGATCCTTAACCTCAAAAACATATCCCTGGTTCAAAATCAGAAGTGAGAGCAAAATTAACCATTATTTGTCTTCCTTATATTTTGGTTTGCTAAAAATGCTAGTGCTGATCTCAAGACAGTCTGTAGAAACAGCATTAATTGCTGGGGGAACGGGGAATGTTGAAAGATAAATAGCAGGGAGTAATATGTTTGCCACCTTCTGAATAGCTATTTCAGAGGCATTTTTATCCTGCCAAAAAGCACTCTTATTTGCCAGCATGTGGCTGACATTATCTTTGGGCCAAAAGTATGGATTTCTACCAGTTTAATTATTGGCTTTTCCAGGACATAGTAAGAAGAGTTCTTGAGGTTGCAGTAGAGAATGTTACTAGCTGGTCTGCAGTATGTGAAATAACATCAACATTAAGGTGTTAATGGGTTAATAATTCAGAATTTGAATGTGTTACATTTTATTCCTCTAATTTTTAATCTGGTTGTGCCCTGGTAATTTAAATAGGTTTTATGAGTATGTTGGAAAAAATCTTTGCAAAATATGCCTTTTCATCCATTACCAAAAGTTGCATTACATGGAACAACATATATATTAGAGCAATATCTTTAGCTGTCTTAGAGTTTTGGGAAGGAATCAGTAGTAAAGTATACCACATTCAGACCATTTGATGACAATGTGATAATGATGATATTTAGATGTGCTTTCCATATATGGAATGCAAAGAAGCCTGGGTTAGTAACCTGAGGTTTAGGGCTATAGAGCGTATCTGTTTCTCCTCCGAACTCTGGGATTTATTATCTTACTATATTTATTGTGCTTAAAGAAGTGCTTTTTCCTTTCATTTTTTTCAGGGCTGTGGGAAAGACCTGTCTGTTGATCAGTTACACGACAAATGCCTTCCCTGGAGAATACATCCCCACTGTGTGAGTATTAGTGGAAGAAAGCTTAGGTTCCAGGAGATAAGATAAATGCAAAAGCATAGTGATTTGAACTGTTCCCATATTAGGGTTTTGAGATGCTGCGTATTAGAAGAATTTGATACACCAAGGGGCCTTTCAAGTGTGACCAAGTTCTATACAGATAAATAGTACGCTCAATCGTGCATTAAGAGTTTTGTGTGGGACTTAACTAAGCATGTACATCCACCAAGAAGTCAAGATTAGCCACTATTCCATAGTATATGTTTACATATGCATAAAGTGTCCTTGGGTAATCACTGCAGAAAATGAGATGTTTGAGTATTGTACATTATTTTGTGTATGAGCATGTATAGTGTGGAAATATGGTGTGACATAACTCATGCTAGCAAAAGTAATTCCCAGGATTGTTCTCAAACAGTTTTACGAAATAGACATTTACAAGATCCAGTTTATTTTCTTGCTTTAGCTGCCTTTATTGCTAGAAGACAGAGAGAAAAGGATCTTTTCAAGGCCTATGCATCTCCACATATATGTTATTGTATAACCTATTGGTGTGTAATATACAGATTAACTAAGTTTGAGCCCGTTGTCACTCTAAGACAGTTTTTCTGCAGTCATTTGAAAGTTGTCTTTTCACAGAGAATTTAATGCATCAGTGTATTACACAGCACGATCTAATCCTGTTGCCAAGTTGTTTGTAAAAATTTATCAGAGGTCCTCTTCAGTCCAACATTAAGTTTTCTGCTCAATGGTTCTGGTTTTCTATTTGTCCCACAGCAGGACTGCTGTTAATGGTCAATTATTGTCTCTGAAGAGATTATTTTTTAAGCCCAAGTTGTGCTAGTTTACTATAAAAAACAAAAAGAACAAAAGTACAAAAGGCATTCAGAAAGCACCACCTTGTAAGCGGCTTACATAATACAGAAGTGAAAACCATGTTTTTAACTAGACCTCAATCTTAACTACTTATTGTTTGTACATAGAAATTGTGCTGGGAATTTAATATGCAAAAGTAATAAAATATATTTGTATTAAAGTAGAATTTAGTGACTTTTACTAGTTGAGAAAAGAGAATTTGAGTTATCTTGAGACTGTATTCATCTGACTAAACCACTGCTAACAAGACCTTTTGCCCTAGATTTGATAACTATTCTGCCAATGTCATGGTAGATGGAAAGCCCGTAAATCTGGGCCTTTGGGACACAGCAGGACAAGAAGACTATGACCGGTTGCGACCACTTTCCTATCCCCAGACGGTAAGTAAGGGGCTGCCACAAGGAAAAGGGGGTCAACCTATTCTTCAAAGCACTTGAAGGCAGGAGAAGAAGCAATGGATGGAAACCAATCAAGGAGAGAACCAACCTAGAACTAAGGAGAAATTTCCTGACAGAACAATTCATCAGTGGAACAGAAGTTGTAGATGCTCCAACACTGGAAGTGTTTAAGTTTTTAAGAAGAGATTAGACAACCATTTGTTTGAAATGGTATAGGGTTTCCTATCTGAGCAGGGGGTTGGACTAGAAGACTTCCAAGGTCCCTTCCAACTCTGTTATTTGGAAAGTAATAAAATATATTTGTATTAAAGTAGAATTTAGTGACTTTTACTAGTTGAGAAAAGAGAATTTGAGTTATCTTGAGACTGTATTCATCTGACTAAACCACTGCTAACAAGACCTTTTGCCCTAGATTTGATAACTATTCTGCCAATGTCATGGTAGATGGAAAGCCCGTAAATCTGGGCCTTTGGGACACAGCAGGACAAGAAGACTATGACCGGTTGCGACCACTTTCCTATCCCCAGACGGTAAGTAAGGGGCTGCCACAAGGAAAAGGGGGTCAACCTATTCTTCAAAGCACTTGAAGGCAGGAGAAGAAGCAATGGATGGAAACCAATCAAGGAGAGAACCAACCTAGAACTAAGGAGAAATTTCCTGACAGAACAATTCATCAGTGGAACAGAAGTTGTAGATGCTCCAACACTGGAAGTGTTTAAGTTTTTAAGAAGAGATTAGACAACCATTTGTTTGAAATGGTATAGGGTTTCCTATCTGAGCAGGGGGTTGGACTAGAAGACTTCCAAGGTCCCTTCCAACTCTGTTATTTGGTTAAGTGCTGAAGTGGAGTTTAACTGGGTTCCTCCCTTTCCCAATAGGACCTGTTTGTGCAAACTCTACAATAAACCCATTCCATATTTCATAACAACCAGACCTGAGTAATATCAGTTCCAGCCAATTAAATGTCAAGATCACCTGACATATCAATTTTATAAAACGTGGGATTTCAGTTTTTATGGACTGATGTTGGGTGGGTGGGAAACCAAGATTTGACATGACATGAAAGAAAAAGTTTGCAACTTTGACTATTTCATATGAACATTGTTGCTCATATCCTTATAGGATGTTTTTCTCATCTGCTTCTCACTGGTGAGCCCTGCATCCTTTGAAAATGTCCGAGCCAAGGTACTATTCTTTCACATTGAAAATTATTTTCCTAAGGTGGAACTGTTACTTACATTTTTGCTATTGATTAATAAACAATATTTTACTCTTAGTTGATGGCAACAAAGAATACTTCCAATAGATGTGTAACCCAAAGGAATTTGATATGGAACACGATCCATCCTCCCCCTCTTTCTAAGGTTGACCAGGTTTTGGTCAGCTAAAATGCAAGAAATGATTATTTGATCCTGAAACCATTCTCTGCCGCTCCATCCATTTCTTACATTAGTTATCAAATGAATTGACGGTTCTTCTCTTACTTATAGTGGTACCCAGAAGTTCGACATCATTGTCCTAACACACCAATCATTTTGGTGGGCACCAAACTGGATCTGAGAGATGACAAGGACACCATAGAGCGGCTACGCGATAAGAAATTGGCTCCCATTACCTATCCCCAAGGTCTGGCCATGGCCAGGGAGATTGGTGAGTCTTAGAAACAGAAGCTAGAGCAGGAGTGAGCCATGCAGCCCCTTTTTTTGCAGCTTACAGAGCTCCCTTCCTGTTAAACATTGATGGCATGTTTGCTGAAAAATGGCAGCTGGATTCCCATTCTGTTGCATTAGAGAACACAATATAGTTCAGTCGATCCAACTTAAAACGTGAAGAATCTCTTATCACTCTTTCCCCAAACAGGGAAAGATGTTATCCTCCATTTTCCTTTCTGTTAGATTAAGTAGCATCTTTTCTTTTAAAAATGAATAGTGGTTATATTGATCAAAAGGAAAGGGGGGAGGGGAAGAGAGAGGAGAGGACAGGAGATTTATTATGTAAACTGGTGCAAGCTTTCAAGTTTCAATCATCTTCCAGTAAGCGGGATGGAAGGAGAAAAGGGGGTGAGGAAAACAAGAAACATTGGAATCATGAAGTGATGTTGAGAAAAATCTGTTTCCAGAGATAGGACATCCTGAGAAATTCCAAATTCATCTCTGTTTGATTTCAGGCCACACTGATTAAGCAATTCTAGAGGTGATCTGGTAGTTTTTAGGGAATAAACCACAAACCATTTCCTATTCTGGAAGAGAGATTTCCAGAAAACTGCCAGACCACCCCCAGCACAGGTGGAGCACTATGGTCTAGAGCAGGGGTGTCAAACTGGCGGCCTGCAGGCCAGATGCGTCACGCACAGGCCACACCCACCCCAGCTCTGCGAACGGGAAAAACGCTGCGATACGTCACGTGATGGCAACGTGTCACCGTGAGTTTGACACCCGTGGTCTAGAGAAAGAGTAGAATGTTTAAGGGATCCCTTTTGTTTTCCTTGTCATACCTTTTTAAAAATGAAATAATAAAGCTCCATAATCTGATGAAGTCTTCAGAAAGAAAGAAGCATAGTTCCTAATTCATTTATGCCCTCTCCCTACAGGTTCAGTGAAGTACCTAGAATGCTCTGCCCTTACCCAGAGAGGCCTCAAGACTGTCTTTGATGAAGCCATCCGTGCTGTGCTCTGTCCTCCACCTGTGAAGAAGCCTGGCAAGAAATGCACTGTGTTCTAGAGCATTCCTGAGTTCCACCTGTTATGGATGACTCTTCTAGAGTCTGAGGAGGAAGAGTTTGTCGGGTGTTCCCACAAGGGGATGGCGGGGTCCCTCATCATGTGTGAAGTCAGTGTTTTTTAAATGTCTCTTTAATTTAACGTGTTGATGTAAAAGGGCCGCATGGGAAAAAGAGGAGCTCGGTGCTATCCCACCCCCAGGGTGGAGCCATGCAACAAACAAACTCTCCATGGCTCTCTGCTAGGACATAATTCATGAATGAAAGGAACAGCCCTTTCTTACTACTTCTCTTGGTGCTAGAGCCTTGTGGTGGGAATATATAATGAACCCCAGGTGCGGCAGGAAAGACAAATGAGACACAGGTTGAAGAACAAGCCATTTGTGCTTTATGAAGTGGGACACTATCTAAGCCAATAGTCAGGACCACTCTTGTGCTATTCAAATCTACCACTGCCTTTCAGGCCATTAGCCTGTTTGCTGCTCCTGAGTGGTTTGACTAATCATCAAATTCCCCTAAAGATGGGGAAGAGGGAGGTCTCTTTACCTTGTCCAGCCTCTGCAGAAGAGGGCCACCTGGGAGGAACCTTTCCATAAGACGCATGGAAGATGTCAAGCGACTCCTTCCTTTTGACAGGAATGATGGACTGGGGGTTGGGTTAGAGAGCTTTGAGGGATTTGGAGAAGGGTCCAGTTTTTAATCATCGTGTAGTGATGAGCTGAACACCTCTTATTTTATACAATAAACATTTATCCATAAGTAAGTAGTGTTTTAGAGTCATCAGCTGAAGGAAGAACATTTCCTCATCCCTCTTCCTGTTAATTGCATTAAAGAAGATGAATTCTTTCTACTACTTTATTGATTTATTCGTATATCAAACTCTTCCATTTCATGATCCTTCGGTATTTTGAAAAAAGATTAAACTGGATAAATCATGGAGAGTTGGGCTATTCATCTCTAAAGGAATTTACCCAACAAGGTATTCTAGCTGGAGAGGAATCCTCCATCAATGGGCAGTGTGGCACCAGTGGTCATGCTGCTTTGGTCGCTCAACAAGAAGAGGATGCCATTTACCACATCATCCAGTTCTGTAAAGATAGATGCAGGAAGGTTGGCTGAAAGCAATTGCGAAGGCAATCAAATCAGTAGAAGTCTTTCACAGACAGGAAGGAATTTTCCATTCCTAAAACCAAATGATACTACCTACTCTTATCTTATCCAGTCAGCAATACCTAACCCTGATAGCTTTTTCTAGCAATTAAATTCATAAATTCATTTTCACAGGAACAGATGTAATACTTTTGTTGTTGTTAAATTGTCTGTAATTGGTGTGATACTGATAACAGAGAAATGAGGTGATATGGTCCCAGAGATAAATTAAATCTCTGATAGGAAAAGACAAAAGTCACCTTTTTTCTAAGAAAAACACTTCATTAACTTTAACTAAAATGGCTAGGGCTTGCTATGTAAGCAATGGGGAGAGCTCTTCTCCAGAAATGCAATCTATTTCAGCTTCACTATCGGAGGCGTAGAACAATTGAGAGACTATAGGCCTTGATCAGAAGCTTGTACATTCCAGATGAATAGGCTCCTTAAAGCAGCCACAGCACTGGTGCATGTTTCTCAGTTATTGCTAACCACTTTGCCTCTGTAATGTTTCTAGATCTCCAGAGACCCTCTCTCGTCCTCTGACACAGGATGTTTGTGTTCCAAATTACCTGCAAATTTTCCCAATGGGATGCGGCTAAGCATAGGTTCAGATTTCTGGGGATCACTCCAATTTAGGCGTCCCATGTTGGTCATGACAACTGTGGGGTTCACACAATTTACCCGAATCTTGAAAAGCAAAGAAAGGCAATACAGAATGAATGCATGGTTAGACTAAGCACCCAGCAGACACATACTCTGTCTTTAAAGAAGGCGTGGTCTAGAAATGTTGATGGTCTAGAACTCTCATTAATATTGGTAATCTAGAATTATCATCATCCCTCATCACTGGTCATGTTGGTCAAGGGCAAATGGGAGTTGGAATTCAGCAACATTTGAAGGGTCACACATTATTCATCCCTGCTTTTTGAGGTTAAGGAATTGGTTTTTCACTATGAAAACAACTAACATTTTAATCAGCTGGCTCTCTTGGTGAAATATATCACTCAGTCTTACTGAACCTTCTTCCTTCAAAATAAGGCTCCATATTTTTTTTTCCAAGTTTGGTTTATATTAAGCTCTACACAGTCACCTAATGACAAAATATTTTATTTTTGTTTGCTGTTTGCATGTCCTATAGTTATTTTCTCCTTCATCTTATTTTGCTCTTCAGGCAGAGGTGCTTACCTTATGGGGGCCTAATTCCAGAGCCATTGACTTTGTCAGCATATCCAAGGCACTCTTGGTTGTACCTTCAGGCAAACAGAAAAAAAAATAAGTGTATTAAAAGCTCCCCTTTCTTCCCATTCTCCTTGCTTTTCCTTTACTTTCCTGCAGTGATACTCACTATAGACAGTGTGATTTAACATAGCCCGTTGGGAAACCTGGCTTGAAACATTGGCAATAACTCCTGGTGCTTCTCTGGCAATCAGTTTCTGGGCAAAAATCTATGACAACACAGAATTTATCAGACATTTATCATTTGCAATTTAATGATATCCAGGGCATCAGTGTTAAGTATAAAGAGGGTTGCCAAAGCAGTGAGGTGGAGATTTATTTCTGAGCAAATGCACATAGGATGGAACCACAAATCCACCTTAAGACCATAATAATCTTCCATTTGTTAAAAGAAGTTTTTTACTAACTGCGTCTACAGTCCCACATGGCCCTTCCAACATCATGCAGATTTCTCACCTGGGAGACCTGCAGCACAGCCCGAAGATTGACACTGAAAGATCTATATAAATGGAAAGTCAGATTAAATACACCAAGAAAAGCCAATTGCAACAAAGTGGGAAATTGCTAGAAGCCCAAAGTGCAGGGATTGCATACTAAATCCCAAGTCTTCCCCATCCCATCGCCAGTCTCGGGAAACAAAGGAATGATCAGGTTGCTAAAACAAGTCTGCACTTTTTTCATCAAGGACAAGGAAAACAATTGTTCTGCAAACTAAAGCAAATTAACATCTGAAGCTCGGTTTTTATTCTAGAACAGTGATGGCGAACCTTTTTTGGCTCGGGTGCCAAAAGGGTACGTGCGTGCACGATAGCGTGCACGTGTGTGCTCACACCCATAATGCAATGCCCTCCCCCTGCGCATGCGCACAAACCCCGCTGCCCCCCCCGCATGCGCACAAGCCTCACTGAAGCCTCCGGACTTCCTGTAGGCCCGTTGGGCTGTTTTCGCTCTCCCCAGGGTTCAGGAAAGCCTCCTGAAGCCTGGGGACAGCGAAAAATGGCCCAACGGGCCAATCGGAAGTTCGGAAACGAAACGGAAGTGGAGCTGCCCTACTACTTACCTTCAGATAGTTGCAACCAGGCCTCGCACACCTCGGCCCATTTCTTCTGCAGCCAGGCTTTCCTGAAGGCCTGTCTAGCCGATAACAGAGCTCCGGATCGATCTGGAGCTCTGTTATCGGCTGCAGAGGCCTTCAGAAAAGCCTTGCCGGCTGCAGAAGAAGTG
>QLTV01003388.1:1896202-1915390 GCA_003457575.1 Thermophis baileyi | reverse complement strand
CCTCCCCCTATCCTCCAGAAGGCCAAAAATCAGCTGGCCAGCGCGTTGGAGCTGACATAGGGCAATGCCTCGCGTGCCCTCAGATATGGCTCCGCATGCCACATAGGTTTGCCATCACTGTTCTAGAAGAACATTTTATAATATTTACCTTTCAAAGTGGAATGGAAAAGACCTCTAAGGTTGAAAATCAGAATCTACAGCAGTGGTTTCTAAAACCAAATTCTCACATCTCCCTTTAGTTACCTGGTATTAATTGTGAGTCCTATTTTATTTAAATTTTCTATTTTTTTACATCTTTTCTTTGGCCTGGATTATTTCTTTGCTTGCTTGCTTGCTTGCCGCCCCCTCGCCTCAATTACCTGTCAAAGGCCTCCTTAGTAACCTGTAGGAATGGCTGCAAAACTGCTACAGCAGCATTATTCACTAAGAAATCAATATCTTCCACTATGCTTAGTGCAGCCTCTGTAGCTTCCCAGTCTGCGAGGTCAATACACAATGTCTGGATGCCTGGGCACTGAGAACAAAAGTAACATTATGGAACACGGGGATTGAAGCTGATTATAAAGCAGGGATGTTAGGACTGCTAGTTTCAAGTGACTTTTCTTACAAAGTATACAAAATAAATTTTGCCAGGACAGAATACTGATTTCAAACAAAGGTCCAAGGAGATTCCTTCATTAAGCTTGAACTGCAAGGATATTTTCATACAACATTCCAGTTTTGTTTTTGATACTCAAAAAGAATAATTTAGACATCTGCAATTCTAATTAGATTCTATATCCTGCAATAATCACCTATAATTTTTTTTTAAAACCATGCCCTTGAAACATGTTTTACACTATGTGAAGAATGTCCCAAGAATGGATGAGTTCAGTTGGTACAAAGTACATTTTCCCTTTTCATGGCAATTCTGTAAGAAAATGATGAGAAATGCAGTAAATAGCTTATTTTTAAATCAGTGCTATTCTGGGGACATAGATGGCAGGTGGCTATCTGATAGTGGTAGCTTTTCAATGACATTCTAGCAAGCCAGGCACAAGGATTTTAACCTATAAAACCCAGGCATTTCCAGATTAGGTCAAGTCATTTTATTCCCCTTCTATGCCAGACAAGCGTGGAAAACAGGGTGGAAGTTAATTTGCTCTTTTGTTTTTCAGTACAGCCTAAAGCAGGGGTCTGCAACCTTAAACACTCAAAGAGCCACTTGGGCTCGTTTCCCACAGAAAACAAAACAACGGGAGCCACAAAACCTGGGTAGGCGTGGCCAACTCAACATCACTCACTCCCACCCAGTCACATGACCCCCCCAGCCACACCTACCCAGGTTTTGTGGCTCCCCGTGTTTTGTTTTCTATGGGAAATAGGTATCTCCCTCTCTCTGTCTCTCTCCCTCTCTCATCTCTTTCCCTCCCTCCCTCTCCCCCCTCTCTATCTCCCTCTCTCATCTCTCTTTCTCTCTCATCTTTTTCTCTATCTCTATCTCCCTCCCTTTCATCTTTCTCTCATCTCTGTCTTTTTTTTTCTATCTCCCTATCACCCTCTCTTCCCCACGCTGCCCTTCTTTCTCTTGGCCATGCCGACAAAGGAGGAGGAAGGCCAGGCTTGGGGGATGGCCCCCACCCCGCAAGATCTGCCCCCGCCGTTCTCTCCCAGCCCTCTTTGCTGGCGGCAACAGCAAATGTACCACAATGAAGGCAGAATGCTGTTGCCATGCAAAGGCAAGTAGAGGGGCGCTTTGCTCCCGCACTAAGGCTCCGGCCATGCCACTGCCGTGACAGGATGATGGCTCTTTCATCCCTCTGCTGTGACAGGGTGATAGGGAGCTGCAGCAGAGGGCCCAAAGAGCCACATGCGGCTCCGGAGCTGCAGGTTGCAGACCCCTGGCCTAAAGGCTAGAGCAGCTGGTAAAAAATGGGGACATCCCTCAAGGCTTTTCTGTGACCTTGGTAGGACTGCTACAGGTTTCATCTTAAAAGTATTTCAGATGTTTGGGTAAAGGGCAAAGGGAAGGAAGGAAGCAATAGTCTATAAAAATGGCTAGGACCAGTTAATAATCTACTCCAATTTTAACTGGAAGAATTTTTTATTTCTTCAGCAGCTAGTGGCACTGGATACTCTGATTAATTGGTTACCCTGAGGCATGATGAACATGTAGTAGAAAGACAGGGTGGAAGGTCTGCTTTTGCAATGGTTAAAATCACAAGCCATGCACTTGGCACACCTGAGTGGTGAAATGTAGTAATATCTGCTTAGGAGTTACAGTATCTCATGATCTGACCATTCTATTACAGATCTGCCTCAAATAGTTGAGATCTAGCACTTTTCAGGCATGTATAGGAAAATAGGATCCAATTGGAGTGTAGCTCCACTCACAGAAATGAACAAGCCTGAGATAATAGGGGCCCTACAGAATGAAATTTAAGGTTTATCTAGACCAGTGATTCTCAAAGTATGGTTTACTCTTTCAAGGGGATGGCGGAGTATTTTATAAATAACTATTTTAACATTTCTCGGTTTTAATTTCTAACATACTACATATCAGTGATATAACCCACACAAATCAAAGCTTTTTGACGTCCTCAATCACTTTTTAAAACTAAAGAGATCCCCAGGCTAAAACCTTTGAGAACTGATCTAGTCCTATATGTATAGAGACCCCAGTGGAAAAGCTGTCTCATATTGCTGTTTCCCAGAAGCAAAGCCATCCTTCCTCTGAGCTAGAGGCAGCCACCCAGGCATGACCCTTCAGGAAGAGAAGATTTCCCTTCGGCCAGAGGAAAAGCGAGGGTCAGGCCAGGCAGAAGCCAAAGGAGATCCACAACTGGGCACAGGCTGAGCAGGCAGGAGCCACCCTGCCTCTACCTCTTCTTGCAGGCTCTCGAGATCTGTCTGTGTCCGGCTCACCGCCACCACCTGAGCCCCCACCTGGCTCAGCCGTACCGCCACAGCCCTGCCGATCCCTGCAAACGGGAGCACAACGTTGTTGCACGGCATTAATACGCCGGGGTTCGTGCCCGAAGCGCCAGAGTTGTTCCAGCGGCGCGGCGCTGGGGACGCTACCTTTGCCTGCTCCTGTCACCAAAGCGCGGCGGCCAGAGAAATGCTCCATCCTCCGCGGCGGCTAAACTTCCAATGGGCGCTGGAGGCAGCGCTGGAAAGGAAGAGGCGGCGCCCGAAGGGGCTTCCACAAGGGGGAAGGAGGTCCTTCCGCCGCCGCCCCCGCCGCTTTCGGCCCTCTCTTAAACCCTCCCGGGTGTCGTGTTTGCAGTCCCGCCTGAGGACGCGCAACCCCCCGACCCGGGTCTATCGGGAACGCACGAGCCCGGCTTCTGGCATCCTTCGGGGCACCGGGTGTAAAACCGCATCCGGGCGACCGCTCCTTTGTCTGAAGGGGAGGATCCTGGTTCCTTGTGTCGCCATATTTTTTTTTCTCCCGTGGACGGTGGAGGAATCGAGAGTTTCGCGTATTTGTGGTGTGGGTCCCTGTCACAAAATCGGAGCCATGCAAGGCTTCTTGTAGTTTATGATACCGGCGAATTGTCTTTCAGAGCTCTAACCCACCGGAGACCATTGCTTTATGGTCTCCTCACAAGGAGCAACTGTATGGAGCACTTGTGGGCGATTTCAAGCCCTCTCCTTGTCCAGAGAATTACGAAGAGCCAGTCTACTTGCCGACTCTTCATTCTATCACAATCATCGGCTCTGCTTTTAGTGTAACTGTTTTCAGTTTGCCATTACTTCCCCAGAAGTCCTTTTCAAGTGCTTAATTATAAGTGCTGGTGAATATACTGTAAATAGAGTACATTTGGAGTTAAATGCAGAGTATCAAAGTAATTCAATAAGAAAATAGATCAATTTTCCACAATTAAGTCTACTAAATGTTCTGGTCTAGAGGAGGCCAGTTTTGAACAGTTCACACCCCGTTAGTGGCCCGTGGACCTATTATATAAAATGGCACTTGGTGATAGTGAATCCCCAATATATTCCTGGGGGGGGGGGCATTAAGCTCTCTGCTCTACATAATTTCATGTGTCATGATTCTTTTACTAAGACATAGTAAGGATCAAAGAAAAACCGAATAAGGAAAACATGGGAAAAGTACAGTGAAGAAGGTCACCTCTAAAGAAAAAGCAGTATAAAAACTACTTGTCACTAGTCAAAGCTGTATCCTTACCAACTCAATTCTTTGTAGCAGGTGAATGTGCATTACAATCAAGCTTCCATCTACAGTTTAAGTTATTTTTAAATATAACAATCTTGGTTTCAACTTTTACATTTTTCTGTGCCTTGACTTGATGGCAAATACTTGGCTTCAATTTCGGATTCTTCTGTCAAAATAAAATGTCCATCAGCTGTATCAGGAATGCCCAGCAGAGACAATAATACATGCAGCTATCATTATCTCCAAAATGAGTTGTCAGTACTGTTACATTTTTCATCAGGTGGTGCTCAACTGTTCTGGAGCTTACAGCACACCAGATAGGGCACATCAGACAATCCAGTGCAGTCTGGATTGGGTCATAAAAGCTTTTTGATGAATGCTGCTATATTTACAAGAAGGATTCTGTACAATAGTAGTGACTCAGAAATATCTTTTATTAAGTGACTAAGTCGATCATGGAACCAGTGGAAAACCCTCAAAAACCCTTCATGATCCATCCTTTTACAAATACATTTGCTAATACTCATTTTCTCAAAGATTCAATCTACTGGGTGTTGGATGTATCACATCAGGAAGTCTAGATGCAATATAATATGTAAGATTCAGATGATGGCCCAGCCAACAGAAATATCTGTTTCAATACCTTGAAACAATTAGTGGTTAGAAAATATTGAAGACCAATCACTTGGGACTTGACTGTAACAGTGGAGAACTTCTAAAAAGGTAAGAAGGAAAGTAAACCATGAAGGAAAGAGGTTCTGGTATTGCATAGAGCAGAGAAGTTGCTAGGGATGGGCTTGTCTCATATTCACTGTAAGATATGACATTTCTAACATTTATACTGTGGTTCCACAGGAATACAATTGGTAAAGCAGAATTAACAAAAATACTTTGATTATACTACCTTCCCAAATAAGAACACTTGTCCTAATAACAACAAAAAAGCTATGCTTTGCTCCAAACATTTCTATAAATGTCTTTCTATCAGCCATATTGCTACAGTGCCAGACTGCGGCTTTACATTGAAATTGTATTAATACAATGTGGGAAGGATTATGGCTCAGCAAAGATATAAAGACTCCAAACGAAACATTGCAGATATTATTTATAATGTGCCCCAGACCAAAGTTCTCAAGCATTATTTTGAAGAGTGGCTGGTTTATTTGGGACTTGCTTTGTCTTTCTTCTTCCTTCAATATATAGCTCTGTGTAAGAAAGCTGTGTAAGAGATTCACAGGAAAGGGGAGATGTCATTTCACTATTACGGTAGGGCACCACAAAGTTTCGGGGTAGAGGAGGCAGTGAACAGATTTGAACCTGCAAAGAATAAGATAAGTTATAGTCTAATCCTGCAAATATATTATCCGGCTATTTTCAGTTTTCATGTTTGAATTTCTTAACCAAACAAGTAGGATAGGGGATTTAAGACATAATGTACACACCGAGTTGGATCTTGTTGTATACTGAATACTTCACCCACACTGACAACATTGCGTTTATTCTCAGGGCCACCATAACTCAAGGTAACCTAGAAAAAACACACATAGCCCACATATTCAAAACTGCACTTATTAGAAAGAGTTAATTAAAAAATTGGAACACATTCAAGTCCTAAAACAGGGTTCTATAGTTAGTATAATTATTTATCAGGGATTGGAAATATATTACAGTCTCTCTAGGATTAGGAACAATTGAAACATCTTAGTTGGGGAATGGGAAATGAATAAAATCCCACAACTGCTGCTATCAGGTTAATATCTCTTTATCATAGTCATCTTTTTACTTAGGAGAAGAAATCAAATATTTGCTTGTTTTTCTTTGAGCGTACGTTACTGGATGTGAAAGTAAGGCCAACATAATCAGGAACAGTTTTTAAAATACAAGTAATCCTTGTTTAGTGAACATTTGGTACTGGCAACTTGGTTATTAAGTGGCTAGTAAGTGAAATTGCTACCGTGCTTATGATCTTATTTCAGCTTTCCTTTCCAGGACAGACCTGTGAAGGTAATAAATGTGAGGATTGGTTGTAAAGTTATTTTTTCATCACTGCTATAACTTGAACAGTTGCTAAACAAGGCAGTCACTAAACAAGGACTACAAGGTATAAAATTGACAAAATTTGCTTGGAATCCCAGAAGTATAGTGTTTATCTTATTTTTCTTTTACTTTAAATATTGCTACGTGCTATTTACTCTTTCTCCCTTCGTGGATCACTGTCTTATGTACTTTTTCACTTCCCTGTTTTCCACACATAGTATTCAAATAAGCATACAAATTCAACACTGACATTTAACTTCTTTCTCGATTGTTTTATGCATATCTTCAAAACCTCGCCTCAACAATAATTTCAGAGCAAGTAACTCTTATTTTCTACATTTACTTAGAAAATGCCCATCCTTTCTTCTCCTTGTTCTTCCCATCGCCATGAGAGAAATTCACAAAAGGCTTTTGTATTTCGTTTGTACTTACTGTACTGATGTTGTACATCAGTACTGTCGCAGATGACAAACTTGCAGCGCAGTCTCAGTAAGAAACTCCCATGAAACACACCCTTTTAAGGAGGGGGGGCCAAGAAGCATCTGCTTAGTTTAGAGGAGAGTTGTCCTTACTTGTCTGAGTGCAGCTCTACCACGCAGCCGCTGTAGGTTTTCCAGATGAGAGTGAAATAAAGGGCTGTGTAACAGTTTCACTTCCAAGAGCCCCTCAATGATGTAGCCAATGGTGCAATCATCAGGGAGGCGAATTCTCTCTGCAGTGCTGATGAAGCTGCCAAGGCTGCCAAAAGCAAAAGTCAAGGAATGAATCTCTCCTTAGTTCTATTTGGGCCGCAGGTGGGGGCAAGCGTTCCAAGTGCACCTACCTAGCCCATGGGCTCATCTTGAGGGCCAGGCCTCTGCTGATGCAAAATCCAGCACCACCTGTGGCAAACCAGAATTTTGTAGTGGTCTAGCAAAATAAACAAGAGACGTGTTAGAACGGCTGACCATTTTGTGAGCAACTGGACATTATCAATTCTATTTAGCAATAGCAATAGCACTTAGACTTATATACCGCTTCATAGTGCTTTACAGCCCTCTCTAAGCGGTTCACAGAGTCAGCATATTGCCCCCAACAATCTGGGTCCTCATTTTACCCACCTCGGAAGGATGGAAGGCTGAGTCAACCTTGAGCCGGTGAGATTTGAACCGCCAAACTGCTGAACAGTCAGCTGAAGTAGCCTGCAGTACTGCACTCTAACCACTGCGCCACCTCGGCTCTTTGACTATTAGAAAGCCTCAGAAAATTGTTGGAGCTTTGGGAAACCAATCTTAAACCAAATTTGAATTTAAAGAAACATACCAGCTGTGGACTTGCTTTGTGTATAACTAATTCTTCATATAGCTTCAATGAAATTGGTTCAGTCAGACTTATGGAAGGAAACATGCAGTGGTGAAATCTAATTTTTTTTTTACTACTGGTTCTGTGGGCGTGGCTTGTTGGGCGTGGTGTGGCTTGGTGGGCGTGGCTTTGTGGGCGTGGCTTTGTGGGCGTGGCAGGGGAAGGATACTGCAAAATCTCCATTCCCACCCCACTCCTGGGGGAAGGATACTGCAAAATCTCCATTCCCACCCCACTCCAGGGGAAGGATATTGCAAAATATCCATTCCCACCCCACTCTGGGGCCAGCCAGAGGTGGCATTTGCCAGTTCTCTGAACTTCTCAAAATTTTCGCTACCGGTTCTCCGAACTACTCAAAATTTCCGCTACCAGTTCTCCAGAACCTGTCAGAACCTGCTGGATTTCACCCCTGGAAACATGTATAGGACTGTAATCGTAATACTATTTTCTATGGCTGTAGAACAGAATAATTACTATAATTAATTACAGAGAAACAGCCAAGTTTAAGTAAAGGAATGAAAACACAACTGTATCTATAAATTCAAAGTTGAATTTTGTAATTTGTTTTAAAATGAAAATCTGCACATTTCTTATTTCACATGAAGAAGCTTAGATCTTTTAATTTCTTTTCAAAAATAATCTTCCATGTGTTCAGTGTTCTGAAGTGTTGGAAATTTACAAATATATGTTGCCTATAAGTTGCATAATTGCCTAATTACTAAAAAGGATCTAATTATTTCAATATTATGCTCTTTACTCTAGGATACAGATAGAAGAGATTATTAGACTTGCCCAAACATGATACCATCATCTGAATTTTTCCCTATAATAGTAGCAAAATATGATATATGTTAATTTCTATGTCAACAAAGTGGGCTGTGTTTTTCTAAGGCAAACTGGCAAATAAAGCTTTCAGTTTTATTAGCCTGCTATGACTAGCAGTGAAGGATGAAGAAGATGGCATTTAATCTAAACCAAAAAGACTGAACTGCCCTCCTCTAGTGATTTTTCTGGTGTTCCTGCTGGATATCATTCTTCTTCCATTGGTTTACTCATTTTGGCCTGCAAGACATACAGGTAATCCTCACCTAATAATCCTAAATTGGACAGGCAGCTACATAGCTAAGTGGGCCCTAAGTGGGAAATCATATGACCATGATTTTGCTTTCTGGCTGGAGACAAGACTAGTCAGTTTCTCACCTTGGGCTTTGCCTCCAAATCATTCCCCCGGGTGCCTGCCTCTATTTTGTACAAATCAAAAGAATATGATCACATTGGCAGCCTGGGGCTGGAAGCCTCAGGTGCACTATGGGAAATGCTTACAGTACTCTCTTGAAACCTCTTCCTCTCCAATCTCTCTGCTCCGGGGGAGGGGGGAGAAAAAAGCAAGCAATTTTTATAGGCAATCTCTTCTTTGCCTGAACCTTTCCTACTGCCAGTGCAATTCCATTGCTTTCAATGTGCAGAAGAGCAAACCACTTTCTCTCTTAAAATCCTTCTCCAATCTCTCTGTCCTCCAAGGAGTGGAGGGATGCAAAGAGGGGGAAAAGAAACCCATTTCTGCAGGCAATCTCTCCGTCACTGCCTTCCCTCTTGCCTTGCAGAGTGGAGAGGTTGGAGAAGGGATTTAGAGTACTGTAAGATGTTTGTGTAACATATCTGCAGTTCTCATCCCTGGGCTGCTGGCACAATTCCATTGCTTTCTATGTGTAGAAGAGCAAACAGGTTACCCTCTTGCAAACTGTTTCTTTCCAATTTGTATTGAAGGGTGGGAAAAATCACACATCAGGCACAAGATGAGTACTGATTATAATGGCAATCACATGATTGAGGGACACTACAAAGGTTGTAAATTGGGTGTAAAATTATTTTTCAGTACCGTTGTAACTTTGAATGGTCACTGAAGACATGGTTGATAAGAGAGGACAATCTGTAATCAGCTTTTAAATGGCATATTGAGAGTTGCAGTCCAAAGTGGGTGAAATGGAAATTCTTCAAAACTTAAGGTACCCACTTTGTTCCTAAAAATCTTCCACCCTACCTAATCCCAAATAATGCCCAAAAAACCAGCTGAAATTTGCTAGTTCTAGGAATTTTAAGAAGGGGTGTTTCTGGTAGCACCTTTTGAACTTCTGCCTAAAGTACTGCTATCAAGTGCAGTACTAAGGGCAACTCCAATGGAAAGATCATAAATACGGTTATCATTCTGCTTATTATTCTGAACTTATTAAGCACCTATGTCATAAACAGATACCTGTTATGGACTGATAAACTGGAAGAATAGATGGCAATTCTATACCTTATTTCTGAAGGATGCAACCTTTTTATATTATTCACAAACAGGTTATATTATACGGAGGGAGGGAGTAGTAAAATTAAAGTCAGGGGGAGCACTGCTACTGGCAACAAAATCTATCTATCAGCAGTCAATTCATTACAACAAAGGAAGCAATGGCAGTCTGAAATAATAGCATCTGCAAAAATCAACTTCAAGGCATGCCTCTTAGGGAAGTGTTGCCCGCTCCCATGCTGGTGGGCTAGAAAAATAGCAAAATAGGGTGTAGAATTCCAGATGAAAGTAAACATGCAAGACTACAAAAATCCGCTTTTTTCAGTTCATGAAAACCAACAGTGAAAGAATCTGCTCACTGATCCATCATTCTGGAGATGGTCTGCTGCTTCAATTGGATGGTCCAGACTTGGTCTTCCTAAATATATATCTTGGCTGTGTGAAAAAGCAGATAAAAGACTCAGGAGACTTTTCAAATTCACATAGTTGTCATCGTCTACATGACAAAACCACCTGCAGAAAATGCAGAAAAGAAAATTGCAGTGGAGGTCATAACAAAGATATAACAAAGCTCTCTTTGAAGAAGACCTAATTTTTCAGATCTATGCATTATTGACAATGCAAATGACAGAATTAAAATGCAAGGGAATGGGGAGAGAACAAATGGAGAAAATCTTTTCAACTACATAAAATTAGATCAAACACAACATTCTATTTTATCTGCTGATCAAAAGAACAGCAGATACTAATTGATAAAGCCAAAAGAGCAATGAAAGTAACTGTTTATGAAACAAGTGATTTCCACTTACTTTTGCCCAGATTCTAGAAATTTATCATATTCCACTGACATCTTGCAGCAGAGAGCTTGGCGGGTGTGAACAGCTGAGCAATTGGTATTAATTATATGATCCCCTATAAAATAAAATTGATTGCAAAGGAACAAGCTATGTACTTTCTGAAAGCAAATATAATCGTATTCATATATGAAGAAGAGCCCTGAGTGTTACATTACATCTATTGTTCTACGCCGCTCAGAGTTGCCTTTGGTGAGATCGGCAGCTACATAAATTTGATTAATAAATAATTAGAACTGCAGAAAAAACAATTGCTACCAACCTGCCTCCCATTGAGGACCTGTATACTGCATGAGTCAAAAAGAGGGCTGTGAAAATATTTAGAGACCCCTCGCATCCTGGACACAAACGGTTTCAACTCCTACCCTCAAAACGTCGCTATAGAGCACTGCACACCAGAACAACTAGACACAAGATCCCCGAATCCCCGAACGCCATCACTCTGCTAAACAAATAATTCCCTCAACACTGTCAAACTATTCACTAAGTCTGCATTACTATTACTATTAATCTTCTCATCATTCCTATCATCCATCTCCTCCCATTTATGACTGCATGACTGTAACTTTGTTGCTTGTATCCTTACTATTTATATTGATTGTTTCCTACTTGGATTTGAATGCTTATTTGTACCCTATGACTATCATTAAGTGTTGTACCTTATGATTCTTGACGAATGTATCTTGTCTTTTTATGTACACTGAGAGCATATGCACCAAAGACAAATTCCTTGTGTGTCCAATCACACTTGGCCAATGAAGAACTCTATTCTATTCTATTCTAAATAAATAAGCATTCAGTGCTAGCTGTGAAGGATCTAGACTGTGCATCAAACAATGTCATGCTATAAGAATATGAAATGGAAAAAACAAATGGGCAAGCATGATAGTTTTACTTAATGCTTCTGAAGTTTTCACCAGGGATGTAAGAAAATTATTGTATCCTTTAATAGTGCTATAGTATTTTTTGCAATTCCATGTTCCACAACTATAAAGCTGCAACATATCTTATATTAAATTGATCTCTGCAAGCACTACTTATCATTACTGTTTCTGGAACATTAACAGTCTGAAGGAATTTAAAGGTATAAGCATCAATGCAAAATTCTCAATGGAGGCAAATAAGGAAACATTTCAAAAAGAAAATAATCTTTTTGTACTCAGAAATGGAAATAACTAAATATAACATCATAAACAGCAAGTGCACTGTGGACAGCATCTATTTTCAATCCCTTGCTTCTCAGGACATGAACTGATTCCCGCACTCCTCAAGACAATGACTGAGCTGGGGATCTTTTTGCAAAGCATCTGGTCTATATAATCCCTTCTCTAAAAAGACAGTGACTCGTAAGAGTGATTTGTATCTTATTTTAAATATAAACCTGAAAAGTGAATAACAATTTACCTGCTATAAGATGCAGCTCACGATCTTCCCCGTCTGTGAATACAAACGTCTATAGAAGATACAAATCAAGAATTATTCATCTGAAGATTTCAGAGTTAATGTTATTGTTAATTTCAGTCAGAATATTATATTGGTTTCTCACAGCCTCAAGCAAAAAAAGGACTCTTTCCCCCCCTTATTATAGAGGTTTCAAGTTTCTCACAGCCTCAAGCAAAAAAAGGACTCTTTCCCCCCCTTATTATAGAGGTTTCAAGAGTGTTAAGCACATTATCTGATAGGCCAGTGGCCCCCAATCTTTTGGACCGGTTCCATGGAGAGAGGCTTTTCCGCGGACCAGAGGGGACGCAGTTTCGTGTGCTGCCTGCATCCTGCACATGTGCAAATGGGGCTTTGTTGGTTTGCACAGCCTGGTTTCTGGCGTGCTGCTGCTGGTCCACAGCCTGGGGGTTGGGGACCCCTGTGATAGGCAGAAAGGAAACCAAATATATGGTGTAATGGTACAAGAAGCAGTCACGTCATTCTTATTTTCAACTCAGCAAAAATCCCAACCAACCAAAGGTCAAGGGTTTCATAGCTAGTTTGGTTTAGTGGTTAAGGCACCAGACTAGAAACCGGGAGACCTTGAATCTAATCCTGCCTTAGGGATGAAAGCCAGCTGGTTGACCTTGAGCCAGTTACACTGTTTCAACCCAATTCACCTCCCAGGGTTATTTTTGTGGGGAAAATAGGAAGAAAGAGAATTAGGAATGTTCATCGCCTCGAGTCATTTCTAAATATAATAAAGATGGGATAAAAATAAAAATATTATCAATTGAATTATTGTATAACTACCATAAATAGCCAATTATGATCGACCTTCATGCAGAAAAACATGTCAGAATCAGCATGCATGCATGCATGCATGCAAAACTGATCTGATGCATGGTGAATCTGCAGAGTTGCTTCATTAGGAACAAGGGATGGGGCTAGCCTGAATAGCCCTTGATTTCTGCAATGTATTATTTACTCATGCCAGGAATTCCCTGTTATGGAGAGCTTCTAGAACTCTAATGTCATTGGGGAAACGAGGAGTATAAGTAGGTAAAATTATCATTTTTACTTTAATTGGATCAGAGATTTAACTTTAATTATTGTGCTATCATAAAAAAAGAAAATATGCAGATCATTTGTTTCCAACACTGTGATGGTAAAAGGACATTATGCTCAGGGGTGGGTTCTGGTTTTCTTCGCTGCCGGTTCGCTCAGTGTCGCGCCGCGCGGGCGCGCTTCACACATGTGCAGTGCTTAAAAAAAGCTTCTGCACATGCGCAGAAGCAAAAAACAAGATGGCGTCGCCTATGGCGCCACCGAAAGAACCAGTTCAGGGGCATGGCAGGCCTGGGTCACTGCCGGTTCTAGCGACCCAGGCTGCCAATTTACTACCGGTTCTATAGAATCGGTCCGAACCGGGAGGAACCCACCTCTGATTATGCTCAACCTTTGAAAAGTGCTTTAACACGCACCTTTATACATAAACTGTTAATAATAATATCACTAACAAAATAATATAACTGTTAAATAAATAGTATTCTTACCTGACCTTTGGCCTGGGATATCCATGTTTGGAAGAGCAAGTTTAGCCTTGTTTTATGATATTTCCTTGTGGTTTTCACAGCAATAAAAATATTTTTCAATTCCAACTTTTCCTTAGCAGAGACCTCAGAAGATTCCATATGTATCACATTGTGTGGCCTTTCATTTATCTTTCCATTAGCTTTCAGATGGGATCCACCAGTGTCTGTGACATAATGATTCCATTTTTCTAGTAGATTTTCTTTTGTTAAGGGCACTATATTGTCGATCTCAGCATCCAAAGGATTGAGGGAACTGAACTCCACCTGCTGAAGTGGGGTATTATTCTTGTTGAAAGTATTAAAAACAAGAGATGGACGTGGCTGAGGATAGATCTTAAATCTCCAGCTGGATTGGAATTTGGGAATTAGCAAAAGGAGAACTGTGCAAGTGATAACGGAGAGCAGGAAACATATCTTACTGAGCCTAATGCAAGAGAAGCTCATTCTTCAGCCCCTAAGGGCATTTGCCATCTTGTAAAACTGGGATATCACTTCCCAGTGATGATGAAGCTTTTGAAATGAAGCCCAATTGTGTAAAAATTATCAAAGTTGTGGGACTTTTATAGCCACACAGTATCATCTTTGTGGCATTCAATCATTACGGGTTGATTTCTTTGTATACTTGGGCCTGGATTTGTCATCCTATAACACAGAATTTGTCACCTGTTACATGAGAGACAAGAAAAGAAAAGAAAAGAAAAGAAAAGAAAAGAAAAGAAAAGAAAAGAAAAGAAAAGAAAAGAAAAGAAAACTTGAATATTTTAAGTAACCTTCAGATGAGAATCAAAGTGTCTTAAAACCATCAAGGAGATGGTTACTGTGGACTAACATGTGACTATATGAAACTGCTTTATACAGAATCATAACTGATCTCCCTGTTCCAGTATTATTGTGACTGACAGCAGTTCCCAGGTCTTTCCAATTATCTGCCTTTGTTTTGGTTAGAACTTTAGTGTGCGGGATACTGTTGAAACTCTATTACAAAAGAAAAACTGGACATTATGCAAAAAACTGAATGCATTTTAGAGCTTTATGTGCATTATTAATGAAAATGACCTTAAATAACATTTAGGAAACATGCTGAAAGGGAAATATAATTGAAAAAGAATCTTGTTATGCTGTGAATTTCTGTTACTTGTTCTATTGATTTAAGCCTACTTAAAAAGGGGTCTACAATATCTAATTATGGTATATAATCTCTATATACAAATCTACAGCAGGGGTGTCAAACTCATGTCACGACTTTTTTCCCCTTTGATAAAATGGGGGTGGGGGCGGCCAGCCCGTGACGCATCCGGCCCAAGGGTTTGACACCCCTGATCTACAGTATATTTAGTAGAAACTCCGTCCCACAAAATAAGGAGATAAACTTAATTGCATTTTTTGGATGATTAGGCTTATTTTGGGGGAACCAAATTAATAATTGAAGTTAGATGGTTTATTCAAGAGAAGAAAAAAAGACTCACAGAAACTTTCTGTCTAGAAACATGCATCGTGAATGATATACTGTTAGACCACATACCATTAGTGGGTGTTGTTGAATTAAGCAATGGATAATGTATTACCTCTTTTCCTAACACATAATTTTTCTTCCTGATGCTCCCCCTTTTCTCTCTTATTGACATGTTTTCTCTTTTTCCCATCCAGCAGACTTCCAGAAAAACCAGATCAACCTTGCATAACCCTCTGAATTAAGTGTTTGCAAACCGCTTTTGAAATAAGGCCAAAAAGTGCATGAAATTAAGGCAAGAACCACATTGGCCACCGCCCCTGCTTTATATTATAGGGGTTGTGAAATACATTGTAGAATTGCAGTCCATTCTGCCCAGAATCAGATGCATTAAATCAAATGTGTTTAGGAAACCCCAATAGGACAAACAAGTGAAATTTACAGATTTGTTTTTTAAGTGCACCGATGCCTTGGTAAAGAAATCTTTGGATCTCCCCCCAGAGTATGTCAGTATGAGATCATTCCAGTAAATAAGCAACTTTTTTCGGAAAATGACAACTGCTTCCCCCAAGAACTGCTTTTTGTTGACAAGAAGCAACGGATGGAAACTAATCGAGAGAAGCAACCTAGAACCAAGGAGAAATTTCCTGGAAGTAAGAACAATTAACCAGTGGAACGACTTGCCTCCAGAAGTTGTAAATGCTCCAACACTGGAAGTTTTAAAGAAGACATGGGACTTGTCTGAAATGGTATAGGGTTTCCTGCCTGAGCAGGGGGTTGGGCTCGCTAGAAGACCTCCAAGGTCCCTTCCAACTCGGTTATTCTATTCTAAAGGAGGAGGGTGATATTGCTACAGGTTGCTAGCGCTATAATCCTGAGTAAGAATTTATTTTTAAGTAAACTCAGATAGGATTGCGGTCTCAAGATCATTTTTAGGTCAATTGTCATTTCAAGCAGAGACAGTTAAAAGCCGACACATTTAGAAAGAAGTCCTAGAGATCGTCCGGGCTTTTTCTGTAGGACAACCTTCCGTGCGGGGCTTCTCTGGGGACCAGGCGTCCCAAAGCGGTTGCCTCGACTCCTCACCATGGCAACACGCGCCCGCGCGCGCGCGCACACATATATATACATACACATACACACACCTTGACTCCCCCTCCTCTCCTTCCTTCCCCCCCTCCCCGTGAGAACGCTACGGGAATTCCACCCCTCCCGCTCCCCGCCAGAGCGAGGGTTTCTGGGCACTTACCGGCAGGGCCAGCTCCGCTCCCGCTGGCGGCGGAAGAAGCCGGGCCGGGCGCTTGACTCTCGTGGCGCTCGCTGACCCAGGCTTCGAGCCCTCGCCGGGCCGAATCAAGCGGACACCGTGGGGGTGGGGTGGGGTGGGGTGGGAAAGAGAGCGGTCAGGGAGGAGAAGAGAACAGGGGTTACGGTCCCTTTAAGGGCTTTACCTGTCGCCGGCTTGACCCGGTTGCGTAAGTGATCCGGACGTGGAAGTGGGAGGGGAGGACGTGACCCGGAGGTGCATGGTGTGAGGGTCAATATGCCGCTACCCGTCCAAGTCTTCAATTTACAGGTATCGAGGAAGTTTCGAGGGGGTCGCTTGGGGGGGCGGGGGGAGGTCTGGCCGCAGGGCGTGTCTTGCGGCGGCTCGAGGCGTAATTAAGGCGGTGGCGGGAAGGAGGCTGCATCGGCGGCGGCTGCCGAGCGTCTCCTCCGGTGGGATCAGCAGCCCATGTGTTATTCTCGGAAGCTTCTCCCCGGCTGCCTCCTTGAGGAGGGGAGGCGGCGGAGGCAGGCGGGAGGCAGGGGCGGCCTCGAGCGAAGACAGATCCGTTGCCCCGAGGCCGAGTGGTCGGTCGCGGCGGCCGCCGGATGGAGAGGCCCCGCCGCCTGGTGCGCTTGGCTCTGCTGCTTCTCTCCCCGCCCAACCCCCTCCCCTCCCCTCCCCTCCTTGCAGTTCATTTGGCTTCTGTGTAGACCCGGTAGAGGTGACCTTCTCGGGGGCTGCTGGCCAGCCGAAGGATCGGTCCGGAGTTTCTCACTCCACGTACGGGCTGAGAACACTTCATAGACATGTATAAAGATAAAGAGAAACAGGACAAGAAAATTATCCTGATGATGTTACCTAGTCTGGTAACGTTCAGAAGCTAAATTGAAACAAGGTTGGAGAGCAAAACCACTGCCAAAAACACTTAATATACGGCCTGTACGGGGAAACAGAGCAGTTGGGCTTCATTTGAATGCTTTTAAGAGGTTTGGGGGGGGGTGTCTGTTTCTGCCTTTATTATTATTATTATTATTTTCCCCTGAGAGTTGTGCGGTGATACTACAGCATAGGTGAGGGAAGTAGATATAAATGACTTGTCATGATCAGCTGTCTGTTCCTACCCTAAATCCCACCGAAAGAGAATTATACTCTAGCACGATTTGCATAAGGAAGAGTTGTGTGATCTCCTGGTTATGAAATGCAATGCCCCAACAAGTTCTGCCACTCAAAAGTTGGAATAAACTGGCACTTTTTTTTTTGGTGCTCTTGTAATTGTGTATTTGCTTCTGGAGATTTTAAAAAAATATCATTCAAAATGATGTCTGAAATGTAATGAGAAATTGAAGTACCTGTGAACAGACATTTGGGCAATCAATTCTATCTCCTATGTCGGAAACTTCACAATTGTTGGTGCAATAAGAATAGTAGAATCGCAGGACAAAAATAAGGATGGAGAAACTTTTGCATCTTTCTGTCTCCTTCCTGGTTACAGTCCTCTGCCCAAAAGTTCTCTTTTGTTTCTCAAAGGGTTTTTTGACTTCCTGTTGTTGATTTTAACTGATAACCAAAACCAACAACCTTGAAAGATGACAACAGAGGGAGGAATTTGGATGTTCAATTATCTCTCTGATCAGTGTCTCCTAAAACATTTTCCAAATGTCATAGGCTTGCCGCGTTAAGAAAAATACTGTCTTAGAAATCACAATTTTTGCTTGCCCCTCCCAAAAACCCTTCCTCATCTTTCTTACCTTAGAGATGCCATGTGTTTTTCCAGCTCCTCTAAGGGCGTTATGGAAAGTGTTCTGCACCCAAGTTCATAATTACCATGTCACAAGTTGCATGAAATGTATCTGTTCTGATTTTACTATTCGTAATACAGTATTTAGGAAATTGTGCATCCAAGCCAGTGGATTTGACATTTGTTGCTTGTTTAATGTGGCACATAAATGCTAATTCTTTATAACTTTAAGATGGATATTAATAAAGGCCTATGGTGAAAGAGAAAGAAAGCCAGTTCATATTATTCTAAGCCTACCATGAATTATAGCTGTTTATGACTGCAGGGGCATTAACTTCCTTTCTTTCCTTTAGCAGCTGGCGAGCTCTGTGTCAGGGCGAGGGGGTACAGAGAGTCAGGACAGGATGAGGGATAGTTCAGTTCCAAGCTCAGCTTCCTCGTCAGTGACAGATCTATACAACACTCCCCGCAGCAGTAGGTCAGACCTCTTCCTCCCAGGTACATCTGGAGACTTCAGCCTGAGTGCCTGCTTATCAGCCTGCACCCTACTTTATGAGGTATCTCAAAGGAGAAAGCACTCAAGGATGTCTGAGTGAGAATGACTTGAGTTTTATCAACATTAAGGCATATTCTTCTTCTTTTTTGAAAAAAATCCCCTCCTTTCTCTGAATTGGATGTATTTCAAATAACAAAGGATTTTGTTACATGCTGATGAGCTGCTAGCAAAGATATTTGTCTCCCATTGTCTAAGAATAGTTGAAAGCTTGCAGACTCTGTCTTGAAGCAATGGGCGACAGACTATAATTTTCCACAGCAGTTGTATGGCTTTACTTTGTTATGTATGTAATTTATGTATTTTAAACATTTTTCTACTTTTAAGTGGGGATTTAAACACAACATTGCATTCTCTATTTTTTTTCTTAACAAATGTCATTACTTAAAATCAAAGCAATGGACATTAACACAACAGCAGGATTACCCGACTATATTAAAGCTAAGCAAACTGCAGGACTGGTTTGGGATCCCTTG
>QLTV01003388.1:1867831-1887588 GCA_003457575.1 Thermophis baileyi | reverse complement strand
TGGCGCTGGGAGTATTGCCAGATACAGTAAGATCTGCTCATTTATCTCTTGGCCTCCGGCCATCTGTTAAGATTACATATTAACAAGCGGGGGTTTGAAAAAGACTCTTCTGCCTTTATTTTGTTTTCAATGGCTCCTAAGATGTTATTAGGAGACCTTTATTATTAGTAAAAGAACAGTGTTTTGCAGTTTGTGTGTGCGTATTATTGGTGGCTCGCCGCTGGGGCAGAACAGATATACACTGTTTGCTGTGTATTTCTGTGCATGTGTGCCTGACCCATAGAAATAGCAAAGAATTGGAGAAATGTACATTATGGCAGTATATTAATGGCAGAAAGTTTTCTCAGCAGCGGCGGGCATTATTCATGGTAGCTTATGAACAGTTTTGCAAGGAAATAAATGTTCAGAAGAGGCAATGGATCTGTTTAGCAATGAAGCACAGTGGACTTTGTAGTAGAATACTAAAAAGCATAATGAAGAAGTATACTTGATCCTCATTTTTAGTTTTCAATGGAAGTGTTGATGCTAAGGAACTGCCAGAAATAAATAAGAACGTTCTTCACCAGATTTTTACCCAGTAGTTAGACCTTTTGGGCAAGGGCAAATGGTGTTTAGGATGATGCGTTTCTGATGCTTATTCGTTTATAGCTGACATGTACCTGCTTTTTAGGAGAGGCCATGATGACTTGGGAGATCACTACCTTGACTGTGGAGACCTCAGCAATGCCCTTAAATGTTATTCACGAGCCCGTGATTACTGCACCAGTGCAAAACATGTTATTAACATGTGCCTCAATGTTATCAAGGTAAACAGCAATTTATTTCAGCAGTTCCTTATTTGGAGAGGGGAGACTAGTACGGTAGAATTTAATCTCTGTTCAAAATAGACCCCCCCCAACTTATAATTAACTTATAAACCTTCCTTCCTTTTCTATCTTTGCATTTCAAATTTCCAGTTTTCCCATCAGTACTTTTCACGAGGTCTCAATGAGTCAGTAATAGTAGGCTACTGCAACTCCCCAAAACGGTCTCTTTTCACAATTACCTCTTTTACAGAGGCACGGAATAGAACGTGTCAGGTAATGTGTTACTCAGCTACGTCTGGACTTGTTTCTTTGCAGGTCAGTGTTTATCTTCAAAACTGGTCCCATGTCCTGAGCTACGTGAGCAAAGCAGAATCCACGCCAGAGATTGCAGAGGTAGTAAGCTTTTCTCCATCTTGTCTGTGGCAAGACATTCCAATGATAGATTCAACTCACTTTCCCAAGCAAATGGGAATTTGGAACTAGTCATATGCTAGATCATGCTAGTTCCTTGTTTGCCTTTAGTTGCCCTGTTTTGATCTCCTGATAAAATATAGTCCTCTATAGTACCTTTGTGGTGCCGTGTACTGTTTTAACTTGTAGAAGAAGGATTGTTAAGAGCTATTTAATTAATAACGAACTTGGAAGTAGACATGAGGTTCAGATTCCCTTATGAAAAGAAGCAGAGATTCCATTTCCTCATTGGCTTACATGTTAATGTGTTGTGCACATGATCCCTGTTTAGAGCTTTGGATGAATCCATCTGCCTTTCAGTCGGGCTCTTGATCCGTGCCAAGGGAAAAGATATAGAGAAAAGAACTGCTTCCTCAGACAAGCTTAATGGAACGAATTAGCTGAAATATTATTGCTCATTGACTGATTTTTCTCCCTCCTCCCTGTCTAGCAAAGAGGAGAACGGGACAGCCAGACACAGGCCATCCTTACCAAATTGAAATGTGCCGCAGGTGAGAAAATGGTTTGCTTCCTTAACTGATACCGTCCTTAGTGTTCGTGGGAATGGTTGTGTCCAAGCAGTGCAATAGACTAGCAAAATGTTCCAATTTGCTTTTACAATATCTGCCCCAATATTGTAACTGCACAAAGCCCCCCAAGTCAGTCTCTATTCCTAGAAACTATTATTAATTTAAGAGGCTCTCCCTTAGGTTTCTACGTGACCCCTAGCCTTCTCTTTCTTCCGATTCATCTGCACAAAAGAGTAACTTAATCTCATTCTTAGGCTTGGCTGAACTAGCTGCCCGGAAGTACAAGCAGGCAGCAAAGTGCTTCCTGTTGGCCTCATTTGATCACTGTGACTTCCCTGAGGTGAGGATGTGGAAGAGATGGGAGCTGGCAAAACAGTGGGGTTTAATGTGGAGGAAATGGCACATACGAGACCATCTGTGACCTTTTCCAAGCTAAATCTGGAGAGATCAGCTATTTTTCCTCCTTGTGGTTTTTTTCCGGGGGGTGGGGGGGGGTGCACCTCTTCCTTTCCTTGGAAACCTGGGGAAAGGATTCAGGCAATCTTGGGTTCTTTATCTCTATTCTTTAGAGGCTGTCCCTTCTTTCTTTTTTTCCAGCTGCTCTCTCCTAGCAATGTAGCTGTATATGGTGGCATGTGTGCACTAGCAACTTTTGACCGACAAGAATTGCAACGTAATGTCATCTCCAGCAGGTAAACGATCTGCGGAACTTTGATGATGAAATAAACTAAATTATAATGGACATGTTAGTGGATTTATTGATGGGAGCAGACAAATGGCAGGAGTGAAAGAGATTAAGTAGTCTCCCTCATCTTGTATCCACCATGTTCAATTTTAAATTCCTCTGATTACTTTTCCTTGGTACCAATAGGGCCCAACTTACTACTGGTCAATTATGGTCGTATGTCAAGGACTACCTGTAATTTTAAGAAAGGCAGGATGAAGAATTATAGACTTACTCCCATCTGGGTCCAGATTTTAGACAGTCATGCCTTTCCACTGCCATGCTCTCTGGCTCTTGAGACAGTGGTCACTCACAATCTTGTAGAAATGATCACACAATCAAAATGACGTTTCCATTGAATAGAGTTATCCCTCTTTGAAAGAGACATAAAAGATGACTCGACTTCGGGTTGTGTGACTCCCTTTGTATCTACAGCTCCTTCAAACTCTTCTTAGAGCTAGAACCACAGGTGCGCGACATCATCTTCAAGTTCTATGAATCCAAATATGCTTCATGTCTCAAGATGCTGGATGAGATGAAGGTATGTCCTAGAGTTTTAGTGTTCCTCAGTATGTTTTGCAAAACAGTTGCAACAGCGTTTGAACTCTGAGAACCCTTTCTTAACTGGGTAAAGCTACTCTTGTCTCAGAAGTATAAGAAAGCCTGGCTTAGGAAGGGGTAAGCGACAGACTTCAGAGCAGGGGTGAAATTCAGCAGGTTCTGACAGGTTCTGGAGAACCGGTAGCGGAAATTTTGAGTAGTTCGAAGAACCGGCAAATACCACCTCTGGGTGCCACCTCCAGAGTGGGGAGGGAATGGAGATTTTGCAATATCCTTTCCCCAGGAGTGGGGAGGGAATGGAGATTTTGCAATATCCTTCCCCTGCCACACCCACCAAGCCACGCCCACAGAACCGGTAGTAAAAAAACATTGGATTTCACCACTGCTTCAGAGATAATACCAGGTCATAGTCTGGGGAGGGTGTAGGTCAGGGGTGGGTTTCTCTTACCTTCCCTACCGGTTCGGAAGTGCGTGCGTCGCGTCGGAAGTGCGTGTGTGGCACATGTCACATCCGGGTTCTGACCCTCTGCGCATGTGCAGAAGCCTTTGCGCATGCGCAGAGGGTTCATTGCCAGCCACTTTCAAGCAGCGGCGACCGGGGAACTGGTTCGGGGGCGTGGCAAGCCGGCCATCGCTACCGGTTCGGCAAACAGGGCCAAATTTCTGCCACCGGCTCACGTGAACCGGTCCGAACCGGTAGCAACCCACCATTGGTGTGGGTGCAAGAATTTCTGCCCTTCTTGCACGTTAACCTTAATCAACTACACTCTGTTTCAGTGTGTTCAGGTAAAATGTTCAGGCTACTAGGTATTAAGCTTAGTCTGGGGGGGGAGGGGAAATGTTATAGCTACGTACTGTTATAAATACACAGATTCCTACTAAATATCTTTTTTTTAAAAAACCAGGAAGGAAAGCAAATAAATGTTGGTAGAGGAAAAGACTGTTCATGTAAAGCCGTTAGGCTGAAATTGTACTATCTTGAGAGTTAATGCAGATACATGCATAAGATTTGTTTTTTGTCTTCTCACTGTCTCTTTCAAAAAATTATCTTGGCATGCTTTGAATGTTGTTATTGGGGGTTTTGGATATTCTTTTCCTCTGTTGCTATTACAGTTACTTCCAGTTCTCCCAGGTTAATAGCAAATTAGTAGAAACGGATTAATGGTTGTTATGGTAACTCCAAAGGAAATGTGCCTTGGTAAATCTTATTAGGTAGATTCAGTGTTTCTTTTCTATTTATTATTAACATTTTGCAAACTCTAGAAATGATTGTTTTATAGAGCAAAGCTTTGGAAAGCTTTATGTCCATTCTTCTTGCTGTTCTGGACAGGATAACCTACTATTGGATATGTACCTGGCGCCACATGTGAGAACACTTTACACCCAGATACGAAATCGGGCCCTTATCCAGGTAGCTGTCTTTACCCATGGCTGCAATTGTGACTTTCCTTTGTTCCTTTCTTCACTGAATGCAGTGCAGAGTCACTCTCAGAATATTTCTCTGTCTCTTTTTCTCTCTTGACTTTTCCCTTTATTCCCAGTATTTCAGCCCCTATGTGTCAGCAGACATGCGCAAGATGGCCACTGCTTTCAATACCACTGTGGGAGCTCTGGAGGATGAGCTCACTCAGCTGATCCTAGAGGGGCTAATAAATGCCAGAATAGACTCCCATAGCAAGGTGAGTCCCCGTCGTACAAGTGCTCCTAAGTCTTTCTGGCCACTGCTGGAAGCCAATGGCTAGCTAGACAGAATGAACTTAATTGTTTGCACATAGTAATTATGCCATAAGGGTAATCAATTGGGCCCCACAATTGAGCCCAACATTTCTGTTGGTAAGGAAGACAGCTGTTAAATGAGTTTTACCCCATTTTACGACCTTGCTTGGCACAGTTGCTAAGTGACTTCACTGTAGTTGTTAAGTTAGTAACAAGGTTGTTAAATGAATTTGGCTTCCCCATTGACTTTGCTTGTCAAAAGGTTGTAGAAACCGATCAAAGACACTGCAACCCTCATAAATACATGCCATTTGCCAAGCATCCAAATTTTGATCATGTGACTATAGGGATGCTTCAGTGGTTGTAAGTAAAAAAGGTCATAAGTCAATTTTTTCAGTGCCGTGGAAACTTTGAACGGTCACTTAATGAATGGCTGTGAGTCGACGAATTCCTGTAGTCTAGAATATTTTAGCCAATATAAGAATTTGGATATTGTAGACAAGGTATAACTCCTGGTTACCCAGAAACCCTGCTTTGGTTTTAAGTAATTATTTAAAGAAAAAAAATCATTTTATTTCTACGTAAAAAAAATTCAGTTCTTTTGGCTTTTAAACTTTCAGAAGATGCTTTTCGCTATTTCATTTCCCTCAACAAATACTAGAGGGGCTTTTGCATTTTGTTTCTCAGACATCATTTGCTGTTCCTCTTCATCTCTGAATTGTATCTCCCCTGCTACTTAATCTTATTCTGTAGATTTTGTATGCCAGAGATGTTGACCAACGCAGTACTACCTTTGAAAAGTCCCTGCTCATGGGAAAGGAGTTTCAGCGTCGCGCCAAAGCTATGATCCTACGAGCTGCTGTCCTGCGTAATCAGATCCATGTCAAGGTGAGCAAAAATGCCCTGCCTTCTCCAGGGGTTTGCATCTTCGTGAATCAGCATCAATCAGAAGTTGGTGTAAATATAAATGAGGGCATTTGGACTGAGCTGATGAGCGGAACCAGGGCAAGTAGTTCCTATGCATCTCCTGAATGACTTCAGCTGATGCTTAAATATTTGAAGGCCACAAGCAGGTTAGATAAGATACTTTCTTAGAAACATTATTTCAGTACAGATTTTGCTGTGGATGTAAGAAGAGCCTTGCTGCATTAAGCCTAAGGCCTTTCTAGTCAAATTTTCTATTCGGTAATAACCAAACACACCTATCCACTTGTGGACCTGACGGCAATAACCCTTTTTCAATGTGGCTCCCCATAAATTGGGATGTAAGAAACTTCGCTTCTGACTGTAGCGCTGGTATGTAGCCCTCAAGATTAATAGCGGTTATCACTCCCTGAGTCACTCTAGTTCCACTTTAAATTTTAGGTTTGAATCCATCGTACACGTGGTAGCAATGAATGTCATTGTTTTATTATGTATCATGCACAGAGCTTCCTGCAGGAGGAAGTGGCAAAATGAACATAATCCAAAAGTGGATTTTTCTTGGCAGATCCACAGGGAAGAAGCAGAGGGCTATGAAGAGGGCTATGCGAGGCATTTGAAAGAAGCAGCTGGGAACGGCTTTTGAAGTAGTAGTGTGACCCTAGCAATAGGCATAACTGCTTGAACTATTCAGAGGAAGAGGGCTTCGCATGCACACATTATGAAACCCTTCTTTCAAAAAGTTTTGCGCAACCTTAGAAGATGCCTTCATCCTTGGGGCCCTAAGTCCTCAGTTTCCCTTAACTGTGTTATACTTTGTGAGACAACCCAAAAGGTGGGGTTCTTTTATCACTGGCCCTTTTTTTCTGAAGGAGTAAAACCACGTCTCTCAATGCTATCTAATCTTTTAGTCCCTAATTCTTTTCCATTCCTCTGGTTTCGGGTCCCTGGGGGTTTCCTTCACTTGCCTGCTGGTGTGGCAACTTGTGGGATGGGAGATGAGCTCTTTTTCTATCTGATTGCTTACTGGGCCTTGGGTCTCTCTCTTGCCTTGTTACAGTCTCCTCCACGAGAAGGAAGCCAAGGTGAACTCACTCCAGCAAACAGCCAGTCCCGGATGAGCACCAACATGTGAAGCTCTCTGAGCCAACAAAAGACTGTCCCTTCCCTCCCTGCCCCACATACCCAGGGCCATGTGTATCCAGTATCCACAACATCAACTGTCCCTTGGTGCCTTTTCAGACTCTCTGGCTGGGGGCGGGGGGCGGGGCGGGGGGCAAGACCGTTGAAGGGAAGCTTTGAGAGAGTCTGAGAACTCCTTGTAGAACAGACGACGTTTGTCAGATGCAGCCCTTGAGAATACGCAAGCCTGCGAGTGCTGGCTTCATCCTGCCCTTCCTGGGGTTTCTCACAAACAGAAGCTGACCTTGGTTTCATTCAGCTGCCAAAAGAGCTTTGTTGTTTTTGTTCAGTAAAAGATAAATAGCATGAATCGGGAGGACATGTGTGTTCGTGCAGAACTTCTCATTTGTACGAATGCATCGTCTCAGACCCTGAGAGTCTCTCTTGGACACTATCACAGGAAAACAGGCATCCTTTCCACTTATTCACTTCAGGGCTGTGTTTTCATTCACCCGGAATCAGCTCCATTTTAATCTGTTCTTCCTGTGTTTTTTTTAAAGTGTGTGCTCTGGCTTGTTTTCACATCCCCAGACCTCAGATGAATAGTTGGTTCCTTTGATAATCCCTGCTCCAAATGGGATGGGAGGGGGGGGGGGGGACATATATGGCATTGTCTCCCCCTGCACTTGGGCAGGACCTGCCTGGCTGCCTGCACTACTACTTTTTAATTTACTTCATAACAAAAGGGGTATGTGGTTACAGGCTTGACTCAGATTGTGTTGCGTTAACAAGCGTAGGTTGAGTGTTTTGAGTGTTCCACAGTTGCTTACATTTGGGGAGGTTCATTGGGGTTCATCCCAAGGAAGCAGTTACAAATTTGGATTTAACTCTTGGCCAATTTATCTACTTTTCCCAGACACTGTTAATGTTGTTTAGTTTAAAGCCACATTCTCTCCTATGCATTAAAAACATAATTGCAATGATAACTGCAGATCTGAGCATTAATTCTTGCTCTCCTCCACAAACTTCTCAACTCAATTATACTCTAGTACAGATATCCAAAGGGTGCAGTTCTGAAATTAAGGATTGCTTGAATTACAATCCTAGATGATACTGAACACGTCTTTTTGTGGACCCTTTAATCCTAGTGTTATCATACCATGCAATTTTTATAAAAGCATGGAAAGAAATCGGTGAGACGGATGATCCATATGTAATCTACGTAATTTAATGGGAGCTTTACAAGTAGTACTATATGATATTTAACATATTTCGATGCAAAATATATAAGGATTCCTTACCTTTCTTAAAAGAATCCATATGCATTTAGTACGGAAATATTTTGAATTTTCCTTGTAGACATGAAGGCAATGTGTATATATATATTGTGACTTAAAGGCCATTTGAAAACAAATAGTAGGCAAAACTAATGATGAAGATAGCATAATGTAATAAATAAAGCACACCATTACAGTAAGCAAGCTTAAAATAAACTGCCTAAGCCAAATAAACAATTTTAACCCAGTATTGGGAAAAAAATGATGACTCTGCAGTATATAAAGCTTGACTTTTCTTAATCTGCTGAGTCATATTACATTATGGGTCAAGTTAGGGAATGGTTCTTGGGTTTCTTAAATGTTGAGATTTTCAGAATCTAAGCAATTTAAAAGGTTTCTTACTTCTGTTGCTCACAAACACAGTTAAAAATAAAATTGCAATCCTTTCCCGTTATTGTTCCATATGGGTTGCTCTGCAGTACTTGAGAAGCAATTTTTGAAGTAGTTATATGGCTTAATTATTATTAGATTTAGCTGCTGCTGTTACTTTTGCTACTTTTGTACTTTTTGTTAGAAGATATTTCACTTTTTTGGTTGGTTTGTTTTTTTCCATTTTATAGTTCTCTATATTCCATACATTTCTTTGGTCTCTAACAGATAGCATTCCTAACAAAATACAGGTAGTCCTGAACTTACAACAGTTCGCAACATTCAAAGTTACAACGGCACTGCAATAAGTGACTTATGACCACTTTTCTCACTTATGACCATTGCAGCATCCCCATGGTCACGTGATTTACATTTGAATGCTTGACAATTGACTCACATTGATGACGATTGCAGTGTCCCAGGGTTATGTTGATCCCCTTTTTCGACCTTCTGACAAGCCAAGGCAATGGGGAAACCGGATTCACTTAACAACCGTGTTACTAATTTAACAACTGCAGTGATTCACTTAACCAATGTGGTAAGAAAAGTCATAAAATGGGGCAAAACTCACTTAACAAATTTCTCACTTAGCAACATAAATTTTGGGCTCAGTTGTGGTCGTAAGTTGAGGACTACCTGTAGTTGTTTTTTGAGGCAGTGGGTAAGGTACAGTCTGGATTAACAAGAAATCTAGTCTGAAGGTACTTAACCACAGGGCTTGATGGGAAACTATAAGAATCTGATGTGTAATATACCCAGTACAATAAGGAAAGATACATATTGTTTTCAAGTCTGTATGGCATGCCAGGGTTATTTATACTGAGCAAACCTACCTATTGTTCTAACACGTTTTCAGCATCTTATGTCACTGGTATAAAGGGAGTATGATGTCCTTTCATAGGCATGGGGGTGGTGTTCTTAATGCAGCACCACTTCTGGATAGGAAAAGGGTCATGAGAAACAAACTTCTAGTACTGCCGGTAGTTCTCGACTTATTACCACAATTGAGCCCAAAATTTCCATTGCTAAGCAAGGCGGTAGTTAAGTGAGTTGCACCTCATTTTATGAATTTTTTGCCACAGTTGTTAAGTGAATTGCTGAGTTGTTAAGTGAATCATGCCATCGTTAAGTGAATCTGGCTTCCCTCATTACTTTGCTTGTCAGAAACTGACTGGGAAGGTTATAAATGGTGATCACATGACTTGGGGACTGTAACTTCCATAAATATATGTCATTTTGATTATGTGCCCATGGGGATACTACAATGGTCATAAGTGTGAAAACTGGCAATAAGTCACTTTTTTCAATACTGCTTTAACTTCAGTCACTAAATGAATGGTTGTAAGTTGACAACTTGTACCTAGTCCTTTTATGTGGTCCCATTTTAAAGATTTCCTGGCTTATAGGAAGATAGATGTGACATCCCTAAGGAGCTCATATACCTTAACAGAATACTTAGTAACTCTTTTAAGTATCTCCAAACTCATAGCCATTTTGTTGGCAGTCATAACTTTCATCCACTAACATCAGTGGTTTTTCTGACATCTAATTCCATCAAACTATAGTTTTAGAAAAATTGGACGGTATATTGTGCCAACGATGTGTGAATCAACAAATCTTCAACACTTAACAGTGCTAGGGGGGTGTCTTTGGGTTTAATTTACTTAAAGCCTTCAAGTTATTAATAAAAAGAGCTGCTTTTATTACAAGCTGTTTTGAGCTCTGTGAGAAGGCAAGTAAGATGCAACTTTAAAAATCAAATATACAGGACACAACCAATGTTCCCTCTGACATGGAAAATTGCCGCGCGGCAGTTCGAAACTGCCGCGCAGCGATTCCCTGTCACGTGCGCAGCTGCACAGCTTAGAGGGAACATTGGACACAACATAAGTGAATCGGACAAAAATATGCAGAGCAAAATGTAATTCAGATAGGCTACATTTATAATTTCAATTTATAAGGCTGCTCCAATTCAATCTCTGATTCTAGGCAGCATACAGTTACAACCTACGAAGAAACAAAAGGAATATTACAGAACAAGGAAATGGATATCACAACCAAAGCAAACTACAAATCAAATGGGCCCGCCACTGATCTCTCCTATACTTGGAGTAAAAGCCAGGTTTTTAGAGAGAGTTTAAAAGCTTGTAGGGGCAGGGTGGATCCAAATCTAATTTTGACCTATGCCTGTTAGGGTCTGTAAACACATTTGTGATTTATTGCTATGAGTTCCAGTGGCTATTTTTCCCCCCTTAAGGAGGTCTCTGACTCCTGTTACAAAGACTTAATGCATGGAGGGATAGAGGAACTACTGGCACAGATTTTGTCCCTAACTTCTATCTAAACTCCAGTACTGCTGATAGTTTTAGCTCAAGGTATCTTTATATGAACTTACAGTTATGCCATATTGGGGCACTCACGTCACAAGAGACATTTTGGTCTAGAAAGCAGGAGATCATGAGTTCACGTCCTGCCTTAGCCATGAAAGCAAGCTGGGTGCCTTTGGGCCAATCACTCAGCAAAATCAACCCACCTCACAGGGTGGTGGTTGTGGGGAAAATAGGAGGAGGAAGGTTTGGCATCTTGAATTATTTGTAAAAATAACAAAGGTGAGATACAAGTTAAATAAATTAGGCACTAGATTATAGAACAGCTGTAGTTGCTGGAAAACAGTATAAATCTCAGGATTACCACAGTGATATCCAACTGGAGAGTCTTTCATCAATGTATTTTCTCTTTCCTTAGCTGCCTTGGCTGATTCAGTCCAGTGTTTTTCAACCTTGGCTGCTTGAAGATGGGTGGACTTCAGCTCCCAGAATTCCCCAGCCAGCCTGTGGCCTACTCCCACTTCTGCCGCTGTGACCAGTGTAACAATCAATGCAATGTAGAAGTGACGCTGGAATTCATGTTCAAAGCCCCCCACCTACCTGCCAGATGAAAGACCCAGTCTTTGAGACTTGTTTCCAACCTCTGTCAAACATGCAGAATAGGCTTCTGCTTCAGTGGGGGCATTTTTAAGTAATTGAACCCCCCCCGCCCCCACAAGCTAGGCTGAGCAAGCAACAAACTGTTTTCCTTCACATGGTGAGACCAATTTGTTTGGTCTCTTGAAAAGCCGGGCATTGTTCTCCATTCAGAGATGGGCAGGTACCAGTAGATTAGCTGCTTGGTTCCTCACCCAGCTCTGTATGCAGGTCCTTATCTTTCCTATCTCCTTAATATGTGCAAATTAAAGCATGACTTTAGGCCTTGGTAATCCGTAATCCATAAGAGAGTAGCATGCTCCCTCACTTAGGTTTACATTTTCCTCTCTGCGTGAGAAGCCTGCCCTGCAAAATGTAATCCTGGCTGTTTGATTAATCGTCTCAATCTTTTCTTATATAAAAGGGAGGGTTGGAATTTAAAGATGAGACATTCGGATAAGCTCCAGCCCTGCTTCCTGATCGCCACATGGAAGATGGATCAGTCTGCTAACACGTGAAAGTGCAGCTTTACCTCCGTGGGTGTGAATTTGTGAATGAATGAGAGAGCAAGCATCCACCCCTTAGCAATCCCTGACCTGCAGTCAAGGGTCAGAGAAGCAAATCCTGTAGTAGGCGTGAGGCAAAAACAAAGAGAAAGCTGAAAGTATAGGCTGGAATGAATGGAGGCGGAGGTGTGTCTGGCAGCCATACAATAAATTGTCAGTAGTTAAAATAATATCTCGCACCCTTTTGAAAGTACAGCCAAGACTATGATTTGCAAAATGGCTCTGAAGATAGGACACGCTACGGCTACAGAAACTTTATGATAAATAGCAGGAATTAAAAATCATGCATGATTCTTAATGTTGCTTCATATTCAGTCATGGTGTTTCATATATCTATTAATTTATTAGTCATCCTATGTTTATACAATAAGCTTTACTGGGTTAGTAGGGTAGTGTTTAAAAGAAAATTTGTACTAGATTCTGCCATTCAGCCAGGCTAGGGGGAAATATTGAGAAAATTTAAGAAGGTTAAACCTCCAGTCAGACTGTAACAAAGGGGGGTGGGCGGGGGAGGGGAGGCTGCTCCAAGAAGTCCATCAAATTCCTTTTAACACCCTTACGGCCCCAGGAAGGAAGACTGAAAGAAGAAAGGATTGTGTGTGTGTGTGTTAGTAAATCTGCTGGTGTGGGGTAGCTAAATCAGGCCCCAACAAATTACTCTTAAGACAGCAGCCACTTTTCAGGGCTGAGAGGACACTAATGGTGTGTACATCTATTGAACAAAGAAGTCTGCTGGGGAGGATTGGCTGTCTCAACTCGTCTGCTAGAAGTTACAAACAGAATAAACTTTTAGCAAATATACAGGCATGCAACAGGAGAGGATAATCACATGCTATAATATATAGATTAATTTATGTCGTCGTCCTCCCCCACAAACCATACATATCAAGAATATTATAGCTATGCATTTAAATGATGAACTATAAATTGCAGTAAAAGTGCCCAGTTTCATCACAGTAATTCATTTTGGATTGGATGCCAGTCGATAAAGCCTTAGTAAGACCACACATAGAATACCTAGACATGATAGCAATGTTCCAATACTTGAGGGGCTGCCACAGAGAGGAGGGGGTCAAGCTATTTTCCAAAGCACCCGAAGGCCAGACAAGGAATAATGGATGGAAACTGATCAAGGAGAGATTCAACCTAGAAATAAGGAGAAATTTTCTGACAGTGAGAACAATCAATCAATGGAACAGCTTGCCTTCGGAAGTTGTGGGAGCTTCATCACTGGAGGCTTTCAAGAAGGGACTGGACTGCCATCTCTCAGAAATGGTGTAGGGTCTCCTGCTTGGGCGGGGGGGGTTGGACTAGATGACCTACAAGGTCCCTTCCAACTCTGTTAATCTGTTAAGGCTTCACCCTTACTCCACAGTGTGGTTTAAAATAGCTGCATTTTAGAGGAAATGCCAAATGAAGTACGAGATCATAGCCATCTACCACTAAGCTGCAATGATGAAATATACACTTGATGCCATATTGCAAACTCTTTTTTTTCATCCCAACTTTTAACTGCAAGTATGTAATCACAGGGTTTGTATAACAACACATGACACACATCTCATCTCTTCCCTCTTGATGCCATCACTCACTGGATGCCTATGTATGAGATATTGGGATTTTCTCATTACAAAATATTAACTTGACACATTGGCAGGAAAATGGACAAAAGTGTGTGTATGTATGTTAGTATTGTTAGAAAACCTGATTAAAAGGTTACTAAAGCAATATATTGTAGTATAATAAATTGCATATGGATGCACAATCTTTCTGAATAACCAAACTAGTTTTGCTGTCAACTACAACTTTTAGTATGGTTGCATTTGCTTTCACAGCATTCTCTAACTTTACCCAAATGGGAGCAAAAAGTTGCAGAACAATATGAAGGAATATGAAAACCATCAGAAGTTATAGATTATATTCAGTTCTTAAAATAATTATGACAAAAACCTTTTCTACAGTGTTCTCTCAGATAAGACCAACATATGAGAAACAAGTACATTGTAGCTGAAACAGCAACTACAAGAGATGACTTTTTCCTCATGTGACAATATTTCCAAGGCTGAATGGAAATTTGAAGAGAAATCACAATATACCTACTGTACTTGCATGTGTTCCCAAGTGGCACAATCTGAAGCTCTTGAGAATTTAAGTTTATCCCACCAAGGATTCCAAATAGTGCCACCCAGTTGTAATTTTGATTAAAATTAAAGGAGAAAATATTTAAATTCATGACTGGATAGTAGTAATATTGTATTTGTATTTGTTTACATAGAAAGAAAATACAGCTGGTTCCACCTGCTGTATTTTGCAACATTCTCCCAAATGGCCTTCCAAGTTCAAGGCACTGCTCTTGGCTAAGTAAACAGCATACAACCCAGGACATGTCATTGTTACTCTAAGATAATTTATGAAGCTGTTAGAAGAAAATCTTTCTGGATCAAAATATATTAACAAGATTTTTTACTCTGAATTATTTCTGGTTCTTCAAGTGCCCAAATATTTAAGAGTTACTAATAACATTTACTTGGACATCCATTTAATTTAATGGCACTTATTTCTAAGAATCACGATAGTCTGATAAGGGTAAACACTTTGTCCTAATGGCCTATCATATCCAGAGTGGAGGGGTGTGTGGTTTTTTTAATGAGAATTACTCTTTCACCAATATTTGTTCACAAACATGTCAATATTCATGGGTTGATGTGCAGACAAACCCACAGAATGCTCAAAACCTTGGTCTCTCTTGAAAGCAAATAACTTTGTATTTCTAGTGCAGCTATTTTAGAATGAAATCTATTTCTTTTATGTCTCCTTTGAAAAAGATTAGTAAGTGGCTCAAGTAATATTAAAGAATGAACTTATGCTTAGTCAATGTCCTTTATGATGCATATAACCTGCTCTAATATACCATCCATCACAGAGGTGAGTAACCCTTTATCCTATTAGGGCCACATCTCTTAAGAGATAATCCACTGGAGGTATCCAAGGCTGGGCAAGTAAGCTAGGACCAAAGCTAAACTTCAGTGGAAATTCCTATTTTCTCTCTGGACTAACAGACTGCAATGCAAGAACAACTAGCTATCATTACAGGATCTTAAAAGAGAAGTTGGAAATCAGGCTAACAGCAATACCAACTTAGGTCAGGAGCCATAGATTACCCACCTCTATGCCAGTAGTAGAAACATTGTCTTTTCACTGTTCAAAATCAACATGAAACACGTAATGTGCTGCTTTCATTTTTGGCATCATTTAACTTCAGCAAGTCAAATGATGCCAAAAATGAAAGCAGCAAATTTGCAGTTTTCTAACAAAGGCGTAGTTGTATGTAGACAATTTTCATTAAGCTATAAACATAAAAATCTAAATCCAATAGTCCATTGTCCTGTTAATTATGCCTTTCCTCTTGAGTTTTACTGTCCTTTTACACATATCCTGCCAGTGCCCAATGCCAGCTTCAAACAAATCTTTAATTTTTTTTATTTAGAGTTCATACATACTGTGCCTTAATTGTGTTTTAGTTATAATAGTCCAAAAAAACTACTTTTATAAAAGGTTTATTTGCCAATTTTAAAACCATACATAAAGTTTAAAACAGGCAGGTCATGTCTTTAGAGATGACTCCAATGCAGCATTGTAAGGCCAGTACTTCTGGCTCAGTCTTTGAAGTCTTTTCAACACAGCGTGAAAACTTTAATTGCATCCTTTTATTTCCATTACAGGACATTTCCCTGAGAAAGTAACTTTTTCTTAAGTAAAATTTGTCATTAATTTTAAAACAGGCCTTGTGGTGTCAACAGCTGTGTTCTGGAAGCAGAGGTTTCTTTGGCCCAGGGAGGGAGGAGGGAGGGCAGTCAGAAGATCCAGAAGGGCTTTCCAAGGTTTCATGCCACACCATTGATAGCTTCTTTAAGCAACATTGCTTCCTCCACCTCGCCTTGCTGTGTCATCCGTTTAATATTTTCCATATGGGATTGGCCACTTTTCCACAAAATAGACCTTTCATGTTTGGTTTTAAAAAGCAGACCGTGACCTGAAAAAACAAAAACAACAAAAAAGAAAAAGACAATACATCCTGGATGGCTAGCAGCTGAAGAATAAGAAATGGAAAAGATTCCATTCAGAAGGTTGCTGTATTGAGCAGCAAACTAAAATGATCCCAAATACAAATGGCACTATCACTATGATCAAATGGCTAAAATGGGATAGACATGAATTTTAAAAAGCCACTGCGCAGGTGGTGATTATTTAAAGGGAAAGTTAAAAAAAACAAAAAACAGTAATTTTATATCTTTTTGACAGACAGGTTTCTCTATAAAAGTTACAGAAATGTTTATTCATGACCACTTGCTGATCTGATTCTGTGAGTTATTTTTGTGTGACTTGATTAAAGAATGTGGCTTTGTATTAAAACTAATATGGCTTTCAAAATTCATACAATTAACATTTTTTTTTAAAAAAAATCCTTACAATTTAGCTCCTAAATCACATACATCAGATGAAAATAAAAACACAAGTTTTTTTAAAAAAAGATGATAGTAATTAGTATTTCAAAGAGAGAATTATTTTAAAACTAAATTTTACATACAGGATCATAGCTTAAATGACTGTGGTTAATACATTCTAGGGCTATTTGGGGAATAAAGGGTATCACTGTCATGTTATAATTTGGATGTGGTCTTTTTTGTTTTTGGTACAGATGTAAGAAAATCTGCTTTGATTTTATTAAATCAAGCATGTTATTTCCCGGGAAATATTTCTGATTTGCCTTTGGGGTAAATAGTATTTGAAATGTAAGCTATATGTTTACAAGTATAAAATCATGCAACAGACTTTAAAATTCCTTCCTTTAGAAGTACGGTACTTTGTTATTTTGAAAAACTGAGTTTTGGTTACATAGGCACTCACCAGGACAATCTGCTGTCTCTCTGAAAGCTCTTTTCTTACAGCAGCCTCGACACAGATTAAATACACACTTGTTACCCTAGGAAGATATGCAAATTAGTTCAATTTTCATATGATATCACATTGCCAGTATGTGGGGGTAGTTAAAGTTCTATGTAGTCCCTGAACTAAAGTATGAAACAAATCTAAAAACTGAGGGGAAAAAATCTTAATAGACTGCCATTTCATAAGAAAAAGATAATTCATCCTCCTTTTAATAGGATTTACTGCTAATCCAGGAAAAAAGGGCAAGACTTAAAAGAGGCATATCCATCTGTTTAAAGCCTCCCAGGCTTTGCTGAAACCTTTTAAAATGTGTCTGTGTCATGCAGATTTATTTAAAGATCTAGAACAGCGACAAAGTGGACACATCAATCTAGGTAAGCCTTATGCACCATGGCAAATCACATCACATCACTATCATTAAAACATTGACTCTTGCCAACACTTCCCACCCATCTAAGTAGCTATCTACTCCCAAGCTGTACAGGTGTGGACTAAAGATAATATTAACTTTATGGTGCAGACAAATTACCACACCTACATTGGGAGAAACATCCTACTGAAAAATAACCTTAATACATGAACTCTGCTCCCCCGAAACATCCTCCTGAAAAATAACCTTAATACATGAACTCTGCCCCCCCCCCCCCGCACCCAACAGACCAGTGTCAAGAAACACTGCAGGTTATGGATTATCCTGATGATCTCAAGTTTCCCCAAGATGAAAATAGATAATGTTCCACCAGCTGAAAAGAGTTACTGATACGTTTGTATTTCAGAAGACGGGATTAGATTTAGAATAACTTTTTAGAATAATTTATATAATCTGGTGGAAGTAAAATCTATTAGGCCCACTGACCAATAAAATATACACACACACAAGCAAAAGCACAACAAACTCAAATGTTTAGTCAGTTATGATCCCACCACAGGCAGTAATAAATGCCATCTTTTTTCTTGAGGAGATGTTGATGTCACTGTATTATTTGTCTATAATTGTCTTTGGGAAAAGAGAGCAAGATCCAGTAGTTGATTATTCACTACAATCACAGCAGATGGTTTATGAGTCAACTCCCTTATGGATATAAATCTATTCCTTCTTGTTTAGTCTATCTATTCCTTCTATACAGAAAATTTTAAAGAATCCATCATAGATTTGGATAGCATTATGCTTCTCTTTACAGGTAATCCTTGCTTAGCAACCATAATACTTAATAACCTTAATATGAAGTACCGCAGTTGCTAAGCAAAAATCATGTGACCATGACAGTCTTATGACCTCACTATCCCTTTGGTAGTTAAGCAAACCACCACAATTGTTAAGTGAAACATCACGTAACTCTGACATATTTTATGTTTGCCTTCTGTAATTAATTCTGCTTGTTGCTGTGAAGCACAGAGATGGTGATCATATGATTGTAGGATACTGCATCAGTTATAAATGCGAAGATTGGTTGCAAAAGCAATTGTTTTACACTATTGCAACTTCAACTATTATTAAATGAGGCAACTGGTAAGCGAGGACTGGCTGTACTGTCCTTTGGTAGTGAAGGTTTTTAAAATTAAGAGAAGTGGTATAAAGTGCTTCCTGTAGGTGGCAGTACATTTCCAGATAACTTAGTAAAATCTGCTTGTTCTAAGTGATATTTCATTGGACTAAACTGATTTTGCCAAGCAGGGTCAGACCCAGTTCATATTTGCATGGGAATCTTCTAGAAAATAACAGGACTGTAGGTTAGACCTGGATATGCTGTATGGCTTCTAAGAAAGCTGTATGGTTATGTTCATGAAACCAGCAGACTTGGAGACAGTGCCTTTTTGGCCTACCTTTCTAAGCAAGCATCTTACAGCATTTAAGCCTATAATGAAGGCATATGATAATTGATTTCTTATTAACATAGTGCTTATGACTTTATTTTAAAGACTAGAGGATGAAATAGTTTCAATCATTTAAATTTTTAGACTGCAATTTTACTGAGAGGAATATTATTGAAGCTAATGTTGCAGCAGATCCCTTGGCTGAACGCACAAGATTTTTAAGCATTTATCATTCCACTCCAGGTTGTAATGATTAGCGCATTAATGAAATGTTTAAAGATTCACCTTTGGATTTCCACACTGATCACACTTTGCATATTTAGCTGAAACAAGGAAAAATGAATTAGTTTTCAAGTTATTTCAAACATTTCCCCTAGAAAGTGACATACAATTTCTCTCTCTTGAATTTAAAATCAATTCTGGGGGAAAAAATAGTTAAAAAGAGATTTTTAAAGTACCCTAATTTAAATAAAAAGCTAGGAAGAGATGCTGGCTATGAAAAAAATACAATACCTGTTGAAGGCAACACCTTTATAAAGCTAACAGGGTTACAAAAGAGCGGGATAGTATTTCTGCTTTTGCAATATTCAGTTGGCCTAATTAAGATGTTGCCTCAAATAGCTTTTGAAATTAAATGTTCCACTATTATTTATTTATTTTTATTTTATTTATTTTATAAAATTTTTATGCCGCCCAACTCCCGAAGGACTCTGGGCGGCTTACATCATAAAAAATAAAACATATAAAAACAATTTAAAAAAGAAAGGGGAAAAAAAAACCCCAACTATATTTAAAATAAAACATACACACAACCATGCAGGGGCCAATCAGAACAACAATTGGCCCCAGGCCTGCCGGAAAGGCCAGGTCTTACCGGCTTGACGGAAGGCCAGTAAGGTGGGGGTAGTACGGATCTCGGGGGGAAGT
>QLTV01003388.1:1848922-1866225 GCA_003457575.1 Thermophis baileyi | reverse complement strand
AACCCTTCCGGGTCCATCAGGCGTCTGGGGCGGAACCACCTAATCGGTTCCACCTCCCTGCGATTAGTGAGTGGTGCCATAAAGTCTAACTTCAGCAGGGAATGATCTGACCATGACAAGGGAGATGTCACTATACCCCTTAAATTCAGATCATCTCTCCACTGCCCTGAGAGAAATACCAGGTCGAGCGTGTGTCCCCCCCTATGGGTCGGACCCTGATCTCCTTGGGTCAGGTCCATGGTTGGCATGGAAGCCATGAGCTCCTGACCTGCTGCCGAGGATTCGCTGAGGGACGGCAGATTAAAGTCCCCCCGGACCATAAGTCTGGGGAACTCCACTGCCAACCCGGCTACTGCCTCCAGCAGGTCAGGCAGGGCTGTTTTGACGAAGCTGGGGGGTAGGTACGTCAACAACAAACCCACCTGCACCCCTAAGTCCAACTTCACAAGGAGAGACTCACACCCAACAATCTCAGGGGCAGGGATCCTGCGAGGACAAAGACTCTTATGGACTATGATAGCCACTCCCCCACCCCTTCCCTGGAGTCGTGACTGGTGCAGCACCTGAAACCCGTCTGGGCAGATCTCTGAAAGGGGAACACCCCCCTCCTGTCCCAGCGTCTTTTATTAGCTAAAAGACGTAACAGATTTATTGAAGAGAAAAAATATATAGAGAACAAGACAACTAAGGATTGCATTTCTCAGTTAAAACTGTTCTTATAGAGACTTTGAACAACAGTTAAAAACATTTCACAACCAACAGAGGATCCACTCATGGAAAATGCTCAGTGCTTTTGTTCTGTCCCAAAATTTCAGGAATATCAAAATTTGTGATGCAATTACTCCCCTAACATGGTAGCATGTATTTTTATTTAACTATTAAAAAACAAACAAGCTTTTAAAAAAAGAAAAAATATCGGTAAGTGGACAAAGAAATTGTAAAAGTTGTATAATTGGGTGCTCTCAACAATATACTGAGGGTTAACCATAAAAAGCAGAATGCACTGAATTATTTTAAACAAAGAACATATTTTTATACACCGAATACAGCCATTTTTGGCCTCCCGAAACCCTGGCCCGCGCATCCCATTTTTGCCAAAAACAGGCGCGCAGAGGCTTTGCGAGGCCTGCAGAGTGCACCTGGGGGCTGGGGAGGGCAAAAACGCGACGCGTGGGGAGTTTGGGAGGCGAAAAATGGCCCCATTTTTGCCATTTTTTCCCAACGGGGGCATTTTGCCCTCCCCAGCCCCCAGGAGCACTCTGCAGGCCTCCCAATCCCTCTGTGTGCCCCGTTTTTGCAAAAAACGGGATGCGCAGAGGGTTTGGGAGGCCTGCAGAGTGCTCCTGGGGGCTGGGGAGGGCAAAAACTTTTTTTTTCTCGTTTACCTCTTCGAAATCTTGGTGCGTCTTATACTCCGGTGCGTCTTATAGTCCGAAAAATATGGTAACTTATTGATATCCATTGTTAATGAAATATTTAGTTTCTAACTTCCCTTTTGTTACACTGGTATGTAATATTTATAAAGATTTAAATTGTTCACCTATTTCTAACTTCAGATCTTTTAATTAATTCTTTTTCCCCTTAAAAAAACATACTCTAAATATTTAAATTTGCCGTGCTGTATAATTATACACTGAAGTTGTTCTTGCTTGAATTTAGTCAAACTTCTATTGTGAATATATGCTGTTAATTCTCCCATTGTTCCATATTCTCCATGTTTAAGTTCCCAATCTGACACCATTGGAAATATCTCTTTTCCAAAATTGCACTAAATTATCCTTGGGAGTGTTAATATGGATCTTAGTGAATTGTGGTATTTTTGTTGTTAGGGCCTGGAAATATGCCTAATTTTTAAAAAAGGATGGTCTCTATTCAAAATTTGGTTTCTAAACTTTTCTAAATAGTACTGTTTACAGGTAGCCCTACTTGTCCGTCTATTCAAAGGAGCTGAATAGCATTGAAAAACTGGACTTATGACCCATGCTTCCAGTTGTTACAATACCCCTTTGCAGTCACATGATCAAAATTTGGGTGCCTGGCTGTGAGAATGGGTGCACTATTTAAAGAATAGCAGACTTACCCATTCCCATGAGACCAGGGTAAGACGAGAAGGTTTCTGAAGCATCATGAGAAGGGGATGTGCAGCTTGGAGAAGGAATGGCACACCCAGTGTGAAGAATATGATCTTCTGAAGCACTGCGAGAATCGGGCTCTTGCCATTCTCCAAATAGGAGGGTATTCCCTTGCCTTAAACCACTGTTCTTTAATTGCTCTTAAAATGCAGCAAATACAAAACTCTGGCAGCTTTTGACCCTCTCTCTCCCTGCACAGCGATGGCATCTACTCCTTTATTGTCCCACCTGGTGCTAAGAAATCCCTGTCTCTCCATCTACCCTTGCCACGCACTTAAATACAAAGAGGGACTATTTGTTTAATTGCACAGTCCCCACATTTTCCAAATGTTTATTTGGTGACCCCTCAAAATTTGCAGAAATTTGCAGAAATTCTGTTCCCTATGCTTGAAAAGAGATATTTTAGAAACATAAATGCCTGATGCTCCTATTTTTAGTACAGTTATACCCATCGACTATATTATATACAGCTTTATAACTTACGTTTTAATGAGGGATCAAAGCTTTTGTTGGGATTCCTTAACTTCTTCTTTTGTTTGTTTTTTGAGAGAGAATCAGAGTTCCCATCTTCTTCATCCTCCAGAGCTCGTTTCCCCCGAGTAGTTCCTTCTATGCCAGATGGGGCATTTTTGTTGCACGTTTCCTTAGGCCTGTGAAGGTTGAATATGAAAACATCTAAAATGCAAGGCAACAATTACTTTCTTTGCTAATACCACCAATTTAGGACCCTACATAAGCTCCTTAAAAATAACAAAGCAGAGATACCACATGTTCTCCTGCCATCTTTGTTCCATTGTAGAAAAGATATGAGGTCATGTGAGAGAAGACTGACCGGATGAACACTGACGAATATCAGTTATAAATGGTTATATAAACAGAGATTAAAGAGGAAAAAATAGTCTCCAAACCACCTTTTTCCTTCCTATCCTCAAGGAAGGGTATACCAAATACATTTTTTAAAAATTTTGCTTCAACATCAACTCCTTTAAAAATGTTGTTGCTCACGATGCTCCTCTTTACTGCTCTAATTAACAAAGTTGAGGACATCAATTTATGTTATTTCCAAGTAGCTAGGCCCCATAAAGCAGTTCCACTAAGTGTGAGTAGAAATACCCTTCTCTCCTGCATTAGAGTGGGACGAGCCTAGAGGAAAAGGCTCAGATCCGAAGGAGTAACATATATGCATACCTCAATACCCACAAGGGTGGCTATTCAGAGGAAAAATATCACCTGTTGCAGTTATCATTACAGCTCTTTGTTACATGGCAGAGTGGAAAAAACTCAAGAGTGCCACGGACAGGCTTCTTAAGCTATCATTCCAGTACTATATTCCTTCACCTTCAGGATTACTTTGATAAAGTGTATATATTGCACAAATTAATCTGTCAAATAAACAATGCATATATAAGCACTCACCCAGGTCTTAGGTATGGCTGACAAATCCAGTGAAAGAAAGGCAATCCTCCCTTTGGCTTCTCTTCTTCCTTCAAATGCGCTATTTCTTTCTGCAATGATAAATTCAATTTTTATAGGGAAGAACCACCCTAGCCTGATAGAGCAAAAATGAAAATAAAAACAATGCATAAAACCAATACATAAGAATGTATTAAGCCAGAGTTCCCCAACTTTCCAGCTTTGCGGACTGGCAGGGGGAGGGGTAGAGGGGATGGTTCTGTGTGAGTGGCAGGCAAGCGCGCGCGCACACGCAGCTCCATTTAGGTGAACGCCGGGCACGCACGCCTGCCGCTTGCGCAAATGGTGCATGCGCACGTGCTCACCCGCTGCTCATGCAAGTGGGTTTGCACATGTGTGCTCACCCGCCCGTTCCACTGTCTGACTCCGAATGGCTCAAGGCCCAGTAGTGGGCCATAGCCCAGGGGTTGGGGACTCCGGTATTAAGCCATTCGATGAAACTAGAAAATGGAGTCTGGAAATAGTATGCTTATGCATTGCTTTGGATTTGATTCCAATAATGTGCATTTGTGTGCAACTCTTTGATGTAGTCATGGCTGTTCCCAGGATTGTGTTTCCTTTGGAGGATGAAGAAACTTCAAATGCCTTAAATAAAAGTAATACTAAGTGGGTAATCCTGAAAGTTAGTGTAGTAATTTAGATCAAGCATTGTTCACCTTCTTGGATAGGGAATTTTGAGAAATAGCGGCATGCTGGAATAGCAGCCCTCATCGCAGAAGGCAAGCCAGCCATTTAGCAGAAGTTCACCCTGCCTCTTTTTCCTACTCATCACTGACCTTACTCACAAGTGCTGTTACTCTAAGAATCAACTCCCAGCTCTTATTCTTTCTTACACATTCCTTTACCCCTACTCGCACAAAGACACCAAAACAAATCTATTCCAACTCCCTACTGCTAACCCCTGCCCACACCATATTTTCTGCATGCCCCTTAGCCCTATCAACAATAGCAGTGGCAGAGCCCTCTTTCCTTTTTTGCCTTCCTTTTCTGTTTTTAATACGTCCCCAAGCAGGCAACCTGTATAACCCACCTACTTGCTACCTCTATTTTTAAAGAAACCCAGTGGGCCTGGCTGGAGCCCAGGAGCAATAGGAAGAAATAAAGAAAGCAACTGGTTAAAATCTGCTGCAATCATTACACACTTTCAGTAATAAGAAGTCGTTAAAGAGACACCAGCTTATCTTGTTTGACAAAGAGAGGTCCTACAGTACCAAGCTTTTCCCCATGAAAAGTTCAGAGCTACTGCAACACCCAAAGCATCAGCTGGTACCTGGCAATGCAACTTCAGCTCCCTGTTGACAGCCACGAGTCCTTCCAGTGTTTTCACTTTTGCTAATTCATCACGTAGCTGCTGGTGAACCTGCAACCTGAGGGAAACCAACACAAGTGGTGAAGAGGAGATTTCAGTCTAATCTTAGCAGATGAGATGTACAGCTTCCATTCTCCACTGCCGTGAGATTCCGCTCCTTACACCAACGGGGGTGGAAATCCGCTGTGAGATATCACATAAAATACTACGAACAGCAGAATCACTCAAAGTCTGTAGAGATTCTCAAGTCATCCAGGTCATGGTTGTCCCAAAGGTGCTTTTTCAGGAGGCAACTGGACTTGCCTCCTGAAAAAGCACCTTTGGAACAACCGTGACCTGGATGACTGAGAATCTCTACAGACTTTTAGCTATCCAATTTGGGATGAACACCCTTTGAATGGTGTGGGAGTAGGAATGGATTTCCAGAGAGTGGGGGAAAATTGCAGACTACAGGAACCAGGAGCACTACTCAGGTGACCCTGAGGACACAGATAAACCTCCAAGTGCTTCAAGGACCGTCTAAAAGGATGCAAATGACCAGCTGTCTGCAAGGAATATTAATCCTTCCATTCCCCACTATCCTATCAGAGCTGAAGAAGCTTCTTGGATGAGAAACGAAACGTCTTCAAAGGAACAAGCAAGAAAATCCAGTTGCCTCCTGGGGAAAAAAGCACCTTTGGGACAGAATCACTCACGTGTGATGCCAAAGTTTGAAGAGATGAGCTCTGACATAGGACAACGGGCAAGGATATTGCTGTACTATTTCTAGGTATTCCTCAGCCACCTCCCAGACAACAGGATTTCTTCCTTCAAATAAAGCGGGATTATGAAGATTGCCCTCTTTAAAAAAAAAAAAAAAAAAAGGTAAGCAGTTTTGCCTTAACTGATAAAGAGCATGAAGGATTCCCAATGGGAATTAGCTGGGGCTGCTGGGAGTTAGAGAGCAAGTTAAGCACTTCCTTCTCTTGCTTCCAAACTTGTCATCCAAATAGTCCACATTCTCAGTGCCTCTGCAATCACATACTGGAAACCCGAATTTGTGACTAAATTACAGGTAGTCCTCACTTACTGACTGTTCATTCAGCTACTGCTCCAAGTTACGACAGAGCTGAAAAAGGAAAATTTCAACCGCTCCTTGAATTTGTAGCTGTTGCATCGTCCTCATGGCCATGTGATCATGGTTTGGGATGCAGCATTGCATGATCACGTGATTGCCATGTCTGACCTCCACAACCGGCTTCCAACCAGCAAGTCAATGCGAAAGCCAGCAGGAAGTTGTAAGTTGCGGTATTGCCATGTCATGCTTAATAACATGCATGACTCACTTCACAACCGCAGCTGATGAGGTAAGTTGGGCATTGTTATGTGATGTTTCACATTAAAACTGCATTGCTTAGTAATGGAGTTGCCAGTCCCAATTATGATTGATGAGGACTAACTGTATGTTGCTCACTCATTCATATTTCTCAACATGAAATTAAAATCAATTTCTTGCCATTTCAGAACAACAGAGATGGTTTTAATCTATTATTTTACCTCTTCTGTGAAATTAGTAAAGCCTTATTTACCTGATGTTCTCATGGAACTTCAGAGTCAGCGTAGTTAGTTGACTACCCCGACTTTTCAAAATTAAGATTTCAATCACTTTCATTAGTATTAATAGGGAGGGATGTACAAAATGTTTCATATTAAACTGCTTTCAAGCACGAGTTTTGCAAAATGGGCTGTTTCACCATTTCGAGTTCAAAATACTCATTAGCCGCCCATATTTGCTCGATAGCGGGATGAGTGGCGCATAAATTTCATAAATAAATTAAATATATAAATTTCAATACCTCTTGACTGCTTGAAAGCAGGACGCTTTGCAAAATTTTGTGATCAAACTATTTTGAGATGAACCATTTTCACACTCCTGGATAATCACCAATGTTTCAGGAAAAGCACTTCTCTTCCAGAATCCAAATGCAAGCTAAGAGGTGTTAATATGTATATACAACCGTATTTCATATCTTTTGTTTCTCCATCTAAAACAATAGATTTTATATGCAAACTCAAATTCATATTTAAATAAACTATTCAATAAGCATGTTATAATAGCCAGACATTCAAATCTTGTATGGCAGATGTCTTCAAACTGTGCTCCATGGAACCCAGGGCTCCCCAAGAACTTGATACGGTCCCTTGAAAGACTAAGGGGTTGGGGGGGGGGAAGACCACTTGAACCCAGCCAATTTTCTATCACTGGAGCTTTACCACCAAATCAGGAGGTCCGGAAGTTTTTTTTTAAATTAATAGGTTCCTTGGCCTGCAAACCGCTAAAAAAACCCCAAACCTTGTTGTACAGCATTAATGATCTCCTCTGCTTTTTAAACTAAAGCACTATGCATTCCAAAGGATGTACCTGTTAAGTCTTCACACCATGAATGATACCCATGTCTCCCTTAGAGTTATCAGTAGAAAAGCAATTTTTTCATTATGGGTTCCCTATTAATGCATATGCATTCTTTCATCAAGATTCCATGTAATGCCTATGCAGCCTTGGAGCTCTTGTTCCTGGTTCATCTGGATGCAAGAGACTAATGTCTCTGCTGACTGCCAGGGGTTCAGTCCTCACCGGCTCAAGGTTGACTCAGCCTTCCATCCTTCCGAGGTCAGTAAAATGAGGACCCAGATTGTTAGGGGCAATATGCCGACTCTGTAAAACCGGTTAGAAGAGGGCTATAAAGCACCAGGAAGCGGTATATAAGTCTAAATGCTATTGCTATTAACTGCTAGCTTTAGAAATTAATCATTTTGAGTCCTCTTCAGTTGTTGGTTGCCTTTTGTGTGAGTTATCCACTACAGTAACTATCCTATTTTTCCAATGGTCAATATTAATGTTTGGATGTGTCACCAAGTCTGTACGGTAGATTGGAAGAAACAACAACTAAAATAGCAATGAGAAACCCACTTCAATATTGTTGCAAGAATATTACATCACTATGTCCCTAAAGTCACCAGGAGTCTTGACAGAGGATTATGTTTATCATATCTGGCACTGCTGATCTCTGCTCGGAAGATTTAAATCACTGTTTTAAAGGATAATGAAAGCAACAGAGACACCAGATAACCACACTATGAGCAAGAGTACTTGGTATCATTTAACCTCAACACACAGTGAGATTGAACAGTTTTTTTTTCTTTCCTACCTGCGCTCATCACGCCTTGAACTCCTGTCTTCTGAATACACCATTCCACATCTTTGAGGTATTGAATGTTCCCATTTGCAAAAACAGGGATTTTTACAGCCTTTCTATGACAGCAAATGGAAAAGGAAAGGTAATGCATAAATAATAGAAATCAAAAACTTTTAAGAGCAGCAAACTCTTAGACTCACCAGACAATATTTTCTCTAAATTGAAGGTTTTCAGTGCCCAGAAAAAAAACCTCCTAACTTACAGTGAACTGAGGACCAAAAGCAAGAACCTTGCCTCTCCCTTCCAAGATACAATATTCCTTCCAAGATAAAATATTCAAGTCCTACTGATAATTATGTGTGCTCAGAGAATTAAAGGGCACAACCCTCTCGCCTTTCCCATTGGTCAAGATGTCATAGTTCAAGAACAGAAAGTCAAAAAAGAGTAACAGGAAAGGAAAATCGACTTAAATGCCAGTAAGTGGCTCACAATTTCATTTCATTCTGGCTGTGAGAAACTAATCTCCTGCCTTTCTTAGCCCCTCTATTCCTCTTCTCTAATAAGTCTCGCCTTCTGCAGAAAGTAAATTTAAAGACAGAGTCCATTTCTTTAATTCATGTGGACCCATTGGGGGCAGTAATTATCTAAAAGATGAGATACAAATACAGTGAATATACATTCAGAAGTACAGGGTCCCTTCCCCAGGTTAGCTATGGGTATTTACCTCACAGCCTGTATGTGCTCCCAGGAAGCCACACCAACAAGAGGTCCTTTCTGTTCTTTAGTGCGCCCATGGACAGTTAGAAGCTACAACAAAATTGTATTTGTCTTTCAGTGTGAATGAGACAAACAATCTTAAAAATTATTTCATTTCTCTGTAATGCTAGCTGGTTTTTTTTAAACAAATAGTGAGGAATTCCAAATTCCACATCTAATTTCTTCAGATGACATTACAGATAGTCCTCAACTTAGGACCACAATTGAACCTGAAATTTCTGTTGCTAAACAAGGCAGTTGCTAAGTGAGTTTTGCCCCATTTTATAACTTTTTGCCACAGTTGTTAAGCGAATCACTGCAGTTGTTAAATGAATCATACAGTCATAAAGTGAATCTGGCTTCCCCCATTGACCTTGCTTGTTGGAAGCCAGCTGGGAAGGTTACAAATGGTGATCACATGACCTCAGGACAATGCAACTATCATAAATACACACCAATTGCCAAAGGCCCAAATTTTGATCATGTGACCATGAGGATGCTGCAATAGTCATAAGTGTGAAAACCAGTCATAAGTCACCTTTTTTAGTGCCACTGTAACTTCAAATGGTTGCTAAGCGAACGGTTTATGTCGAGGACTACCTGCACAGGTAGTCCTTGCTTAACAGCCACAAATAGGACTGGCAACTCCATCACTAAGCAACATGACAGTTAAGCAATGCATCATGTGATCATAATGGACTTCTCCTGTGGTCATTAAGCAGATCACCTATGGTCATGAAGCAAGATGTCCTGTGACTGCAACTTGCAATTTCACTGCCAGCTTCTCCATTGACGGAAGCCGGCTGCGAAGTGCACAAATAGCAAATGTAACCATGAGATGCTGCAACAACTGTAAACGCCTGCCAGTTGCGAAGTGCTTGAAACTATCACACGTCTGTCAGGATGCTGTAATGGTCAGAAGTATAAGGAACAGTCATAAAGCGACTTTTTCAGTTCCATCATCACTTTGAATGGTGGCTAAACAGGGCAGTTCTTAAGCGAGGACTATCTGAATATTTTTCCTCAAGTACTAAATAAGCTTATTGGAACATGGAACATCCATATCTATTTCATCTAAGATTATTAATAACTTGTTACTGACATCAAACCATATTAAATATGTTGACTTGTGTGCTATTATATTGCAAATACCTCCTAGTTAGTGAGATGAGATCAGCAGTATGTTGGCCATATTAGATATCCTGAGCTAAAACTGAGCTTTAATTGCATTTGTCATACATGCCGAAATTGATCAGTATTAATCTTACTGTGGTATTAACTAGGCAGAATGCTTCATATGGCACGAGTATGACTAAGGCCTGCAACATCCCACCGAAATGACTGTGGGGGGTTTGCAAACCCAGAGCCTATACACTGCCATGTAAAGCATTACAATGTAATTCTATATTGTTGGCTCTGAACCCAAATAATTGTTACGTTAGCAGTAAATGTTAACTGACTTTATAATGTAATGAGGAATAATCACAGACCAAGATAGTTGCATTTAATCAACAGACTGGACAACTGCAGGGAATTTCTAAACAACAACAACAAAAAAACACCAAGGAGTAAAATTTGCATACCTTGGTAGAATGTTTACTAAGGTTTAGAAAATGTAGAGGAAATGTTAAAATATGTAAATGCTGACAGACAGACCATGTTTCTGGTGTAGGAATGAATGTTTGTTGGAACAAACAAAATTCACTATGAGTAATAGCATACATTTGCCCACTTCACTGCACAGAAATGAGAATTGGCTATGTCAAGAAAAGCATGGAAACAAGTTAAATGCAGGGGGGAAAGGATTACTTAAAAAGCAAGGGTGTAAAATAAGAACAGATGTGGTCAAGAGTTAATGAGTGGTTAACAAATGTGGGCTGAACACCAAAGTGAGTAATTGTATGTATGAAAAAATATGCTGATGTGATTTGATCATGTGTAGAGAGAATGAATATCAAATAGCCAAGCCAATACATAGAAGTGAACAAACTTAGAAGAAAACTGAAAAATAACAGTTGAATAAATTTTATGTCATTCTCAAAAAGACAGAAGTTGAACCAACTAAAGGCAATGTATGAAACTATGCACAGTTGTGGTGAAAGCAGGGGGTTTTCAAGGATAAAATGTGGAGGAGTAGAGTGAACAGTATCAGTGTAAATTAACGTTTTCTCATGTTTGATTTATGTCTTGGTTTACATTTTCCTTCCTGCTTTTCTGAACTTTGCAGAACAGTTAAGCTGAAAGGGAATAGCATGATACATATGTACATATACATATAATTAATACGTCAAAACAGACTGTAATGAATTCCTTACTTGACAACCAGCTTTCTCCAGCAATTGAGCATATTTCACAGTTTTACTAATTTCTGGGAAAACACGGATTTTGCATGTAATAGGTACAGAGAGCTTTTCATTAGCCAATGCAACTGGAAAACAAGAGAAAAAAACTGGCTGAATCCGGAAGTTACATTACTAGGAGAACAAATAACTGCAATCCCATTTTCTGGTACTCTGCATACATTAACTGCACAGCATACATTGCTGCATGTATACATTATTGCAGGAATAAATAACTACTAGGCCCTACTGTCTCTGTGCGTCAATTCTACATTTGCAAAAAGATTCTGTGGATCTGTCCACAGAACTGTCTATAGTGGATGGATAATGCTGTGTCAGTGAATCCAAAGCAATGAGTGTGCTTTAAAAATATGAGCCAAAGGCCTACCATATTGGCTACTGCACCTTTTCAACTCAGTGGCTCTTCCGTCCTGCATTGGGCAATTAGGATTCGGCTGTCAGTTCTGTTTTATTTTATCATATTAGCTGTAATCTTCTTCTTGTAGTCATAACTAGCAAGACAGCACATCCACAACTTTGTATGCAGCAGAAGCATGGGGATAGAGTCCAGTTAACTGTTGCTGGAATTACCCTGCATCCAGCAAACCCTATAGAATTATTTTTAGTTGTATTGTCAAGACAGAGGGACCAGTTATCAAAATCTATGTTTATAGCTTGCTGTGTCATCCAAACAGGATGGGTGCAGTGTTATGAATAAATCTTTACGCAGGAGCCCCAAGGACAAATATAATGCATTTTGGTTCTATTCTCCTCCCATCCCATTCAATGCTCTCAGGACTTACTCATTCTCTGGAGAAGGTCCCACTCCTCTTGCAGGAATGCTCCATAGTGACCTAAAAGAAAATCCAAAGAATTATGGCCTAATAGGAACTGGCCCAATGTTATGTATACAAAATAGCCACAGCAGTAGAGAGTTTTTTTTCCTCTCCTCAGGCTCAAGAATAAAGATGGAGAATATATTGGAGAAATAAAAAGATTAATTCTAGGGGAAAAAAGAAATGACAAATTAGACTAGAAAAAATGTGCATGGCAAGCATAGAGGAAGTAGAAGATAATCTACAAGATGGCTTTTCATAGAGAGTTCACAATTACAAGCATTTGTTTATGTAGTCAGAGGGAGTTAGGCTGGACTTGATGGCACTTTACTAACTCATTCCTTTCAAGGGAGGCTGGTCCTGTATCAATGAATGCAGTTTTGTGGCCTAAATTACTTTAGATTCCAATTTATGCATACCTCTTTTTGCAATCATCTGAGGACACCCCAGATTCAGGTCAACTGCATCACAGTAGTCTTGAGCTAACAAGGCAGCCTCGACAAACACTTCTGGATCATTGGCACAGAACTGTAAGAGAGATATATAAGCCAAATAGTAAGCTAGCATTTATTTTAACATCAAAATAACAGAAGCATTTAACACATTTATAAAAAAATAGGTCACTATGCTATGAAACGCCTTCTATATCGGGTTATTAAGTATGACAAAATATTTTATATACTTGTCCTCCCCAATCTAAGTAATGTTGTTGTTGTGACTACCTGACAAAATCTGATTATAACTTTCCAGTTAAAAACTCTTTGATTCATCATGACAGCATTCCTTTTTCCCACAACTATCACCATGTTGGATAAGTTGACTGGGAGAGTGTGATTGGTCAAAAGTCATCTAATGACCATGAGTGACTGAGGATGGGCTTGAACCTAAGTCTTCTTTGTCTTAGTCCAACATCTTAATACTTATATCACACATGCTGAGATTACAATTCTTATCACTATAATAAATGTCAGTGGATTATAGAAATTAGTCCTTGAGTGGGTGCATTAATTATTTTAAAATTACTTCTTCTGAAATATTTATTGTCACACAATGCAGAAAAATGTACTGCACAACAAAGATATGAAAGCCCATTGAAATCATCTGGTCAGTATTACCTGTACAATCAAAGGTCTGTCTTCAGGGCACACTTCACAATAAAAGTTTTCCTTACGATAATTGGCATCTCTGACAAAGACCTGAGCATGCAGCATAGGAGTATAACATAGGTGGGCCCCATGACGGCGGCTTAACAGTCTCCAAGCCAATTCGCTTTGATCCACCATGGGAGCAACCACAAAACGGGCCTCTCTCAGTGTGTTTTTCCAAAATTCAAAGCCCTTGGGTTTGGGCATCATCCTTTCACTGGAAAGAAATACAAACAGTAAATGTTAATATCCTCTTATTCATCTTTGAAAGTAATTATAATATACATTAACTGTATTCAACAACTGATATTAGTTTTTTCACATGGTACCCATTTACTATTGCAATCTATTATTTGTGTTGTTCTTAACACCTACATACAGTACTCAAATGCTCAACATTGAGCATTCAAAAGAAAAAAGATCCAGAGTTCTGTTGTGCACAGGTATATTTGTTGTTGTTGCTCAGCCACTAAATCGTGTCCAACTCTTTGCAACCTTATGGACCACAGCACACCAGACCCCTCCCCCCCTTCCTCCACTGTCTGCCTGAGTCTGCCCAAACACAAACCCACTGCCTCAATAACACTATCTTATCTTCTGCCGTCCCCTTCTCCTTTTGCCTTCAATCTATCCCAACATTAGGATCTTTTCCAGTGAGTCCTCTTCTCATTTGGTGGCCAAAGTATTTGAGCTTTAGCTTCAGTATCTGTCCTTCCAAAGGACAGTCAGGGTTGATTTCCTTAATATATATTTAAGATTATATAAAAACTAGAATGGAATGGAATAGGAATAGAATTAGAATAGAATAACAGAGATGGAAGGGATCTTGGAAGTCTTCTAGTCCAACCCCCTGCTTAGGCAGGAAACTCTACACCACTTCAGACAAATGGTTGTCCAATCTCTTCTTAAAAACTTCCAGTGTTGGAGCATTCACAAGTTCTCCAGGTAAGTTGTTCCACTGATTAATTGTTTTGTCAGGAAATTTCTTCTTAATTCTAGGTTTCTTATCTCCTAGATTAGTTTCCATCCATTGCTTCTTGTCCTGCCTTCAGGTGCTTTGGAGCATAAGCTTAACTCCCTCTTCTTTGTGGCAGCCCCCGAGATATTGGAACACTGTTATGCCACCCCTAGTCCTTTTCATTAAACTAGACATACCCAATTCCAGCAACCGTTCTTCATATGTTTTAGCCTCCAGTCCCCTAATCATCTTTGTTGCTCTTCTCTGCACTCTTTCTAGAGTCTCAACATCTTTTTTTACATCGTGGCAACCAAAAATGGATGCAGTATGCCAAATAGTGTGGCCTTACCAAGGCATTATAAAGTGGTATTAACACTTCATGTGATCTTGATTGTGTCCCTGTTAATGCAGCCTAGAACTGTGTTTGCTTTTTTTGGCAGCTGCAGCACACTGCTGGCTCATATTTAAGTGAATGTCCACTACATAGTAACTATATTATTTAAATTATATACTTAACATTTGTTAACAAAATTGCTCAACAGCAAGGATTCTATAGTTTAGGATACATTTCCTACAATTTTTATATTCTATGATTACTATTTTATGATTCTGTAGATCCTGCTTTATAATGCTACAACATACCACATTTTATTTTTCCTTACTTGGTAATCTAACTTGCCCTACCAGAGCTTATTAATTTTATCTTGAGAATTAAGATCAAATTAAAACAATGCTAACTAGAAAAACAGCCCTATGAAACACTTCTATTTTCTTGTCTGCAAGAAAACCAGATCTGCCAGATCAAAGCTTAAATATAAGTGACAAGTGAGTTATTTCCTCCTCAGCTATGTTTCTTGTGTGTGAAATTCACATATTTTGCAATTAGTTTCTCTCCCCCCCCCCCCCCAATCTCTATTTAGGGGAATAGAGAAAGCCCTGTTATCTGATAACGACAAAACTGGCATATCATTTTTACAAGGCGAGGGAGCCAATCTCAATACGACCGGATTACCTTTTGATGATGGCCGAGCATTAGTCTATACTAGGTCTAGCGGGGAAAGACAGATATCTTACATAGGTAGACTGCCTATAATTATCTAAGAGAGGAAAAAGCGAGGGCTCTGTGTAGGTGCCTTGTTGTCTCCATACGGCAAGGGGAGCCCATGCCGGCTTCCATCTAGATTCACCTTTTCGAAAAGCGGCGGCGGAAAGGCGCTACGTTACAAAGCGGGACCCCGCTCACGGTCTTGCCGCTTGGCCAAACCAGCCCAAGCCCCGAGCTCATCTCCCAGCCCTGCTCTTCAAAGAGGGCAGCCCTCTATAATAAAAACCAGGCCAGGAGCCCAACCCGCCTCCCCTTCTCCGGCGCCTCAGCCCCTCCCCCCGCCCAAGCCCTTCTTCTGCCGGAGCCCCGATTGCATCCGACCCTGAGACGCCGCGGCTGAGGCCAGGCGGGGCCATTAAGTCCCCCTCAGAGAACGCACCAGTCATTTCAGTCCGGCCCGCGTGGGAGGGCGTAACCTCGAACCGGCCCTCCTCGGAAACGACGGCGCGGAAGAAAGAGGCCGGGCGGCTTCATCCCGGCCGCCCGGCAAAGCCTCCCTCCTCTGCCGGAAGGAAAAATGACGAGAGGAACTTCCTGCCTTTATCTCGGGGCGATACTTCTTATACTTAGCAGGGGTCGGGTATCTTATGGCTAAATTTGTGTTTTAGCGCGTACGTGAATTCAGGCGATTGGATTAGTCAAGGACATCAACGGTTAAATGAGAGGAGCCACAATTCCCCGTTTCTTCCCAGCTCCCTGAAAGTTGTAGAGTCGCTCAGTACTGAGCTGAGGAAAGTCGGCTTCCCCGGAAGAGAGAATTGACGAAAAGAAATGTAGGGTTAGGGTTACAGGGAAAGACACTGTAGAGATTCTCAGTCATCCAGGTCATGGTTGTCCCAAAGGTGCTTTTTCTGGAGGCAACCGGACTTCTACTCTACAGACTTTTAGCTATCCAATTTGGGATGAACACCCTTTGAATGGTGTGGGAGTAGGAATGGATTTCCAAAGAAATAAATTGCAGACTACAGGAACCAGCACTACTCAGGTGACCCTGAAGACAAAGAGTAACCTCCAAGTGCTTCAACGACCCTCTAGACCAGTGGTTCCCAAACTTTTTCAGTCCACCGCCCCCTTGGTGCTACAAACTCATCCTCAGTGCCCCCACCCCACCCCCTTCAGGTGGGCGTGGCTCGGTGGTCAGGTGACCTGGTGGGCGTGGCCAACTTGTAAATGTGGTGAAACTCACTTAACAACGCTCTTGCTTAGCAACCAAAATTTTGGGCTCAATTGTGGTCATGTCTTTCTTTCTTTCTTTCTTTCTTTCTTTCTTTCTTTCTTTCCTTTCTTTCTTTCTTTCTTTCTTTCTTTCTTTCTTTGAGACTTGGGAAACCAAGATTCAACCAACTCCACTTTGGGAGGGAAAGGAAGGGGGAGTGCTTGGTACACCAACTTGAGCTTCTGGAAAAAAATCTAAAAAATAAAATAACAAATTCAATTTCCACATCTGGTGAACTGAGCAAAGAGACACACATTGGAATGTATTTTAGCAAATTTGTCTACAACCTCATTCTCAGAACACTGAAAGATTTGAAGGAACAGCTTATGAAACCACAGCTAAGGAGTTGGTACTATACTAAATCTCTAGAAGCTTATCTGTCTTTCAAAATGAAGGATCCTTATTTTTATTTGTACAGGAGAGCAGCATGTTCTGACAAGACCAGAATATATTTGCAATACACTGTTAACAAAGCGATCACTGTACAATATATTCTTTCCCTAGCAACAAACATCAAGATGGGCCACTCATGTAAACAAAGAAACATTCTTCAGTGCCAGACATGCTTTAAAGCTCTAGAAATTGTATATGTGTGTAATAAATTCTTTAAAAACTTTCTTCCACTAATTCCTCTAATTTATTACATTTTCAAATTGTTCTTTGCTCAGAGCCATATGGATTACTGTAGTGTATAAACACTGTTTAATTGTTGTATAATTTTTCATTGATGAAACCCATTCAAAGTGAATAGGTTATCCAATTCAACATACCTATGATATAATCCAATCACCAAAATTAAATTATTAATTATGATAAGTATGCTATCCATTATATTTTTGATCATATTGAATGTTTTGG